>PYXC01002642.1:17500-75000 GCA_015244755.2 Tenualosa ilisha | reverse complement strand
ACTAAGACACACACACACACACACACACACAGTTCTCTTGTCTTCTTTCTGTATCATCATTCCTCTCTCTGTTCTCTGACACACACACACACACACAGTTCTCTTGTCTTCTTTCTGTATCATCATTCCTCCCTCTGTTCTCTTACACACACACACACACAGTTCTCTTGTCTTCTTTCTGTATCATCATTCCTCCCTCTGTTCTCTTACACACACACACACATAGTCCTCTTGTCTTCTTTCTGTATCATCATCCCTCCCTCTGTTCTCTTACACACACACACACACACACACACAGTCCTCTTGTCTTCTTTCTGTATCATCATTCCTCCCTCTGTTCTCTTACACACACACACCCACACACAGTCCTCTTGTCTTCTTTCTGTATCATCATTCCTCCCTCTGTTCTCTTACACACACACACACACACACACACACACACAGTCCTCTTGTCTTCTTTCTGTATCATCATTCCTCCCTCTGTTCTCAGTGCTGCTTGTTTGCTGCTTCCTCTGCTTCTCCCTCCCTCTCTTGAGGGAAACACTTGGACTTGATATTTGTTGAGCCATCAGTGGAATCCTCTGTGTAAATCCTCCCTCCCTCTGCAGACTACAGGCGGAGGATAGAGGGGCACTTCAGTGAGGGAGACCCACGTCAGGCATGGCAAGATATCCAGCATCTCACCAAGCACAAAGGCAGTAAGGACACAACAACAAGCAGCAGTGATTCCCTCACAGAGGAACTGAGTCATTTCTTTGGGCGCTTCAAGGTGGACGATGCAGAGCCCTGGACAAGGCTGCCATCAACATCTGCCAGTCCAACACTGAGCGTGAGCACTGAGGATGTCAGGAGAGTGCCATCAACATCTGCCAGTCCAACACTGAGCGTCAGCACTGAGGATGTCAGGAGAGTGCCATCAACATCTGCCAGTCCAACACTGAGCGTCAGCACTGAGGATGTCAGGAGAGTGCCATCAACATCTGCCAGTCCAACACTGAGCGTCAGCACTGAGGATGTCAGGAGAGTGCTACGTGGTGAACACCAGGAAAGCTGCAGATGATGACATACCAGGGAGAGCACTCACAGACTGTGCTAACTAGCTAGCAGAGGTATTTTGGAACATCTCATGGCACTTCACAGCAAGGAGCACCCAAGAGCAACAGGGGCAAGAAAAACTCCCTTATGTTAGTCTAGGAAGAAACCTTAGGCAGATCCATGACCCAAGGGGCTAACCCAACTGCCAGGGGTCATGCAGGAAAAATACAATCAGCTGGCACTGCTGGAGTAAACATATGCCCAGTCTCTCACACTGGCAAAACATCAGGCCGCCCATTCAGACCCCATCGGAGCGAGCAGTCAGTCAGTCAGTCAGTCTGCTACTGGGAGGCTGAGTGGAGTGGTGGTGCTGATATAGCAGTGACATATAAAAGCCTGCAGAGGAAAGGGAGGAGTGACAGCTGGTTTGGATGTATTGCTAAGTCCTGGAGATTGTATTGCTCTGGTAACAGATACTCTGCCCGTCACAATAATAATCCCACTGCCATACCTGCCCCCTCCTCCAGCTCCAGCAGAGTAGGAGTGAACCTGGACTGGCCAGCAGGCACTCTGTCCTTCTACAGCGTCTCCTCTGACACACTCACACACCTGCACACGTTCCACTCCACATTCACTGAGCCCCTCTACCCTGGGTTTGGGGTTTGGTCTGACTCAGTGTCCCTGTGCCACATCACAAGACCTCCTCACACGCTAACTGTTCCTTAGTGATTATGTTCTTGTGTGTGTGTGTGTGTGTGTGTGCGTGTGTGTGTGTATGTGTGTGTATTGTTTACTATGTTTTCTTACTTTTCATGAAAATTAAATTGACGTAATCTTGATGGTTGCTCGGTTTTATTTACTCAAAAGTTAATTCAGAAGAAAGAGAGTCAATTCATAAGAAACTGCACACTAAGAAATAAAGAGGGAAAATAAGTCAAAGGGAACTTGGTTTATTTGGGGTGTTCCACTTAGGCTATGTCCAGACTACAGTAATATGAATAGAGTAACTAAATCAGTGGTGTCAAATGTAAGGCCCTCATTGCGTGTAGCCCGATTCAAAAAGCTTGAAAACAATAGCAGCTATGTGAACTGGTTGGAAATATGGATGCAGGATAAATGAATTAATGTATTTCCACAACGCAATACTGGCAGCTCTGTATGCACAGCATGTCACTATTGAACTCAACTGTGAGGTGCATCATGTAACTGCTTACCGACAGGAAAAGAAGACTAAATGAAGTGGTGAGGAACGCAGAACACAGACTCGTGAAGACTGTGCTGGTGACAGCCAGAAACACAACGAATGTGCAGTTTTTCCACCCCACAGTCTGTGGTCACGCATGCAGACGAGGTGCGGTGGCCTCTGAGGAAAAGCATAATGCTCATGTGGCCCGTGGTTCAAATGAGTTTGACACCCCTGAACACCACTGAAGCCATGCCTCCAGAGTACAGGAACGAGCGTGGAGGGGGGAGGGGGGGGGAGGGACAAATGGCAGTTGAGTTTGATAGATATGTCACCATTCAATCATTTTGATGGGTCGGTTTAAATGATTGGACAGTGTTTCTTCAGGCCTGTCTGTTCCACAGGTGACTAACATTTTTATATTTTTGCGTGAGAGCCTGTGTGATTGTCATGTTCAATCTGGCCATGTGGTCATTTGCCAATCCCTCTCCATCTATCTCTCCAACTCATTTCCTTTCTGCTACCCTTACTGCACTGTCAGGAAAGGCTCTTAAACAACATTAGGAAATCTAAACACACTGATGCACATGGGGAGAAGCTGAGTCTGGAATGTAGAGTCTATTGGCAGTTCAGATATCAGAAGCCACCATGAAGAAACTGGCACAGTTAGAAGTGTGTGGTGTGTGTGTGTGTGTGTGTGTGTTTACAGCTGGATCAATATATATATTTTAATAATTTTGCGCTCTCTCTCTATCTCTCTGTGTGTGCGTGTGTGTGTTGTCAAAGCATATTTAATATGTTACAGTATATTAAAGAATTCAATTCAATTCAATTCAGTTTTATTTATACAGCACCTTTTCCAATAGTATTGTCTCATGGCGCTTCACAGAAGGAGCACCCAAGAGCAACAGGGGCAAGGAAAAACTCCCTTATGTTCAGTTAATCTAGGAAGAAACCTTGGGCAGATCCACGACTCAAGGGGCTAACCCAACTGCCAGGGATCATGGAGAAAAATTACAATCAGTAGTAACCATGACAGACTATAAGTTGCCTTATGGTTTTAGCTAAGGTCCATAATAGTTCATAATTGAGTATTATCCCACTTTTACATTACATGGTAGTCAGTCTATAGGTGGTTATCAGGAATTATGGCTGGACAATGTAGCAGCGGCCAGGCATAGTGACAAACTCAAAGGAGTGAGATGGGTCATGGGGGTAACAGTAAGGGTCCATATGACAGCGCCATTGTGAGGGGGGGGTCAATCACAAAGCCTCAGGAAGGGGAGTCAGGCCCAGCATCGGCATCAGGAAAGTCCTCTGTGATGGGCAGTCGGTCCTGACATGGGCCTCCCGTAGTGTTAGTTGTAGTCCACTCAGGAGGGGAGGGTGAGACAGTGAGCCAGGGGACAGTGGTGGCGTAGTGGTTAAGGAACCTGGCTAGCATGCTAGTAGCCTGGTAAATTGTGGGTTCGAATCCAGGCTGCCACCGATATGCCCTTGAGCAAGGCACTTAACCCTAAGTTGCTCTAGGGGAGACTGGCCCTGACGTAGTTGGTAGTTGACAATTGTAAGTCGCTTTGGATAAAAGCGTCTGCATAAATGCATAAATGTAAAATGTAAATGTGAGAGGAGTCTGCCGGAATGAGGCAGGGATGACACTCGGCAAAGATAAATTGTGGACAGAGGAAAATAGTGAATTAGGCAAGACTCACACATCGGAAAGCAAATGTGTAATTTGGGCATACATATATGTGTATAAATATATATATATAAATATTGAGAGAGAGACGTCATGTACGGCATGACACATGAAGGTTGTGTGGCATAACTAAGGTATGATGCATGGTAACCCAACACCACTGCAGGGATGGTCAGTGGCCGCCATGCCTCACAACTGGGGGCAACAGCAGAGGCAGTCCCTTCCAAAAGACCCATGAGAAGTGAAAAAGAAATACATTCAATAGACAAAAGATTGTATACAAATATCTTTCTCTATCTCTTCCACACACACACATAGACTGTTACACATACAGGGTGGAATTCTACCTTATGCAAAAGTCCAAAAAGGTGCTTAGCTCTGCACTTTTCAGCCTGCGCACATTTTGCAAATGACTTTAGTCTGTCACTAGAACGTGCAACTGGCCTTATGGCGGGTAAGTGACAGACTTAAGTCATTTGTAGAACTAACAAAGGACTGAAAAGCTTTTTTGGACTTAAGCACACTGGAGAATTCTCGCCACCTCCACTGTAATAATTATCGCCTCCCTGTTGGGAGGGTGAGATTTTGTCTATGCTCCAAACTTTCAATGAGGCACTGGAGCCATGATTTTCCTGGACATGATGTCTTGCTATGACATGGTCCATATTACAGTTCTGGATAGCAGCTTTGTGCTCCACAATGAGTTTGTTAAGGGGGCGTTTAGTTTGGCCTACATAAACTCACATGGACGCTTCAAATATAAACTACATGGGTGGTGTTGCAGTTTATAAATTAATTGATGTTATACTTTTTTCCAGTCTGTGGATGGAAAAAGTGTTTTGTGTCATTAGAGTTTGAGCAGTGAGCACAATGTCCACATTTGTAAAAGCTCAAAGAAGGAGTGGGCAACCATGTAGACTGCTGTGGAGGTCTCATCGTTGTGTGAACCAGCCTGTCTCTGAGTGAACCGGACCATCTAAATGTAATTAACAGTGGTTCTGCACATACTTCTTTTAGAACAGAGTGTCCCTATAGTACATGCCAGTGTTTTTAATAACGTTCTTGATTTCCCCTCCTTCCCCATCCCCCTCCCCTCCCTACCTCTTACCACAAACCAACGTGTAAGGATGAGGGAGGAGACTCAGCTTTAGATGACCTGTACACTTCTGCCATTACTGTTTGACTGAGGAAAGGTCAGTCATTTGCACCAAATAAAGCTCACAGAAGTACTGGGCATGCTCTGGTTCTTCCTGAGTGTAGACTTTACAAGAAGTAGCCCAGAACCTGTTCCTGAGGAGAAATGTATTTAATTCAATCCAGCTTTGCGGTCGAACTCTATGAAAGTGTATAGCTACTCTTTGCATCTACTTTGAAAAAATGGAAACACTCTTATTTTACAGTTTTTTGTTCAGTCGCTAACAAGCTTCTGTCTGATCATCAGCCTCATTTTCAAAACTCTAAATACAATTTGCACATATGCCTGTTCTGGCCATACGGTCGACACATTTCTTGCTCTTTTTGCACTATATGCAGTCAGTGAATGCATTTCTATAATGTTTACATTTTTTTTATTACATACTGTGTCACCCCAACACCAAAATGATGTATCCCATCAACTGCTATTGAAATGGTTATAACTTGAACCACTTAAGAGCTGTATTGTATTCTATATAGGCAAATCCATTTAATCCATCCATCAGCACTAGAACTCTTCAGGGGTTGTTATAGAACAGATTTGAACAGAACATGTATGCCAGACATACTGTAAAACTGACTAAATTCACTTGTCATTTATTTCATATCACAGAGGCTGCAGAACTTCAATCCAGTGCCATACTATGCTGCCTGTATGGGGTACACACTCCATTTAGACCAAAAGGAAAAACTCTCAGTGTTTGGGGTGACACATGTGATTGCCATAGATGGCTATTCTAGCAAAGTAGTGGCACCTGCAACACTGCCAGTGAAGAATGATCTCATTATTCATGAGGGTGTTTACAGCTATGGAACTGGTTCCATTCACATTTGTTAATGTAATGCAGTTTTGCTCAAGTGTAGCCTATACTGATTAGCAACCCTAAACAGCACTGATGTACATGTCCTCTACCCACTTTGCATTTCCCCCGTATTTCATGGTAATATTGGCTGTAGTTTTAAATCTACTTCAAGTCAATCAACCTAAACACTAGCTGTAGCTGCCTATATGACCTTATGCCCAAGGAAGTTGTGCTGTATATTCAGCATAAGAGCCAAAGCCCCACTATATATTTACAGTGGGATGTTATGACAGTGATGGTGGTGATCGTTGTTTTGGTGACAGCTCAACTCGGGTCTCTTTCATGTCTTCACAATTCCAGGTCTGCTGTGGTAAACTATGGGATGTAGGATCTGCATGTCGACCACGGCAAGGGCCGTGACATTATTCATTCAGGAAATTCTTGCATCCCACAGACATTGTCAGGATAAACCACCATATCACCAAACCACATCAACAAAGGTAAAAAAAAAAGCAGAAAGGAATATGCAGATGTCACCAGGTTTTAGTGTGTCCGTGACCAGACAATGATGCAGGTGTGGTGGTAAGTAGTGAGCCAACAGACAAAAGGTCCAGTTCAGCAATTTATTAATTATTTAAACAGAGGTGATGCGCCTGTATTCAAAACTGGTATGTCCAGTCCACAAGTCCCACAAATCACAGTCCCTCGATCATAAAAACATATTCCTGCAATAAAAGAAACGCGATCCCACCACCAGCCACCAGGCGCAGCAGTCCAGCAGAAGCAGCAAGCAAAAGCGAGCGGAGAAACAATCCAAACGACACAGCGGCAAGACAGCAACCAATTGTAGCAGCCCGACCAGCACGACTAGCTTAGCCAGCACATGCAAAATACCATCCCCTCCAAGCGACTCCTCTTCCGTTCGTCCGGCTGGCACTGGCAGGTATCTCCGAAGGAGAAAGAGGGGGAAAGGGGTCTCAGCAGTGGAGAAGTGCTACCGCAGCAAACAAATTTATCCCGTAATCAATGCAGGAACAAGGTGTACTTACTTGACCTGGGTGCGGCTTAACCGCGAACCCAGGAGTAGAATCAAAAGCCTTGTACACAGTGTGGAAACCACAGTCAAACGCGGGCGTTCTTCTCCCGGTGCTGTCCTCTCCGTCTCTGGCCGGTCGCGAACACCATTCACCTTCCTTCCGGATACCTATATATAAAAGACACACCTACCCCCCCACCTGTCCAACATCCAGTCCTACTAATCAGTCTGCTCAAGAACATAATGCAATGATTGAATTTGCTATTATTCAATCAAGGAGGACACGTGTAAGTTCTTAATTAGCATGGCACACGAAATTAGGACAACACAGCAAACGTGCATTTCATCATGGCAAACACAAGATTACTATTCAGTTCATTAAACTTGTCATTGTTCAGTCTTTAGTAAAGGCTGTGGGGTTATTGGGGTTAACAAAGTGAGCACACACAGCACACAATCAGAGATGCACAGCAAGTGTTAGGAAAAAATAAAAACATTCACTCATGTAGTTGTTGTGGACTGTGCCTTGGTTACATTCAGTAATTTAGTTGATGCTTTTATCCAGTCAACTTACAAGAACATCTAATATTCAAGCTACAGTTCCACAAAAGCCTTGGTGTAAACAGTGTAAAATTAAAGCTACATTTTACTTGCTCTGAAACGTCTCTAAAATAGTTTCACCCTTTGCTATGCTCCGTAAACACATGTTCATATTTGGTTGTTTGTTCTCTAGAATCATAAAGTTGAGTGGATTTGGCCTGAGGTCAGCAGATACTGTGTGTCTAACCTGACTAGACAACTGTCTGAACTGGGCATGAGAACTGACACTGGGAATACACACAGAATTCCTGGTATGGTAAAACCCGTTAAAGAAAAGAAAAAAACAAACTTTTTTCAGTTGCACTGATTTTTATTTGAACAATTTAATTACAGGAAAAGGAATACCCAATCAGCTGACAGGGGATGGGTGTCCTTAACAAGAGTCTCCTCCTTTGGAGCAGACCCATTCCAAAGTGAAGAGAAGTTGAGTGTATTCATTTGGGCCACTCAGCTGCAGTCTATGTCTAGCAGACACATATCACAAGCAGAAGATGGGTAGGGAGATGAGTGCACACAACCATGTAATTTACTTCTGGGTAAAGATAGGATCAGTCAAATGAAATACAATAAACAAACAAATAAATATTACAAATTAAAAAAACAATCAGAAATGTTGTCCAATTTTCCAATACTACTATTTCATGATAATACATTTTGAAAAACAAAATGCAGCCATTTCTGCTTTTTTTTCTTTTAAACAAAACACCCAGCTGCACCCTTTTTTAAATTTCATCTTTCATAATAGTTCTGAATAATGAATGAACAAACAAGTACACGGACTGTAAACACTCACACAAGTACACAGACTGTAAACACACACAAATATAATTGGTGGTTACTGCAAGTAAATGGAACCGGTTTAGAAGTCAATGTAATCCATGAAGTTGTGAATTTTAAATAGAAATGCCTTGACTTTTTTGCATTTGAAAGTCAGTATACTCTCACTGACTACAAGTTCACTGTGTAAAGAAACACATGCCAGTGTTTGGTAGAATTATTTGATTTGGCGCCAGACTGTGTTTTGTTAACAAAATGTGATTTGACAAGAAAACTAACTGTTGGCTAATTGTGTGACATTGGTGTTTTGCTGTGTTAACAGTTTCAAAAAAGTATTTTAAGTATAGGTTAATGCTTGTTAGCGAATGAAAAAAAACTGAAATAACCGGGGCCATACTGAAATTTCTGTAGGGTTAGACAAATTGTATGTGTGTGTGTCTGTGGATGAGTGTGAATGTGCTCTCCACATGCCACTGTCTCACCTGTGACACCTGTGTGTGTGTGTGTGTGTGTGTGTGTGTGTGTGCATGTGTGCGTGCTCTCCACATGCCACTGTCTCACCTGTGACACCTGTGTGTGTGTGAGTGTATGTGTGTGTGTGTGTGCATGTGTGCGTGCTCTCCACATGCCACTGTCTCACCCATGACACCTGTATGTGTGTGCGTGTGTGACATTCATTTTAGCCTGCATTGACTGATACATGTTTGTATGTGATACATGTGCGTGTGGACCAAATGACATCACCACACATGTGGATTTTCAATGAGCAGAAATCATTCAACTTCACCCTGACCCCTGATGTCAAGAAAACATCAAAGAAGTCATCATGACTTCCCATCCCATCCCATAATAACCTTCTATTATTATGTCTTGTGTTAAGTCATCATCCCACTTGCAGACTGCAGTCATCCCAGATCCCGTCATCCTGTGTGTGTGTGTGTGTGTGTGTGTGTGTATGTGTAGTCCCTGTTGGCAGGCACACTTACCGTCCAGTATCCCTCATTGGTATCCTCAATTCTTGTCCTCATTACATCCCATGTTACATTCCACCTCCACGTGATTTCATAGGGTGTGAATTCACCACTAGGTGGAGTAGAAGAGCTAAGAGGTGCTGCAGGGAAAGAAGAACAAGCAAGAAGTTGAGATGAGAAGAGAAGAGATTATGATGGTTCATCACTGACATTCTACACATTCACATTTTCTCTTAATATTTGTGTTATTACACATTATTTTGTGTATACTTTGTGTATAGTATACTCTATTCTGTAATCCATACAATCCATTGATTTAATTTTGACAGCATTTGAAGGTATGGTTTCAATCACATCTAAAACATTTGTGCAACACTGTGTAGACATAACACAAACATTAGGACATCTAACTGTCACACTGGGACACTGATCTCAAGAACTTGGGAGCACTTCAACCTCAGTGCAGTAGTACCATCACTCATCATAGATATTCACAATGTTATTGGATCCCAGGTGGCTTCAGTGCACAAATTAAGACAACTGAGGTAGGCATCAACTCGTCAGGTTGACTAGGGAAGAAGATCATCAAATGGTGGCGTGTTCCTTTAATGCAACAATTTAATGTATATTTTCATGCTGGTCACACAATGACTCAACTCCATTCAGCTATCCCATCACTGGGACAATGTCATTTTTTTAGAGAAGAGAATAAATATACAGAATATTGCTATTCATATTCATATGATTCAGTCAGTTGTTATGAGTTCTTACCATGATTTTATTACCACAAAACTACCCTCTAAATATCCTCTTATCTGTGAAGTGTTACTGAAAAGTGATTGTCACAAAGTAATATCTGATATGTGATACTTTCTACCCTATTCACCTGTAATGAGTTGCCTGTGGAGACCTAGTAATTATGCTCATCAGGAGGCTTAAAACTCAAAACTCGGCTTCATGAACAAAATATTCAGAATCAGCGCCTGGAAATAATAACTATTGAAGAAAGTGGACTGTTTTCTGAATTTTTTAAAAATTAGCCACCAGAATTTTAGCCTAGCTTGTTTTCAAAGAATTTGTCCTCTAATGTTTAAATCTAGGAAAAACAAAACAAAACAAAAAAAAAACATAAATCGCCAACACAAAAAACTAACTGCTGTCTAAACTCAGAAGTGGATTTAAAAAGTACTCAGAGCTCATTCCAGTCTGTTGCAGCAGCTTCAGCAGAAAGTCATGATACCTGAGACTCAGTGCAAATGGAGGGACACTCAGCACAAAGTCCCAGCTGCTGTAGAATGCAGTGTCAGGGTCAAATTCTTCAGCCTCTCAGTAACATCCCACTGTTGGCAGTTTCAAATTCACACTGAAGACCAAACTGTTCTCAGATGCTTTCTCCTAATGATTCACTTATCTTTCTTTTTATATTCTGCACACATCATTTCATGCCTTTATTTATTTTATTGTTCACATATTTATCTTTTTTGTGCCTTTACTCTCTTTCATCTACTGTGCTTTGCTTTTATTTTTGTACAGCACATTGAACTTCCTTTGTGTATGAAATGCACTATACTGTATAAATAAACTTGCCCTGCCTTGAATGGTCATTAGTTCATTAAAGGAGCTTACAGTAGGGGGAGCTCCAACACCCTTTTGTAAAGACTTGAGGCCCAGTAGTAGTCCCAGTTACTGTAAACACAGATAGAGATGGACACCCCCTGTCTTTGTTTGGGAGGGATCTTCCAGTATTAGATAACATTATATGAGATTTCTATGGAGTAGCTTAATCTAGCAGGGTGTCTGTGTTTATTTAGGCTCTGTACGCTAAACAAAATGCACAGCTAAAGACTAGCGCACATTGACTTCAAGTTAAAGGAAGTGATCTTAAAGTAGGTCATAATGTACAAATACTGTCTTTAAAGGCAGCAACAAAACTGGATTTTCTGGTCTAGCCTGTCTAGACGCCCTGGTCTGTGGAATGTGTGTTAAGAACACCTGCGTACAGGTGAAAATGAAAGTGTCAGATACAATAGAAAGACAGAGCTGGAAATCTGAACGGAACTACTGTAAGTAATCTCCTGTACTATTTAACTTTCACATGGCCAATTTATATGCTATGATCCACAGGACTTTTTCACAAACCCTGAACAAAATGTGGGTAATTTAACTCTGCATGAGACCCACTTTTTGATGGTGTTTCTCACTTATGAGAACACATAATTGTGTGTGTGTGTGTGTGTGTGTGTGTGTGTGTGTGTGTGTGTGTGTGAGAGAGAGAGAGAGAGAGAGAGAGAGAGAGAGAGAGAGAGAGAGATTAAACAAAAAACTAAGATGTTTTCTAAATTTCAAATTGACATGTACGTAAAATAAGGATGAGTATACTTAATACTGTGTACTGAAATACTGAATACTGAGCTGACTGTAACCTTTACTGAATTCTGTGGACTGAAATACTGAATACTGAGCTGGCTGTAGCCTTTACTGAATTCTGTAGACTGAAATACTGAAAACTGAGCTGACTGTAACCTATACTGTATACTGAATACTGAATACTAAAATACTGTGATAACCCACTAGGAGAATATGAACAGAAACCCCATCATATTATTTTGGAGCTGGCCCTCACTGGGTTTATGTAAATGATACAGATTGACTCTTTATTCAGGCAACAAAAAATATAATAATGAACTGTGATGTTATTAAAGCCCAAACTGTTGGTGAATGCCAGAGCCTTGTGCCACACTTGTTCCTATGACACACACAAGAGGAACAAGTCTACCTTTGCCTTAGTTATTTTCCTTCTCACCAGACGGCTTTGAGCTACTAAGATATGGGGTAATGATGCAATGTGCTCAGGCAAAATTTTGTTTTGTCTTGCAGCCCAGTAATATTTTGGAATGACGGTTTTCTTTTTGATACTGTGAAATACATTGAGTAGAACAGGCATGATTTTCCATGAACCCACCACCTTTTTGATCTTAAAAATCTTATCATATTTTCCACTGAGGTAGACTAGTATGTAGTGTGGAAGTCCCACAATCAGTCTTTAAATCCAGGCGCTTTAGTTGAGGACTGTTGGGTGACATGAGCCTAAACTGATTGCAGAAAGTTGTAGCCCCATTTGTCTATGTTAAGGAGAGGTTTTCTTTGCTCAAGCTACAAGCAAGATACACAGCTGGCAATAGTTGAACTGCTCATATACGTAACAGTGATATAAAACTTCTGACAATTCTTAGTGTGGAAAACTAGACTGTTCTGTGGGTGCACTGAGTTCTGAAACAGGTGAGGAGACGACCTTTATTTTGAGATGCAATAATAAAGCCCCACTGCCTTTAGTCCTTCAGCACAACACATTCAGCTGAATGAATGTTCACACATGACACTTAGTTGCCCATTTCACACCTAGTTGTACATTTGAACACGTGTAACAATGAACTGAAACCCAGTTTCCTGTGCAGCTGTAACGAGTGTAAAGATCATGGCAGATCTGGGCCTAATCAGGTCTAGTTACATCCCATAATCAAGCAAAGCAAATTAATTTTCAAATTTATTAAGAAATTATAATCCCAAAGAACTGTCAGTGACTAGATAGTGCTGAATATATCAACAATGACGTGTGTATTCATGAGGATTATAATCATCCCCTCTAATGGGACTTGCCATGGAACTGCACACACAGAACCAGACAAGTGAAAATCACTGCCTTCCTGTCTGTGCACTGCAGTCTCCTCCTGGAAAAGAGACTTCACATCACAGTGCATCACTGAGGGTTAGCGCCACTTCAAGCAGCTGTTGAACTGTTCAATGACTTGTGTGATGTGTGGCTGTTTTGTTTGGATGTACAATCCAAAGCAATGTTTTTCAAAAAAAAAAAAAAACCCTATAAAAACAATCCTACGAACAGACGATAAGACAAAATGTGCTCAGTAAGACAATATATGCTCAGTGTACAGATATTTGAATCTGAAGACCTGGGTGTCCTGTAGTGTATCAGTATACAGATATTTTAATCTGAAGACCTGAGTGTCCAATAGTGTATCAGTATACAGATATTTGAATCTGAAGACCTGAGTGTCCAATAGTGTATCAGTATACAGATATTTGAATCTGAAGACCTGAGTGTCCTGTAGTGTATTTGTTCTGGACTGTTGTTGTTATTACTTTTCCCCACTTTCACTGAAGAGCACCTGTTCTTTGGGGCCATTTGATGGGATCCAGGCAACTCTTCTTTTCCCCCTTTGCTGAATCACACATTTCCTCCTTTGTCCCAGCAGTCAGATCCCTTTGGGGCCCTGCTCACACTATGGGAATCAAGGGTCTATACTGTCAGATCCCTTTGGGGCCTGCTCACACTATGGGAATAAGGTCTATACTGTCAGATCCCTATGGGGCCCTGCCTACACTATGGGAATAGAGGGCCTATACTGTCAGATCCCTATGGGGCCCTGCCACACTATGGGAATAAGGGTCTATACTGTCAAGTCCGTATGGGGCCCTGTCCACACTATGGGAATAGAGGGCCTATACTGTCAGGTCCCTATGGGGCCTGCCACACTATGGGAATAGAGGGTCTGCCCTGCCTACACTATGGGAATAGAGTCTATACTGTCAGTCCTATGGGCCCTGCCTACACTATGGGAATTAAGGGTCTATACTGTCAGATCCCTATGGGGCCTTGCCCACACTATGGGAATCAAGAGTCTATACTGTCAGATCCTTTTGGGGCCCTGCCCACACTATGGTAATCAAGAGTCTGTCAACTAATGACATCAGAGGAAGAATGACAGTTCTTGGGTTTTTACCACCACCTTCCTCTGCTCAAGGCTATAGAGTCAACATGGCACCAACATGGCTTGCCAATCGAGAGTGACAGTACTTCCTCAGTACCAAACACAACACCATTACTGTAAAGTGTGTCTGTTGAAGTCATATGACAGCAGTGAACTACTAATCCAGTCTCATAATAACACATCATTTGTCCCTTTTTTCTTTCTAAGTTCAGTAGGATGGATTTCCCTCAAGAGGGTGATGATGCTGTTGGTTGCCGTCAGACAGGAAAAGCAACATTTGCTGGATCCAGCCGTGTGTCCATGAAAAATAAGGCTCCTGACTCTGATGAACATAAGGGGTGGGTTTATCACACACACACACACACACACATACACTTGCGCACACACAGACACACACACACACACAGGTTACACATGTGTGATTTGACTTTTAATAGGGAGCCAGTGTAAGGAAGCAGGGATAGGAGACATATGTTCATATGTTTTAGTCCTAGTGAGTGTTCTGGCCGTGGCATTTTGTATTAGCGGTAGGTTTTTGATACAGGTATTACTACTCCTAGGGAACAGAGCGTTACAATAATCAAGCCTGCAGGTACTAAATGCATTTGTAAATTTTTCAGCATCCTCAAAGGATAGGAACTTTCTAACCTTAGCAATATTTTGTAGGTGGAAAAAATATCTTTTTGAAATGTGTTTTACATGACAATTTAGAGAGACGTCCTGGTCAATAATTGCCCTGCTGTCCTTAACTTTTGTGTTACATGACAGTGAAAGGCCACTGAGTAAGTTTTGGTGAAGTGGTAGAATTTTGCTGTTGCAGCTGTTTAGGCCCAATCATCATAACTTCAGTTTTATCAGAGTTTAAGCATAGGAAATTATTAGTCATCCAGCTTTTAATGCCTTGGAGGCAGACATCAATTTTAGTTATATAGTCATTAGGCTAAGGTAAGGTAAAGGTAAAGCTGGGTATCATCAGCATAGGAGTGGAAAGTAATGCCATGTTTCCTTATAACAGTTCCTAAAGGTAACATGTATAGGGAGAATAAAAGGGGCCCTAGCACTGAGCCTGGGGGTACACCAAACTTTACTTTGGTATGGGATGATGACTCATTATGAGCGTGAACTGGTAGCAACCAGAGAGGTACGAGTTGAACCAGGCTAATACAGAATCTTTGATGCCTATCATGTGTTCAAGCCGGTGTAGTAGGATGGCATGGTCAATAGATTCTGTACTATGATTAGTTCTGAAGCCTCTGGAAGGTTTCCTGGATATTATTTATGTTTAAGAAGCTACAGATTTGCTTAGACACTAGTTTTTCAAGTAATTTTGATAAAAATGGGAGGTTAGATATGTCAGGACATCAGGATCAAGGATAGGTTTTTTAATAGATGGTTTAGTAATAGATGTATTTTGGGACATGACCACTTATGAGTGAGTCATTTATAATTTTAAGAATCGTCTCAGCCAGTAGAGGGAGAGCAGCCTTAAGAAGATCTGTTGGGATAAGATCCAGAAAGCATTACTGCCGAAAAAGCTGGAAACTAAATCTGTTATTTTTTATATTCAGTTTTTATGTACCCAGACTGCAGACACACAGACCAGTGTCTCCAGTGCCCAGTAGTGTGTCTATGAAGAGTGACTGGTCCATGGATCCCCCTGCTCATTTCAGCAGGGGACCAGCAAAGTGGCCTCTGCACACATGCATGTTTATTTGTGTGTGTGTGTGTGTGTGCATTGCAGATAACCTTACCTATTGTAGGGAGAAGTAGAGAAGTGATTTCTGTGTGTGTGTGTGTGTGTGTGCGTGCGCGTGTATATGAGTGTGTGTGTGTTTGTCAGTTTGTGTGGCCTGTGCGCAGATGCATGTTTATCTGTGTGTGTGTGTGTGTGTGTGAGAGAGAGAGAGAGAGAGAGAGAGAGAGATTGCATTGCAGATAACCTTACCCATTGTAGACACACAGTACTGGAGAAGTGATTGTGTGTGTGTGTATGTGTGCGTCTGAGAGATTATGTTGTGTTGTGTCTATGAAGTCAATGTAATTTTTTTTTGTTGTCTACCCAGATCACAGACACACAGACCAGTGTCTCCAGTGTCCAGCGGTGTGTCTATGAAGAGTGACTGGTCCATGGATCACCCTGCCCATTTCAGCAGGGGACCAGCAAAGTGAGATTTCAGTTTTCAGTTTCAGCACTCACACACTTGTACAAACACAAATGTGTGTATGTGTGTGTGTGTGTATGTGTGTGTGTGTGTGTATGTGTGTGTGTGTGTCATTTGCTACCACTAGGGTACATCTAGTTTTTTAGGTTGGATGAACAAAAAGAAATGAAAACTAAACGGCAGAAAATTCAACATCTTAATACTTGATTAGATGTTAATGGAACTGTTGTATAAAAGCAATATAACACTCATGCCTGCACCCGAACCACACCTGTGAGGACATCCACTAACAACCGCACTCCCACTCGTGTTACATTGCTTAATGAAATAAAATTTGATGTGTGTGTGTGTGTGTGTGTGTGTGTGTTCGTGCATGCGTGCGTGTGTGTGTGTGTGTGTGTGTGTTTGTATTCACACCCTTGTACAAACACACACACACAGTTTCACATGTATATGATAAGAAGTTAGTGGTGTGGAGGAAGCATGTTTACATTTGCCTCCTGAATCACCATTGCAAAAGTGTCAAAAATGATTCAGCCCAGATAATTATGTATTTGTCTCCAGTGTCCAGCTGTGGGTCTGTGGAGGGAGATCTTAATTTTCTCAAACTCTTCGGTTCAACACCAGCCAGTCTGATCCAACTGTAATGATGCAAGCACTGAAAGTGGCTGAACTGTCATTTTTACTGTAAATGTTACAAAGCAGTGGAGGCTCATAAGGATCGACACAAACAGGCAGCAAGGAGGCAGAAACTGTGATGCGTGCAATTTATTCTTCTACCACCAAGAGTTTTGATGCACCCCAATACAAACATAGTGAAAGAATGCCAAAAGAAAGTAAACAGAAATAACAGAAGGTAGAAAAGGGCTTAAATAGAAACAAATGCACAAAGGAATTCACACATCTGAGGGGACTTGGACCAAGGAGAGCACAGGCAGAGTTTCCTTCTTCAACAAACTACAACCACAACTGCAACCCCAACCCATTTAATGGGTACCTGAACTCTCCTCTAATTGGACTATCCCCATAGAGAATGCAAAGCACAGGAGTATTTCTACATTAAGTCAAAACTAGCAGAACGTGTGTGTGTGTGTGCACTGAAGATAAGCTAACCTATAGTAAATGGGCTGGATGTGTGGAAGTGTGTGTGTGTGTGTGTGGTGTGTGTGTGTGTGTGTGTGTGTGTGTGTGTGTGTGCGTGTTTGTGTGTGTGTGTGTGTGTGTGTGTGTGCTTTGTATCATACCTCCTTTAACCATTTGTATGTTGGTGCGATGTTTCTTCAGAGGTGTGAAGAATGAAGATCAGTCCAGGTGTGGAGTGTGTAAGCAGCTACTGAGGGATCCAGTCATCACCTCCTGTGGATGCAGTTTTGGCAGGCACTGCATCAGCAGCCACTGGAGCCAGTCTGGTCCATCAGGAGTCTACAGCTGCCCCCAGTGCAAAGAGACATTCAAAACTAAACCCCTTCTCAGCCTCCACTCAAAGGGGCCAAACTGTCAGGTGAGTTTTAAAGTGTTCATTTCAGAGCAGCTTTACTAAATAAGTGCTGCCAGGGGTCCAGGCCCAGGACAAAAATATTTATGTGTAAATATACTCACAATACAACCCCCTCTAAAATCCCCAGACAAAAGGGCCAGACAAACCAGTGAGTCTTACAGGGAGGCCTTCTGTGAACTGAGTGTGAAGAGGTGTGATAGCGCTGTGTATGCAACAGGTAGATGTGAGAGCGTTGTGCACATTCAAAAAATTAGAATGCTTTTTAAAGAATATTTTTATGGAGGCACACTGTTAAAGTCAGTCCAAAAGGGCTGAATGATCATATTTATTATTCAATATTCATTTGAGAGCAGCTTTTCCAAAGAGCAGGGTTCAGGCCCAGGACAAACATCAACAAAATACTTATGATGCCTTGTTGAATTATTCACTTTAAAATTATTCACTGGACAGAAACTGATGCTGCCTTTCTTATTTGTTTGTTTTCTAGTCCCCAGTGGAGTACTGATGACCCATAAATCCAGTATGAAGAGGAGGTTTGAGAGCATATGTGAAGGCCTCATAAAATCAGGGACTCAGACACTCCTGAACAAGATCTACACAGAGCTCTACATCACAGAGGGAGAGAGTGAAGGGGTGAATAAGGAACATGAAGTTCGGCAGGTAGAATCAGCATCCAGACCACAAAGTACAGAGGACACAGCTGTCAACTGCAATGACATCTTCAAGCTGTTACCTGAACAGTCGAGATGCATCAGAACCGTCATGACCAAGGGGATTGCTGGCATTGGAAAAACTGTCTCAGTGCAGAAGTTCATCCTTGACTGGGCAGAGGAGAAAGCTAACCAGGATGTAGATTTCATGTTTGTGCTTCCTTTCCGTGAGCTGAATTTGATCAGACATGATCAGTATAGTCTTCACAGGCTCCTGCTTGACTTCCACCCTGAGCTTAGGGAGCTACAGGATGGTGAATACAAAGACTGCCACCTTGTGTTCATCTTTGATGGTCTGGATGAAAGTCGACTTCCACTGAATTTCAAGGGAACCAGGAATTGTTTGATGTGACACAAATATCCTCAGTAGATGTGCTGATGACGAGCCTCATTCAAGGAACTCTGCTTCCCACTGCTCACATCTGGATAACCTCCCGACCAGCAGCAGCCAATCAGATCCCTTCTCAGTGCATCAGTCAAGTGACAGAGGTAAGAGGATTTACTGACCCACAGAAGGAAGACTACTTCAGGAAGAGGATCAGTGACCAGAATCAAGCCAACAGAATCATCTCACACATTAAGGCAGTCAGGAGCCTCCACATCATGTGTCACATGCCAGTCTTCTGTTGGATCTCAGCCACTGTCCTTCAGCAGATACTGGAACAGGATGATGGGAAGGAAGCCCCCAAAACTCTGACTGAAATGTACATACACTTCCTGCTCATCCAGACCACCAGGAAGAACCAAAAGTATCAAGAGGAAAGTGAGACAGATAGATGGAGGCTCCTGGAATCACATAAGGGTGTCATATTGAAACTAGCAGAGCTGGCTTTCAAGCACCTGGAGAATGGCAATCTCATGTTCTATGAGGAAGACCTGAGAGAGTGTGGCATTGATGTCAGTGAAGCTGCAGTGTACTCTGGTATGTGCACTGAGATCTTCAGGGAGGAGTGTGTGTTTCACCACAAGAAGGTCTACTGCTTTGTGCATCTGAGCATCCAGGAGTTTCTGGCAGCTGTGTTTGTGTTTCATGCTTACTTGTCAGGAAATCTGTATGTACTGAAAGCTTTCCTGCAGCAAAAACACAGAGACATGAAAGCCTCCCTTCCTCTGCATATTCTGTTGAATAGTGCAGTGGATAAAGCTTTGTGTAGCAAGAATGGACACTTGGACATTTTCCTCCGCTTCCTTGTAGGCATCTCAGTGGAGTGTAATCAGGCCCTTTTAAAAGACTTTCTGTTACACACACACAGCAGCTCTGAGAGCATTAAGAAAACATGTCATTACATCCAAGTTCTGAAGTGGAAGGACCCATCTCCTGAAAGATATATCAATCTTTTTCACTGTTTGTTTGAAATGAATGATCATTCTATACATGAAGAGATTCAAAAATATCTCAAATCTCCAGATGGCTTCTCAGATAGATTGTCACCTGCTCACTGTTCAGCGCTGGCCCACATGCTTCTGATGTCTGAGGAGGTGCTGGATGAGTTGGACTTGAGGAAATACAAAACATTAGATGAGGGGCGGAGGAGACTGGTGCCAGCTGTGAGATGCTGCAGAAAGGCTGTGTGAGTATAACAATACTTTGGAGTATATTCCAAAATGGAAATTATTTGAAAATATCCTGAAATTGAAATTTATCCCAAAACAGGAAAAATATGTGAAATTAGTTTGGGTTCTATGCACGTGTTTTTACACAGACTATAGGCAATCAAAAAATAGTTTTTGTGAGCATTGATGTTCTGTATGGGAAATAATTTTTATTTTCTGCCATGGTAAAATGGGCTGAGTAGGGCAAACTCCAGAATCGAATGAATGAGTGAGGGACAAGTCGAGCAATTGACCGATTTCAGTGAGATTTTACTTCTGTCGTCTGTCGTGTTAATGTCTGAAATAAACCAACATCTTGAAATTTTATATAAATATTCTTTAATTAATTTCTTTAGAGTTTAGTAATATTTTAACCATAGTTTTCACTTGCACATACCCCCAGTTGCTATACTCAAATGCCATTATGGCCAGTTATTGTCGGTTTTTAGGCATGTCTCGCCTTCTGACCATGACCCATTTAATTTAAGATCACCAATGAATTTCTGTTACTACCAGATTCAAACTGTCACAATAAATGAAATTACAAAGGCACAAGAGAATATTTTTCATATCACTATGCGAGCAGAGCATCACCCTCTGAACTGTCAATAATGCCCTCTTTCACACTAGCTCTGTTTTGTTTATGTAGATTCGTTACAATTTGCCCTGCTTACAGACTTGGGAGAATGTGGCCTATGCAAGCCACTGCAAGGCCTGTCCAACCCCAACTTTATAGTCTCTTCCTCTCTTTCCTCCTGCATATTCAAACAGTAATATTGTTGACTATGATGACAGATACATGCTCTCTGTGTGTGTGTGTGTGTGTGTATGTAGATCTGTATGATATGTTTCAAGACTCGTTACAGTTTACTGGCAAGTTTCATAATCAAATAACTTTTTTTTTTTACAATTGACTGGCAAGTCATAAAGTGTCATAATCAAATTATAAAAAAATAAACAAAAAAAAAAATTCCTCATAGGTGTGACGAAGAGGAAACCACATAGCTGATTGTGGTGAAACATGCTGTGTGTGTGTGTGTGTGTGTGTGGTGTGTGTGTGTGTGTGTGTGTGTGTGTGTGTGTGCATGCGGGCGGGCGGGTGTGTGTATATAGGAATTTAGATTTTGTATAGGTCGAAGCTAAAAGGAGGTGTATACTGGTGGATGTCAACATTGTAATTCGCCAAGTTTTAGATAACGTGAATGTGCTCATCGAGTCATTAAGTGGCATAGCAGCTAAGAATGTTGGAACCGCAAACCACAGTTTGGACCTGTACAAAATCGAAATTCTCTCGAGTGTAGACCCAAATACAGCTGCACGGCCTTCCTTGTGAGAAAATGGGCCAGCATGTAACGACCAGAATGTTTGGCGCCAGTGTAAACAAGTGAAACATAACCTTTCACATAGGCCTACGTTGACTTTTTTTTCTTAATTATCATAGGTCTATATTTTTGGCATTGAAATTATGACATGAAATGAAAAGATTACAATAATTCGTTTTTTTATATTTAGTCCGAATTCAAAGCAACCTGCATGACTGACTTTATCAAGATAGCCAGGGCAGATAATCGTGAAAACAGTGGCCATGCTGATAATTTATTGAGCCATGAACTTTAACATGCGTAGACTACAGAAAGTAGCCCAGATATTTTTATGTTTGTGTGACAGAGCCAAAAGTGAACCAGCTTAGATCCAATTGTCCACCCTCCCCTTATAACCAGAGGACCTAAGACCCTCTAGGTTACCCCTTAGACTCATGCAGGAACGGCAGTCTGAGAAAAGGAGTCAGAGGCGAGAGGATTTAGTTGGTAAAGATATTTATTTCTCTTTATTTCTCTATATCTCTTTTCTTGCTGTTAAAAGTGTTATGACTCAAACAGTAAAACAGTCTCATGCAGTAGGCCGACAAAGAGTAGCAGCACAACAGCAGACAGATTAATTTCCAGCCACTAAAACTGACTCCAAAGCTTACCAGTAAGGGCACCCTAACCTCATGGATATTATTCCTGCAAATCAAATAAGAAACATTTCACACGGCAAACAAATGAAGCTGTACATGGCCAACAAAACAAACACATGCAAAATAAGGAACTGTCCCTATAAATCAAAAGAATACCACACAACAAAATGGTTTAGAGTTAAACAAACCACACAGCAAACACACACAAAGTTAGGGAATAAGCACCACTAGAGGGGAGTAGACCCAATCACCAGTCGATTATAAGCAGAGCACAGATAGTAGGCACATGCAATTACAACAAAACAAAATCCCCTGTAACATATACACCAAGAAAACAAAGCACAAACAAGCAAGCCCAAGCAAGCACATACAAATAACAATTACAGATAAACAAAATAACACCACCCCAAAACAAGAATAATGACAACAGAGACGCACACACCTACACTCAGACACCTACAACACAAACTCCACACACACAGGCCTACACATGCACCCACAAACGCAGCCACAGAAGCCAATTAGCGTGTAGTAGCACCCCGGTAGCGACGCCAGCTACCAGCAGCAGGCAGGGAGGGACATGCAGCCACAGCACAGAGAACCAAAATGGCCCCACACACACGCAATGGAACAGAACAGCAACGGCACTGGAATATCGCCAAATCCTAAGAGAAGCGCAGAGTCAGTACAATAATCGACGGCCACCATAAAGTTACTGAATGAAAGAAACAGTGAACCTACCAAGCGACCGCCAATATGGGATGCTTGAAAACCAACCGGACAGTACTGCACCCAGACGTTACAAACAACACCACTGGTTACTTACTATGGTGGTATTAACAACTTACTATTGTTCGCTACGTGTCGATAAGTCGCCTACCTGATTTGTCAAGCACATGAATGCGACAAACAGAATCCGTGGGCACATCTGACGATTACAAAACGCCTGCCACTGCAACTAGAACATAAAACCCTTTAAAACCTCGGACTCGAACCCAAAGAGCATTTTTTAACACAAGCGATCGTCCATACCTGTAGTTGTTGAAAAAACACACAGCGAAGAGAGGGAGAGAGAGAGACTGGAGGTGAACACAATGTGGTCCCCGGCAAAGCAGACACCTGGCCTGAACCAAACTGGCCCACGTAAGCCGCACAGCTGACAATTTCCCAATCAGACAGGTAACCGCGTCCTGTTACAATGGCAATAATTACAAACATAGCTCGTCTTTGCTTTAGACGGGGATGGGATAGGCCTACCGAAAACCTTGAACAACACTGCCACCTTCGGTCACGAAAATTGTGCAAACAAGTCAGGAAAGATAATTTGGAAAAATGGCACAGTCAAATGCAGGGAATGAAGTCCGTGAACGTCCGTGATTGACGATATGCATTTCGTCCGAAATTTATATTATAAACTGTGCTGGGTTATAAACTGTGCTTGGTTTCTGGAGCTCATATATTGTTCTCTTCACGTCTCCCCCTCACTAGTGTTGTGTGTTTTTGACCTGCCACGTACTGCTTGTGGGGCAGTTGTGTGTGTGTGTGTGTGTGTACGTACCTCCAGTTTAAAAGGGGGACTTGATCCAGCTGATGCAAGGCCCGTCCAGTCCTAGCTTCACTGTCTATTCCTCTCTCTTTCCTCCTGCAGATTCAAACAGTAATAATGTTGACTGTGATGGCAGATGCATGCTGTGTGTGTGTGTCTGTGTGGTTGGGTAGTATTAACTTTTATGTTGTTCTATATTATTCTATATTCTATCATATTATTCTCTTCTCTTATCCCTCTTAGTAGTGTTGTGCGTTTGGGGCCTCCTGGCACATACTGTATGTGGGGCAGTTATAGTCTCTTCCTCCCTCTTTCCTCCTAGCCCAAAAAAATAGCCCAATGTCATTCGCCAACACAACATTTCCTGGCTAGCTAGCAACACCAGTCACTACACTATAAACTAGGCTGGTATACTCTTTGACTAGCTCAGGTAGCAGGTACTTCAGACATAAACTGGGCAAAATGTACAGCCAAGTGAGATAAATAAAAGAGCACTCAAATATGTTCAGCTTAACGTAGCATGTTACTGTACTTACACAGGTCTGAATAACTACCTCTAAAGGAAAAAGCCAGCCACTAGCCATAGCCAGCTGGTTCTTTTGGAGGTTCTACAACAATTAATAGATATTTTGTAAGACAGTACCTCAAAATTCACTGTTTGCAGCTCTTGGAATGTTAATAATTTCTATTCCACCCTTTTCACATTAATCTAACTGTTTACTTGCGTTACTCGTCTTTGGTTCCCCCCATTTCTATTTGTTCTTAGCTTGTAGACATGAGGGATGTAAACTAATTAAAGAGTGTAATCTTAATAATTTTGCCCTCATCTGCATGTAATCAATGCTTGAATTCAAGTCTCTCTCTCTCTCTCTCTCTGCATGTCCACTGCTTGTAGCAGAAATATCAGCTGGACTCATAGACAGCTCCTGGCGCTGCAGGCGCTATTGTTAGGATGCTACTATAAGCTATTATTTGATTATTTTATTTTTGTCATCTTATTTGTCTATTGTGAGCTTATGACTTGTTGTTGTTTTTATTTTTTACCATCTGTAAAGCACTTGGGTCAACTGTGTTGTGTTAAATGTGCTATATAAATAAACTTGACTTGACTTGTCTGAGTTGTGTAAATAAATCAAATTTATGTTCATGCAGCGCTAGTGTGATCACATTGATCAGTGTTAGTAGTGTTGTGTCTGTGGTTATACCTATAGTCAGTTATAGAGTAGTCTTTTCTTCTTGAATTCTTGCAGATTCAAACATAACACTTTAGCTTTTTATACTGTTTTATCTCTCTTGCAGGCTTGCTGACTGTAATCTATCAGAGAAGTCCTGGGAGATTGTGGCCTCAGCTCTGCAGTCTGCAAACTCCCCCTTAAGAGAGCTGGACCTGAGTCAGAATGACCTGCAGCAGTCAGGAGAAAAGCTGCTCTCTGCTCTACAGAGTCCAAACTGCAAACTGGAGACACTGAGGTGATTGGCAACCAAGATTTGCTTAAATTTCACTGAATGGGTCATTAGCTTTCTCTGCCTTTTCCATTTTGTTGAAATATTTACTACTTTTAATGTTATGTAAAAATATATTACCATTCAGCAATGGATGGCACACAACTGCGGATGGAGCCACGCGCAGTTTGATACCTACCTTATTGAAAAGTTTTATCTTGCACAGTGTTCCATGCTACGCTGTCCAGTGGACTAACTGTTGCTTTAAAAGGATCCCAACTGGTAAGGCAAGTTGGCCTTATAAGATTGACATTGGTGTCAGCCTGTTTTTTTAGAAAATCACTTAGTTTGTAGATCTCGTAAACTTTGCATTTACATCTCAATGACTTCTGGATTAAAAAAAAAATCATTTTCAGTGTTTTAAATCGTCTTTAGCTGATGCCAACATCAATATTGTAAGGCTAAAATGTCTACCTGGGGATCATTTTAACATTTGACAGTTTTCATAGGTGAGTGATACAAAACTACTACTACTATTTTTTTCTGACATAAATTAACATAGAGGAAAATCACATTTTTAGTTTTTAAAAGCCGCCTTTGAAACATTTAGGAGCTTTTAAAGTTTCAGGAATGGGCAGTGTAATTCTGAAGAAAATAAACATTTTAGATTTCACATGCAGATATCTCAGTGGGCCTTCATTCTACATTCCTGATATTTGGCCACATAAAAGAAGTGCCAGTAGACTTCTGTGGCATGCCAGTGTTAACTGGGGTCCATCGCTCGATGAACAGGGGGCCCAGGAAAACAGAACTTTTTCATTTTGGTGGTGTTTTCATGTGCCTGCCACATCTTGCATCAACTCTCAGTCCCTCATACATTTATGGATACCTTGGCACTTCCTCTTTTGATATTTCAGTGTTCATTTAAATGGAGGATGCAGACACAAGTTGAATCCAGTAAGCTAACAGGAGTAATTGTTTGTAAAAATAAAATTGGATGGCATTTTTACAAGCCAGTATCTCTGCATGGCATCAATCAGAATATTAATTGGTTGTAAGTGTATTATAAAAGGGATAATGTGGTCATTATAGGAAAATATTTCCCGACAGGATGAACAGGACCCCGATGCCAAAGGTGGAGGGATCTTGATTCGTTTTGAGGGAAAACATTTTCCTATAATGACTGGCATACAATACATTATACCGCTTATTATACGGCCAAAACGACGACAGACAACTTCACACAAAATTCTTTTACATTTAACTTGTTACCGTTTCATAGCTTCCATGCATAAACAAATAGTTTGCAACACAACTTGCATTTTAAAGATTCTTTAGAATGACGCTGATTTCCTTTCACTTTCAGCAAAGTTCCATTGTGATAAGTGAATGATCTCCATTTGCGGAATGATATGCAGATGTAAATCTGAAGCAAAAAAACTGTTGCCATTGACAGTGGTCATTATACTTTTGCAGCAGTGATTATACAGAAATAACTGATCTCCGAACGTTGGGAAGGCCCATTCAAAGTGAATAGAACCTCCTGGAGCACTCAGGAGAGCCGTATGATAAAAATAAATATTTAGTAATAACATGTACTTTAAATAATAAAATGCTTTTCAATATATTTCAAGTCAGAATTGTTCAATTGAAATAAAAGAATAAACCTTCAAAGAGTGAGTGGTGGCAGCACTGGTATAGCATGCTTGTGGTCCAATAAGTTGTGGTTCGATACTTGGCTCCAACCATTGTGGCCCCGAGCAAGGCACTTAACCTAGCAGACTTGATGAATATGAGTTGGTTTAGATACAAAAACATCATCATAGAATAATTATCCCTTTACACTGTACTGTGTGTATGTCTAAAATGCTGTAAATTAAATGTTTTCAGTTTTGATTTGCAAGACTTCTGAGAAGTATTCTTTTCATCTTGGTCAACATAAAGTAAAATGAAGTTGAATATCATTTAGCTGATGCCTTTCTCCAAATCCATACACACTTTTAATCTGTGGTTTTGGAATTTAGTTAACAACATAACAACTGCTCCACACCCACAAACTTATCTTGTCTTAAGCTGGGTTACCTATTACAGTCTTCCTTGATTGCTCAGAAGTGCTTCATGAAACTGGGATCCAACTGATCATCATCCTCACTTTCTTAGCACAGCTGAACCCAGCACGTCCAGTTGTGTTAACCCATTTTCATTGGTTTCACACATTTTTTGCAAAGTTTTTCAAAACATTTAACACCGCTTTCTTAGACAGTTCCCAAACTCCATTGAATTACTAGCTTGAACAACTGGAAAAAAATCTATTCTCAACCAAAAAGATACTGTCTGCAGACATATGAATTACTAATGTCACTGTAAATCTCCTCCCCCATAGTTCTTCAATCCACAGTCATTCTTCATGCATATAAGACACCACCTTTGCTGTTTGCTGTTTGCAAGGGTGGGTCAAAGAGGCTAACTTAATATAGAGTAATTGTGAAAGTATCCATGTTTTGATGAAAAAGGAAGGTCAATGAACATTGGAAAGTTACTTCAGTATATAAGTGCACTGTATTGTACAGTAATATGGGTATTGTGTGTCAATGACAGTTACTTAACTGTAAGTGTAGGAGGAAAGAATAAAATTTATGTTGTAACATTTTGTTTCTCATACATTCACTAATCAGGTATATGGCACAGACATAGAAAAACCTAAGGCAGAATGTGCTTAATTTGAAAGCAAAGTTTTGCATTTTATCCTCCTTTGTGTTATGATTGACAGAGTATTCACTGATCTGACCACTGATTGTGTTGTTTGAAGGTAAAATTTGCTTCTGCTGCATGTTTTAAATGTTTTGTCAGCGTTTTGTAAACAAAATGTGTGATTTGGGGCAGAGTGCTCCTGTTTAGGCCTTTGCGTTAACTGTTTTAAAAATGTGGATTCAGAAATTATGTCTGGGTTTTCTGTACAACCCTCCATGGCAGTTGGTGGGGTGCAAATCTGCTATAAATAAGGGACATATACGGTATGTGACGAGGAGAGACAAATAAGCCGCCTAGATATTCGGACCACAGATAATACAAGTACAGACGAACAAAAGAAGATCAATTTCAACCGTTTTAGGCTTGTATAATGGCATGCAATTTCATATGCTCTGAAGAAAAGTGCCTTGAGTTCATGAGAAAATGAAGAGGTTTTGTATCACCACCCATATGAATCTCACAGAAAATGACTTTGAAATGCAATAAGACATCAGACATTGTCTCATGTTTTAATGCTCTTGCAGACTTGTTGGCTGTAAACTAACATTGAAGTCCTGGAAGACTATGGCCTCAGCTCTGCAGTCTGCAAACTCCCCCTTAAGAGAGCTGGACCTGAGTCAGAATGACTTACAGTGGTCGGGAGAAAAGCTGTACACTGCTCTACAGAGTCCAAACTGCAAACTGGAGACACTGAGGTTAGTAAAAAGCTGACTGTTGAGAGATTGCATACTGTGTGTGTGTGTGTGTGTTGTGGATGTGGGTCAAGCTGGTGTATGGGGTGTTTCCACAGTGCTCAGCAACACTGATTTTCTTTTTGTATTGCTGTTGCATTATGCATCCTAAAGCTGAAGGGAGAGCTCCGTAGAGAAAGAGTTTGACAATACTGATCCCAGTACTGTCATAAACCTCCCCTCTCCTTTCCACCACTGCACCTACACACACATGCATTTGTTTTTTCAAAAGAGCTGGCGACCCAATGTAGCCCAAAAAAATAGCCCAATGTCATTCGCCGACACAACGTTTCCTGGCTAGCTAGCAACACCAGTCACTACACTATAAACTAAGCTGGTATACTCTTTGACTAGCTCAAGTAGCAGGTACTTCAGACATAAACTGGGCAAAATGTACAGCCAAGTGAGATAAATAAAAGAGCACTCAAATATGTTCAGCTTAACGTAGCATGTTACTGTACTTACACAGGTCTGAATAACTACCTCTAAAGGAAAAAGCCAGCCACTAGCCATAGCCAGCTGGTTCTTTTGGAGGTTCTACAACAATTAATAGATATTTTGTAAGACATTACCTCAAAATTCACTGTTTGCAGCTCTTGGAATGTTAATAATTTCTATTCCACCCTTTTCACATTAATCTAACTGTTTACTTGCGTTACTCATCTTTGGTTCCCCCCATTTCTATTTGTTCTTAGCTTGTAGACATGAGGGATGTAAACTAATTAAAGAGTGTAATCTTAATAATTTTGTCCTCATCTGCATGTAATCATTGCTTGAATTCAATCTCTCTCTCTGCATGTCCACTGCTTGTAGCAGAAATATCAGCTGGACTCATAGACAGCTCCTGGCACTGGGCCAAAGCCTTGCTTGCATCCCATAACCATCTTATCATGGGTTTAGTCCACAGTTTATAACCATGTTCCATTGGTTTACTAATCAGTGGCCACATTTACATGATGAATTTCTGAATTAATTATTCAAGAATAAAATAGTTCGGAATTAAAATATTAACTATTATATATATTAATATATATATTTATTTTAGAATTAAAATATTCAGAATTATGGTTTACATGGAACACACGTTAAATCGGCTTTATTTAATTACACTCAACGTCTGGGGGTCGGGTCAGGTTGAGGGGGACATCAGAAGTCAGCTGGGTTCAGAGAACTATCCGCTGGGTGGGACATCGCCGGATCATCAGCGGGCAGTTCCCCGGCAACCGGTGGCTGGAAGGCAGCCAGGTCCAGAGAGCCATCTAGCGACAAGTTGATAAACAAGCTGATAATCCCAAAAAGCTACCCTGAATGCACACACACAAATGAGACTTACCACCCATATGGTGCCGATGGGCTAATTACATCATCTGGTCAACCTTAAGATAATCCACAGATAATATGACCCACTCTATAGATCATACAGAATGGGTTTGCTTTAGTCCTTATTGTACTTTGTGTTCAAACTCTACTGAGGACAGTATTACATAATGTTCTGGAAATGTGACAAAGCTAAAGCTTTATGGGCTCGTGTGTTATTACATGGATAAGCTATTCTGGACTATGATAAACCCAGATCCATGTCTATGTTTGTTAAGAGGCCTTGAATTGATCAATGCAAAGTATATGTCTGATCAGTACTCTACAGCCTGACTCAACTGGGCCAAACCCAGGTCCATTGCTTCTTAACTACATGTAGTTGTTGAGCTGACTGAGCTCTAAAACTCCTGAGAGAAAATACAAAAAAACCCCAAAAAACAGGGCCAATAGAAAGGGTCAATATTCATTAAAAAATCTTATAACTGAAATTAGCTCTAAAGAGGCATATTTGGAGAAGCTCTTAAAAGGAATAGGAGTGTCAGTCTTAACTTTTGGAATCCAGTTTCCTTAGCCTGTCATAACTTGTTACTTCACTATTTATTGGGAAAAACAGGGTGTTTAATGTTGTGATATCTTTGTCGCTTGCAGCCCAAATCTATTGAGTAGGCTAGAGGGAAAGCAAGATTGAAATGCTTTTCTATGGTTTTCTCCATAAGGGTTTCTCTGAGTTTTACAAAGACAGACATCCTTCTATTAACCTATAACTCCAGACAAACAGCACAGCCTTCCATACTTCGACAGGTGGAAAAATTATATGGTGCTGAACAGTATCCTAGAATTGGACTTATTAAGAAGTTAACCCTGACATACATTTCGATTTCGATTTTGGGGAAACATTGGATAATGGTGTTCACTTTTTACAGGTAGCCTTATGTTAGGCTATGTGTATTTGGAATGATGAAGTTAGGCTATGTTAGTAACGCTTTTATGTTCATCTTCAGCACTGACGCTGCTAGACACCTATGCAATCTGTTGCTTATAGTTTAAAAGAAGTGTAATAACTATGTTAAAGTTCATCACTTACATGCACTCCAATCTGCAAAATGGGTGTGGGTCTTTAAATTCCATGTTATAGTTTGTAGGAAAGGTTAGCAACCAGTAGCAAAGTTGTCGGTTTACTTAGCAGGAAACTTAGGACTGAAATGACTTCCCACCCCTTTTTTTCTGGCAATTAAAACCCACTGACACACAAGTAATTGTCATACCTGTAATCAGCATTTAATTTAGCACTCGCTTACAATTGGATTGCCGTCGCACACTAACTTGAATATCAGCCATTGTGTATATTGTGTGTGTGTGTGTGACAGAGAGAGAAGACAGTGAGAAGTAATTCCATAGACTAGCAGACACACTGTAAAAAGTAGACTGTGTTGACCTCTTGATAACAGTATAACTGTGCTGAGAGAAGCATGCTGGTAAAAGTGTCATAATCAAATAACTTTTTCCTCGTAGGTGTGAGGAAGAGGAAAGCACATAGTAGTTGATTGTATTGAAACATACTGTGTGTGTGTGTGTGTGTGTGTGTGTGTGTGTGTGTGTGTGTGTGTGTGTGTGTGTGTGTGTGTGTGTGTGTGTGTATGTACCTCCAGTATGTAGAGGGGGTCTTGATCCAGCTGCTGTGAGGCCTGTCCAATCCCAGCTTCATAGTCTCTTTCTCTCTCTTTCCTCCTGCAGATTCAAACAGTAATATTGTTGACTGATGACGTGCTGTGCGTGTGTGTGTGTGTGTGTGTGCGTGTGTGTGTGTGTGTGTGTGTGTGTATGTGTGTGTGTGTGTGTGTCTGTGTGGTTGGGTAGTATTAACTGTTATATGATTCTATATTCTATCATATTATTCTCTTCTCTTATCCCTCTTAGTAGTGTTGTGTGTTTGGGGCCTCCTGGCACATACTGTATGTGGGGCAGTTATAGTCTCTTCCTCTCTCTCTCCTCCTGCAGATTCAAACATGACACATTAGCTTTTTTCTCTCTCTTTCATCTCTCTTGCAGACTTGCTGGCTGTAAGCTAACAGAGAAGTCCTGGGAGATTGTGGCCTCAATTCTGCAGTCTGCAAACTCCCCCTTAAGAGAGCTGGACCTGAGTCAGAATGACCTGCAGGAGTCAGAAGAAATGCTGCTCTCTGCTCTACAGAGTCCAAACTGCAAACTAGAGACACTGAAGTTAGTAAAGTGTTGACTGTTTAGATTTCATATTGTGTGTGTGTGTGTGCGTTTGTGTGTGTGTGCACATATGCATGTCTGTGTTCCAATCATCACATGCTGTTGCAGGATTGTATGTTGTTTTACTGATGTACTCCTTCGGTTCAATGTTTTTTTTTTTTTTTTTTAAACAGACGACAACAATAACAGTGCTTACTGTTGATCAATACATACATATATATGTATATATGTTTATGTTTTATCAGACTTGTTGGCTGTAAACTTAGAGGAGCATTTTTGGCCTTGGCTCACCAGGGGGCAAACCCCCACCTAACAGAGCTGGACATGTGTGACAGTGAGCTTCAGGACTGTGGAGGGGAACTGATCCATCAACCACTGAATCAAGACTGTAAAGTGAGGTCTGTGTTTTTTCTGATGTACATAATAAACACCTTTATTTGTCATCCAATGTTTGTGAATAAGGAGTGTGGAGGACATGTTGCTTATATGTTATCCTCTCTCTCTGTAGACTTGCCAGGTGTAAACTCAAACACAGCTCCTCTGAGGTTGTGGCCCCAGTTTTGCACTCATGTATTTCAGACCTGTGCGAGTTGGACATGAGTGGCTGTGATCTGCTAACATCAGAAGAGAAGCTGCTCTCTGGTCTTACAAACCCAAACTGGCAACTGAAGAAACTGAGGTAAGACACCACAGACTTCACAGAAATAAAAGTAGAAAAGACGCCCATCAGCCGTCTCTGAGCCCTAGCCTGACTAACACCACCAAACCAGTTCTTGTTTTTGAATAGTTCTCCACACTTTCAGTAAAAAATTGGTATCCAAAGGACACAAACAGTGGAACCATTTGACAGAGTTTTATGTTCAAGTCTTACTGAATCCTTCTGGAAGTGCAACAAACACATTTTTCTTGTAGACAAAGGTTGTAAATGCAGTGGTTTACTCAACTGAAAAGAAAACACATAGCCAGGTTGTTTGATACTAAACTGATCAGGTGCTGGTGTTGGTTGTATAAAGAACTGCCTCCTAAGTTTGTCATTTTATAAACCTTTCCCCATCTTGCGTTTGATGTTGACGCATTACAGAAAATGAGTGAGGAAGAGAGATGGGGAATGGAACCAGTTAATCCAAGCTCCAACCAGGCTGTCTGTGGGCCGAACGTAACCCTAGGCTGATGACCTCAGTTCTCTGAAGGAGAACACGATATTAACCTAGAGATACCATGATCACTGAAACCTCTAGCGCTACGTCTGACTTGGTCAGACAACAGGCGCGTGTGTGTTGGTCTCAGCCTTCAGGCTATAAAACACAGATGTATGCCATGGTAAAAGATGGAACCTAGATAAGCCAGAACCCTAAAAGGGCACATTTCTAAGGTGTGTGTTGGCTGTGTGTAGGTAACTTGTCCCCAGTGCTGTGATTAAAGACTGCACTGATCCACCTACTTGCCTGCATAGCATTTGTTGACCACATCAGATCAGACCTAGCCTGGCCTTGCCTCTCTAGCACTTCTGCTTGATTAGCATCTCCCTACAGTGATGGTCTGGATGATCCCATTGAGCTTGTTGTCTCAGGAGGCATTTTAACCTGTCCAATCAGCAAACAGAGGGAGGCATTGTGAATGCAGAGCTAGAATTTTATCAGTCAAGGCAAGCTATCAGTCACGGGCTGATCCAATCTTTTTAAACTTCTCATTTCAGCGAGTACAGAGACCTGGTGGACAGGGCTCTAGCACTGAGTCATTCTCACCACTGGGGAGGCTAGACACCTACTCAGGAGTCTCTGAGCCCACGTCAGAAGGCTGTGCGGCAGGTGGGACATCTGGGCTGACCTAAGACCCCCCTGGCAGTTCATTTAGACCACTGTGGCTGTGCTGTCTGTCTGTAGGAGGATGTGTTGTCGGGTTAGCCTCAGTGGAAAGTGTTTCACTGGTCGGCCATGGCTTCTACATCGGACACGGCGAGAGACATTGCGTCCCTGTTGCGCGTCCGCATCCTCAGTGGTGGAAGTCTGCTGAATCTCGGAACACTTCAATAGTCGTAGCAGAGGGATCATGTAGTCAGTAAAATTGTCACAAAACAGACAGGATGGACCACAATAGCACCTCGTTGCAAATAGTCTTTATTAAAGGATTAGGGAAAAAGGGAGTGAGAGTGTGCTCCGTGAGAGCGCCCTCGGCGCGGAGATGCAGGAGGCGCGTAGAGCAGGGAAGGGCTGGCAGGAGCACTCGTGGTCGGGCAGACGTCGGGTCGGATAGCCGGGGCAGAGGAGCAGAGCGTTGGTCGAGGGCAGGCGGCGAGTTGGAAACCGGGGCTGGAGGGCAGAGCGTCGGTCGTGGACAGGCAACGGGTCAGAAACCAGGGCTGGAGAGCAGAGCGTAGGTCGGGACGGTCCGGGTTCGGCACAGCAAGGAGATCATGCAGGAGACGGAGACAAAACAGAAAGAGTGGGAGACAAGACGGAGAAACAAGGAACAGGCTGGAACTAAGACAGAAAAACAAGAACAGAGGAACAGGCATGGGAGTCAGAATCTGCATGCTTGCCGGTAGCTGTGAAACGTTCTGGTTCGCTGATACTCTGACGCAGAGCAGCTGAAACAGAAGGGAATAAATACTGACAGACATTAGGGAGAATGAGACACAGCTGGGGAGAACAATAGGGAACAGCCAGTGGGAAGCAGGTGAAGCCTAAACCTGTATATTAGCAGGGAACGAGGAAATGAGAGAACGTGACTGGAATCAATTAAGCTTGTTAACGGGTTGACAGCAGAGACAGGAGGAAATGGGAGGAAACAGAGACAGGCAGGACAGGGTGGTGGCAAAAATGCTGAAAGGGGAAAGAGGAAGTTGGCGTGCTTGTGTCTGCGTCTAACATCTTGCTTACATCTGTGTTTTATGGCCTGAGGGCCGAGGCCAGTGCATGCGTGTCCGATGTGTGACTAAGTCAGACATAGTGCTAGAGGTTTTGGTGATAATGAAATCTCAAAGGCGATATCCCAATAGGTGGCGTCAAAGTGCTTCAACTGAAAGAGAACTGCAACCAGGCTCCCCGTGGGCACTGGGCCTGTTTGTGATATTGGTGCTTTTACCGATGCACTATGGCTCCCCCAGTCTCATCCTTCACATGGTTTGTTTTAACAGACTTGCCAACTGTAAATTAGGAGGAAAATTTTTGGCCTTGACTCTTCAGTTGGCAAACTCCCACCTAAGAGAGCTGGACATCAGTGACAGTGAGCTTCAGGACTGTGCAGGAGAACTGCTCCATCAACCACTCAATCAAGACTGTAAAGTGAGGTCTGTATTACTGCACAGTGCACAGAGGTTGGTGCTTTCTGTTTGCCTGTACTGTTTGAATGCAAAATGACAGTGGACATGTTGCTCATAGTGTTTTCCTCTCTCACTATAGACTCATCAGCTGTAGACTCGATCACAGCTCCTGTGAGGTTGTGGCCTCAGTGGAGTGCAATCAGGCTCTTTTACAAGGATTGCTGGGACACACACAAAGCAGCTCAGAGAGCATCAAGAAAACATGTTATTACATTAAGTTTCTAAAGTGGAATGACCCATCCTCTGAAAGATATATTAGTCTTCTCCACTGTTTAAATGAAATGAATGATCACTCTCTACATGAAGATGTTCAGAAATATCTGAAATCTGCAGGTGGTTTCTCAGGTGAATTGTCACCTGCCCACTGTTCAGCACTGGCCCACATGCTTCTGATGTCTAAGGAGGTGCTGGATGAGTTGGACTTGAGCAAATACAGAACATCAGAGGAGGGACGGAGGAGACTGGAGCCAGCTGTGAGATGCTGCAGAAAGGCTGTGTGAGTATCACTGTAAATACTTCCATTAATACACACACTGCACAGTTCTTATGTTTTCTGCAAGATATTTGCTATGTTGGCTAACTGCCTGTAGTATGTCCTAAAAGCTAAATACATTTCTGACAATAGTGAGTAATGTTTTAGACATGCACATTATCTCACATAGATGGGGAGTATATGATGCTTAATGTAAGAATAAAGCTTGTGTATCTGACAGAAATACTGAATATAATGTTCCCCTGTCTGAACTAAATAAATCAGATTTCTGTTCATGCAGCTCTGGTGTAATCACACTGATGAGTATTACAGTACAGTATTAACTGTGCTTGGTGTCTGGAGCTCATATATTATTCTCTTCTCTTATCCCTCTTAGTAGTGTTGTGTGTTTGGGGCCTCCTGGCACATACTGTATGTGGGACAGTTATAGTCTCTTCCTCTCTCTTTCCTCCTGCTGATTCAAACATGACACATTAGCTTTTTATACTCTTTTGTCTCTCTTGCAGACTTGCTGGCTGTGATCTAAAAGAGAAGTCCTGTGAGATTGTGGCCTCAGCTCTGCAGTCTGCAAACTCCCCCTTAAGAGAGCTGGACCTGAGTCAGAATGACCTGCAAAAGTCAGGAGAAAAGCTGCTCTCTGCTCTACAGAGTCCAAACTGCAAACTGGAGACACTGAAGTTAGTAATATGTTGACTGTTTAGATTTCATATTGTGTGTGTGTCTGTGTGTGTCTGTGTGTGTGTGTGTACCTCCAGTTTGCGGAGGGGTCTTGATCCAGCTGATGCAAGGCCTATCCAATCCCAGCTTCATAGTCTCTTCCTCCCTCTTTCCTCCTGCTGATTCAAACAGGAATATTGTTGACTGATTACGTGTTGTGTGTGTGTGTGTGTGTATGTGTGTGTGTGTGTGTGTGTGTGTGTTTGGGCATTATTAACTGTGCTTGGTGTCTGGAGCTCATATATTATTCTCTTCTCTTATCCCTCTTAGTAGTGTTGTGTGTTTGGGGCCTCCTGGCACATACTTGTATGTGGGACAGTTTCTTCCTGTCTCTTTCCTCCTGCTGATTCAAACATGACACATTAGCTTTTTATACTCTTTTGTCTCTCTTGCAGACTTGCTGGCTGTAATCTAACAGAGAAGTCCTGTGAGATTGTGGTCTCAGCTCTGCAGTCTGCAAACTCCCCCTTAAGAGAGCTGGACCTGAGTCAGAATGACCTGCAGGAGTCAGGAGAAAAGCTGCTATCTGCTCTACAGAGTCCAAACTGCAAACTGGAGACACTGAGGTTAGTAATATGCTGACTGTGTATGTGTGTGTGAGAAGACAGTCAGAAGTAATGCCACAGACTCTTCCTCTTGTTTTCCTTCTGCAGATTAAAACAGTAATATTTTTTACTGTGATGACAGATACACGTGTGTGTGTGTGTGTGTGTGTGTGTGTGTGTGTGTGTGTGTGTGTGTGTGTGTGTGTGTGTGTCTGTGGTTGGGCAGTATCAACTGTTGTATGTGTGGGGCCTCCTGGCACATGCTGTATGTGGGGCAGTTATAGTCTCTTCCTCTCTTTTTCCTCCTGCTGATTCAAACATGACACATTAGCTTTTTATACTCTTTTGTCTCTCTCGCAGGCTTGCTGGCTGTAAGCTAACAGAGAAATTCTGGGAGATTGTGGCCTCAGCTCTGCAGTCTGCAAACTCCCCCTTAAGAGAGCTGGACCTGAGTCAGAATGACCTGCAGAAGTCAGGAGAAGAGCTGCTGTCTGCTCTACAGAGTCCAAACTGCAAACTGGAGACACTGAGGTCCGAAATATTGTAGATTGTGTGTGTGTGTGTGTGTGTGTGTGTGTGTGTGTGTGTGTGTGTGTGTGTTCTAACAAACACATACTATTGCAAGATTTTATGCAGCTTTACTGCTGTACCTCTTGTTGTTTCAATGTTTTTTTTAAACAGATGACAACAAGAATAGTGCTGACTGTTGATCAATACATATGTCTCTTTTTTTTTTATTCTCTCACATGGTTTATGTTTTATTAGACTTGTCGGTTGTAAACTGAGAGGAGCATTTTTGGCCTTGGCTCACCAGGGGGCAAACCATCACCTAAGAGAGCTGGACCTGAGTGGTTGTGAGCTACAGGACTGTGGAGGAGAACGGCTCCATCAACCACTTAATCAAGACTGTAACGTGAGGTCTGTGTTTTAAACTGTGTGTTTGGCCTGGTTCTGTTTGATCTGAAAAACTGTCAACATCTTTTCTGTGTGGAAATGAAAGGGGTTGGAGACATGACTGCTGAAGTGTTTTCCTCTCTTACGGCAGGCTTACCAGATGTACACTCAGACACAGCTCCTCTGAGGTTGTGGCCTCAGTTTTGCAGTCATATATTTCTCAACTGTGTGAGTTGGACATGAGTGGCTGTGATCTGCTAACATCAGAAGAGAAGCTGCTCTCTGCTCTTAGAAACCCACACTGCCAGCTGGAAAAACTGAGGTCAGTAATGGATTATGTGGTGAAGATGATGAGATGGCAGATCAATGAGGCAAAGGGGGTTTTAGGGAGTTTTAAGGAGGAGAATTACGTTTGTACCGAGTAGCGCTATAGGCCTACTCCAAAGGCTGAAGACAAGAGTGAACAGACCTATATCTGTGAGTTTATGCCCAAATGTCTTTGCACGTATTAACGCGTATTTTCCACCAAAACAAAATTGTAACATTGTAAGGAGACGGCCAACGTAGTATTTCAAAATAAAAGATTGTTTGATTTATTAGTAATTTATTTATTGTTATTGCCATTATTGACCCTTTTACAGTTGCAGACGACTCAATAGTTCATTAGGAAAATGTAATTATTAACCTAAAAGAGACTATGGATGGGCTTGTGCACATGCCACATGGTTTATTTATTGTGATTAGTTATTTTTACAGACCTTTTTTTATATTGACCATTCTCCATGTAGACCTGGTTTTTACCAGTAAAGATTTGAGGGTTCTTACCGCAGGGTGTTTAACTAAGGCTTAGAGGTGTCCAAACTACGGGCCGCGGTCCAGTTTTTATTGGCCCGCAGCAAAATCTGAATATATTATTGAATATGGCCCGCAGAAGAAGCTTGAGCTCAACTCTGTTGCACTTCTCAGTTTCAACACTAGGTGGAGCCAGCCACGGAACCGGTGCTTCTCCACTAAACAAAATTAAGCAAGGAACAACTTTTACCGCGAGTCACCAGAAATGGCAGCACCGAACTCAAAATTGCTAGTGAGTGTAGAAGATTTCAGACACGGTGGGGAAATGAATATTTCTTCAAAGAAATCAACTGAAAGTGTGTTTGATTTGCAATGAAGATGTTGCTGTGATGAACGAGTAGAATGTCCGTCGGCACTATGAGACCAAACATTAGAGTTACACATCGTTCACCGGTGCCGAACGAACACAGAAAATCAAGCAAATTGCGGCTAGCATGCAAGCTCAACAACAGTTTTTTCGTGCTAACAAAATACAGGAAAACGCTACAACAACAAGCTATGAAATCGCTAAACTTATTGCCCAGCACGGCAAACCGTTCTCAGACGGTGATTTCATAAAGCAGTGCCTCATCATGGTCACAGAAATAATGTGCCCGGAAAAAGTGCAGGATTTCAAGAACTTGAGCTTGTCCAGAAATACAGTGGTGCGGAGAATCGAGGACCTGTCAGCTAACTTGATACTTCAGCTGAGCGACAAAGCTTGTGCTTTTGAGAGTACAGATGCCACAGACACCGTGCAGCTGTTATTTTTTTGCGTGGAGTAGATGATAATTGTTGCTGTACGGAGGAGCTGCTTGATATGATAAAGCCTATAGAGATATTTTTGAAGCTGTGTCAGAGGCAGTTGAAAAGTTGGGGCTTAAATGGGACAAGCTCTGTGGAGTAACAACGGATGGAGCTCCGGCCATGACGGGCGAGCGCGAAGGAATGGCATCGATGGTGTGCGCCAAGGTAAAAGAGAGCAGAGGTGAGGCTGTTGGGATGAACTGTATAATCCACCAAGAAGCACTGGGTGCCAAGACTGTCCAGCTGGGCGATGTGATGAACACTGTTGTAAAACTGTCAGCATAATTCGAGCTAGAGGACTGTACCACAGAGAATTTCAAGCTTTCTTATCACATGTGCATGCTGAATACGGGGATGTACTCTACCACTCTGAGGTGCGCTGGCTCAACCGCGGCTGTGTGCTGCAGCGGTTTTATTCGCTGAGATCAGAAATCGACCAGTTTTTGAAAGAGAAGGGCCGACCACTTCATGAACTGAGTGACCCTCTGTGGCTGGCAGATCTAGCATTTTTAGAATTTTCTGAATACACTGAACAAGAATTTACAAGGCAAAGAACAGCTGGTGCCACACCTGTATGTGCACATGAAAGCCTGTGTAAAGCTCCGCCTGTTTGAGACACAACTAGGAAGCTTTAATGCTGCACACTTCCCTGCGCTGTCTGAAATCAAGTTTGCTTTTCCAAAGGCCGACCTTTCTACTAAAAACAAGAAATATGTGTCTGTGATTGCAGGTCTCATGACAGAATTCAACCAGCGTTTCCAAGATTCTCTCATTGAAAAACAAATCAAGCTGTTTTCGACCCCCTTCCTGGTGGATGCAGAAGAAGTGGGAGAGAGTCTGCGGTTAGAATTGATTGTAATGCAATGTGATGATTCTCTGAAGAGTCAACGTCAGCTTCTCTCCCTGCCTGACTTCTATCAGAGTTTGGATAATGGGAAATTTGCTCTGATGAGACGCCACGCAAAAAGAATGATGAGCCTGTTCGGCTCAACATACATATGTGAACAAACATTTTCTCTGTTAAATCAGAACAAAAGCAGACTGAGAACCAGAATGACTGATGGCCATCTCTGTGAAGTACTTTGTGTCTCAACCACCAAACTTTCTCCTGACATTTCAGCTATCCTTCAATCCAAAGCACTGCATCACTGCTCCCACTGAGTGCATTGTCCTTCACATTATAGGTGAATTAGAAATACACACAGTATTCATGTGTCAATATGTCACCTCTAGTGTGTGGACCCGCCCTTTATTTATTTTTCTGTATTTGGCCCTCACTGGAAAAAACTTTGGACACCCCTCAGTTACTAAGCCGTAGGCCGGGCTCCAGCCCTCCACCTCGTGGCAAGAAAAAGAATCTGGTCCGTGGCCTAAATTACTGGCCAACCCCTGGTGTATAGGACCCTCTTTACATATAGAGTATGGTATACTAGATACTGACATAGACTGAGATAACAAATAAACAGTGTGGATTTGAATAGAGGCCCCAACACTGTTTGTCATATGCAGTGAACTGTCCTCTACATCTGCTTAAGATGCTGTGGACAATAAAGAACATAGAAACATAGAGCAGAAGAACAGCATTATCTAAACAGTGGAAGGAGATTTTGTTTTGTTGTGAGAAATGCCCAGATGTTTTGCTAGACTGATTTTTGTCACTAAAAACCAGGTAAAAGAAATGTCTGAATCTACTAAAATATGCACTTAATTAGTCATGGCTTGTTATTCTACCAGAACATAGTGCCCAGACAGTAGATTTTTTTCAGTAGTGGCTTGGTTGAGCCTGCAGTATGGATTTGGACTGGACTCTGCCAGTTGGTGATGCCTGGGTCCTGTACTACTAAACAAGGTGACCCGGGTAGCTTTGGGAGTTACCACTGATTTCTAGAAGAACCCTCCTTTGAGCATCAGTTTCTGAAGTGATATGTTGTTTTTGGATCAGCGGTTGCTCCAGAAGTTACCCAGTTTAGCCAGTAACCTGGCTTCTTAGTAAACCCCCCTGGTCTGGAGGCTCTGTTGATAACTAAATCTAGGAGCAAGAGCTGGACATTTGGACAGTGACGGTGTGTGTGAGCTACCTCAGCTACTATTGATAGCTTTCCTTGGTGCATTTGATGACACCTGACATAGAAAAAATGTCACAGTTCCAAGAATCAAGACTGTGTGTGTGTGTGTGTGTGTGTGTGTGTGTGTGTGTGTGTGTGTAAGAAACATTTGCTATTATAGTTGTGCTAATGCTCTAGGAATCCTCATCTAAGCTCTATTTCATCTCATTTAACCCTGCCTTTCTTAATCAGTGTGTTGCATTTGAAAGGTAGTGATTGGGATACAGAAAGGACCTGCTGGTCAGGAAAGCTGTGAGCTTTCTGTCTCTGTGTCTGTCTCTTCTGTCTATCTAACAGTGACTTACCTGAAATAATGTGTCTGATTGACTTCTGCTTTCACACTTTCATTGATGCACACAATTCCCTTTCCTCTGGATGTAAATTAGGAGAGGAAGCTCTGATGGCATGCAACAATTCATGAACAACAACACTTGATTTCAAACAAGCTACAAGCTCTCTCTCTCTTTCCCTTTGTGCTGTTAAAGGGATTATCTGGATTGAATCAATCTGTAGTTCTGTTGTTTCACGTTGCAGAGTGCTGTCGATAGGTATGAGAACTACAGAATTTAGTGCAATGTAAACTAGATAGTGAATCGGAAGGCAACACTAACTGATGAGGACAAGAAAGTTTTGAAGAACAGGAATATGGGCTGATTTACCCCAGAAGTTCCTTTAATCTGCCTGTACACAGTACTGTGGCAGACGTATTTCCTCCATCAATATCTTGCAGAAATTTTAACTGAGCAGACACACTGCTCTCAGGCACTGGCCAAAGTCTTTCCTGACACAGGGCATCTCAGAGCAGCAGCACCATTGGGTTTTGCTCAGCCTGAACAGTCATCACCTTAGATTATTAATCCACACAGAGTTTATTAACCTGTTCCCTTGGATTATTAATCCACACACAGAGGTTATTAACTTGTTCCCTACTAATCTGTGCACACAGTTCCCAACATGGACCTTGTTCCTGAACAATGTTTTTGCTACTTTGTAACATGGCAGGTATTGAACAGGGTTTGACTCTTCATTGGTGTGATGTGCATTTAATGGACACTCCCCTACTAATTTTGTCCTTGACTTTCTATCCATTTGATTTGCAGACTTGTTGGCTGTGGACTCACTGAGAGGTCTGGTGATATTTTGGCCTTTGCTCTGCAGTCAGTAAACTCCCACCTGAGAGATCTGGACCTGAGTAAGAATACTCTGGGGATTGTGGAGGAAAGCTGTGCTCTGATGTACTAAATCCACACTGTAAGATGGAGACACTCAGGTTGGTATTATTGGGTGAATGACATCTTCTAAGAAGTGCATCACACATTCAGGGTTGCCAGCACTCATGCATCTGGTGTGAGTGGATGATTTCATCTTTAATATTATGCTCTTACTCCCTGCAGAGGATCCCACAGTAAAATATATTTGCATGTAATTTAAAAGATGATTATTCAACACTACACTGAATGCATTGATATCTCCATTGGAGCAACAGTCACATCTGCTCTTCCATTATCACCACATTTTACTCTGATTGTCCAGAGACTATATTGCTGGTTCTCTGAATATTTATTCTCTGTACTGGTTTATCATAGCAAAAAATCATTGGCAGACAAGTTAGTTGAAGTCATGGAGTAGTTGAAAAGATGTGGTAATAAACAGGCAAACACACATCAAGCTAATAGCCACATTAAAGGACGGGTTTGGGTGTTTTACACTTAAAGTTGTTTATGATGCAATACAATAGTTAAGATAGTTAAGGAATTTTTGATCCTTTCTGACAACTTTCAGCCCCCCCCCCCCCCCCCCAACACACACACACAGAATGTCAGAATATCTTTCCTAAAATTAAGAATGTGGTGATTGCATATTGTTTTGTCAGTTGCATAATGAATAGTCATTTGACTGGATGTACGACAAGCAAAAATAATTACAACATTGAGGGTTGCATTTCCACAGTAGTGGTGTGACTGAGTTACATATTGAATTGCCCTTTTGCAGAATACATTTCCATTTGAATGCTGTGCTGATAAGCCTCCATAAAACAAAACCAAACCCAAGACCATCATTAAAAGCTCCTATTGTAGTAAAGGATTGTAAAGCTATTGTTATAATAGCCTACTGTATATCATGATGAGTTTGATTGTAATCAGCAGTGTTAGAATGCACAGTATGATGCATGAAGGGCTGTAGTCTACGTGATACGCAGGTATTTGCCGTACAACCACTTAAAAAGTTCTTGGGTTTGCGTATATCCAGTAAAGCAATCTTGGGTCTGCATATATCCAGTAGGCTGCAATACTGACTACACTGTAATAGCAGTAGCTGTGGCAGCCTCATCACAGACAGTTTACCCACTACAGCAAACTAGACTACAGCACTGCATGCATGATGTCTCTGATGTGTGACTGCTCCACTCTGTTCATGTCTCTTTAGACTTGCTGGGTGTAAACTGACAGAGAAAGCCAGTGATGTTGTCCTCTCTGCTGTGCAACACATGGAGTCCCTGAAAGAGCTGGACCTGAGTGACAGTTTCCTGAGTCTCACTGGAATTCAGCTTGTGAATGCATGGAGTCACTCCAGCTGTAAGCTGCTGATGTCAAGGTTGGTGTTTAATTCTCAGTCTTTCCCATCCACAGTCACTAATGCCTGGTCTAAAGTAGTCTTATCATTTCTTTACAAATGAGCGACCTTGATAATATAGTTCAGGTATGTTGATAAGTTGAGGTAAACCATAAGGTTTGTTAAGCATTTTGTGTGGGTCTTCCATTTCTTCAAAAGTCTACTGATAACTTTTAGCTGCTTATTTTGTTGTGTGGTTTTGTGTTGTAAAAAGTCTGAACTTGTAAGAACTCTGCAAGAACGTACATGTTTATTAATATGCTAATGAGGTAAATGTGGAAAAGTCTACAGCAATGGAGCCCACAACTCCTCCAATCATATTGAACTACAGATCATATTCAGTCTGTCAGTCTATGATCTACACATTCAGTCCTATTCAGACACAGAATAGCCAAAGTCAATTTCAAGATAACTCATAGCCACAGTAAATCATAAAACATTCAACATTAAAATATCATTTACATGCAGTGGAGTTATATACTGTACTTGTGGGTCATTGAGTGAGTTTTCCTGTGTCTCTCCCCTCTAAAGGTATCAGCATGGAGAAAATGGAAGAATCAAACCAGAAGTGAGAAAATGTGAGTGTCATTCAGTAATATTCTTACTGTGATATAACTGAATTTTATGATGTCAGTCAGAGTGAATATAACATTGATCTGTGACTGTCTGTAAATGTATCACAATGTATTTGTTTTTCTGCTATGGTGTGGTGCTGCATTTGTCGCCATTTTGCTTTGCACTAAGACTTTGTTATAGATGGACTTGGGTGTGTGTGTGTGTGTGTGAGTGTGTGTGTGTTTTTGTGTGCGTGTGTGTGCACAGGGACGTGTGTTTGTGTGTGTGCGTGCGTGTGCACAGGGGTGTGTGTGCGTGTGTGTGCACGCTGTTGTGTTTGTCCAGTGGTAGTAGTGTAGTATGACTAGATGTCCATTGTAAGTTCACTGGCCCAAGATGTGAAGGACTCCCCAGCTTCATGAATGGTCTCTGGGCCTCCTGGGAGTCTGGTGGTTGGGCATCATAGGACAAGATGGTCTGATGATGGCAGGCCAGACAGAGGGGAGACTCTCATAATCCCCAGTGGTGCAGGTGCAGGTTAGCTGCTGTTCTGCCGTGTCCTGATCTTAGCCTGTTGGCCACTATCCATTGGTTTTGTGTTCATGAGTCAAACCCTGGGAGGGGAATTGTTGGGTCATTTATTATGTAGCCTCCTCCTGGCAGATTTTCTCACCAGTCATTTTTGCAGACTTGTTTGAGTTTATAATTCTCCCTCTCTGATGTATGAAAAGGTTTTGTGGAGTTTAGATATTTCTGATGCTTGATTTTGGATCTAATTCAGTTTAGTGTTTAGTTGTTCATGCAGTTTTTGTGTCATGTCCTCTCTTCAGAGATGTGGGGGCGTGACTACACTCATGACAGGGAGTGTTTACGAGACAGCAGGTGACTGGAATGGTCAGTGGTAGAGTGTGTCCACATGCCAGTGGGTCATGCACCTGTACCTCTGGGGCTCCAGTCTGCTCTGAGATCCCACACAGTCCAGCCTGGGGCCACAAGGTACCCAGTTGTCCATGGTGTGCTGTGGGGAGGCACTGTGGGAGTCTTGACCTGCAGAGCTGTAAAACCATCAGGAAGGGCCTCACACACTCCGCCCTTCTTTTCACACTAAGGAACTAGATGGCAGCTGCAGCTGGAAGTGAGAAAGACTAAGCAGACTACACTACACTTTGCTACAGCACTGCAGACTACAGGCCCTGTGCAGGGCACCACACCACCACACCACCTCATTTAGTTGGGTGTCTGTTTTATTGGTCTGCTTGCTGCAGCACCAAACTGGGGCACTGGACTCTGCTGTGCTGTAGCTTAGGGCCAAGGCTGACGATTGGGCTACCACTGGATGTGAACGGGTAGAACTACAATGATGGTCTGCAGCATCCTTCTCTTGTCTTATTATGTGTGATTGAGCTCAACTGTGGATCTCATCCCCTCAGCAGGAGGGATGATATGCTGCAGTCTGCTCTTATCATTGGCAGTGGATTATCAGTTGCTCTTATCATTGGCTGGGGGATTATGATGCCCAGTAAGCAGAAGGACTTTATGTACACGCAGATACATTCATACCCACAGACACACTATTACAGCAAAGCATACATGCAAACATGCACCGTGGTCTACACACACACACACACACACACACACACACACTATTACAGCGAAGCATACATGCAAACATGCACAGTGATCTACACACACAGACACACACACACCATGATAGCGAAAACATACATGTTTTCACACACATACACACACACACGCATGACCCTCTTTTTAAAACACACACACACACACACACACATAATAGCACCTCTAGAACAGCTTCTTCCCTAAATTCACACACAATTTTCTATGTACACTGAGCTTTGTTACACAATGTCGTGCCTTGCATTTTGACCTGAGTTTTTTTGTTTGTTTGTTTAAAGGCATTTTTATGTCATATTGTCCTTGATTAGACTTCTGACTCCCAACCAGGTGTTGTGCATGAGTGTATGTGATAGCCTATTTGTCCATATGGAGAATAAGGTCAATAGGCTACTTGACACACAGTCTGTTGTTAGTATTTTACAGATGTATCAAACTTTATATTGAGATAACATTATACTGAATTCATTTGTTTATATAGGCTAGTATTTTTTAGCAATGTTACAACTAACCCACCTGTGTGGCATGTTGTAACATTTTACCTAATGCTACACTCGGTGAAATTGTACAAACATGGTCGGTCATAGAAACAAACTTCAAGTACATGTATGTAGCAGAGACATATATATTGCTTCTGTAAAAATATGATTAGTCTAGTTGACATAGGCTAGTTTTAGAATTGTGTAACCACATTGTGCCCCGTGTTCCCCCACGCAGGCATGACAGTGACGTCTTCTTCTGATTTTACTATAGTCTGTTTGCACTAACTGTTCATTAGTCGCATCGCTTACTGTCATGAATAATCAAGGGGGGATAAATGTTATCCCCACTGGAGATAAAAATAATTAAGCAGAGGCAGGGATATCAAACGTTTGTGTAACAGCTGTCAGTGTAGTCAGTGTCGTTGCTATAGTGGCCGCCTGACTCCTATGGCCTGACCAGAAACAGCTGAACAGTACTAATAGAACCAAATAGAACACAGAACCATTAGGGCAAAGAGCCCATTGATGGAGTTATTTGTGGACCAGTTAACACTCAGAGGTCCTGGGCCTTTCAGACACTTTGAGGCAGTCTGCTACACCTTGACATTTTTAAGTTTTTCATCTAACTAAAAACATCTGTGCAAAGTGGCACATATGGTTATATTCTAGAAGGCCTTAGCAATAACTAGATGTACCGCATAGCGATACATGGTATGACCGCCGCAATGTATTGAAATGTGAGAACTGTTGGCATGACAAGTGTGTGGTAGAACAGTGTTGTGAGGTGGGAATTAGATTGGAAACTAGCATTCTCTAGATAATAGGCAAAATAACATTTTGTACAATTACAGCACCCCCTACGGACCAAATTTTATAGCACGTGCAGTGGTTTTAGAGGTCTTTGTGCTGATTGTGCGTGACGTATTTTGTGCAGTTCCCACCTTTTCGGTCCAAGATATTGGCAACTCAAAATCCCAATTTTTGCATTTACCCTTATCACTAAGTGGCACTATGCTTCATGTGAGTGTTTATGGGCTGGGTCGATACACCTCTGTAACACTGACATACTAACAGAAACTCGTTGTCTTGGGCAAAAATGTTGTTATTTAACAAAAACTGTTTTTTGACACCTAGCTTCGGCGATAAACAGCGCCCCCTATGACGAAATGTCACAAAATTTAGTACACATGACAAGAAAGCTCTTTAGAGATGGCCTGCCAACTTTGACCAAATTTGAGCAATTAAAAGCCAAGATATGTACTTTTGAAAAATTTTAAGCTACGTGTTCAATGTTCATTGACGTGTAAATTCGAAACAATTTATCTCAAGATAAATCCTTTGATAACTTTTTGTCAGCATTGTCTGCAGATGACGTATACCAAATTTGGTGAGATTCTCATTAACGGCCTATGACGGGTTCGTTCAGATTCATTTTCGCAATGTTCAAATTTCATGTAAATTGTTTTCGTTGGAAGTGGGCGTCGACCAGTGTTTTCCATGCGTGAGGTTCAATAGATTTCACGATAAAAAAAAAAATGTTGTAAACATTAGCATTCTCTAGATAATAGGCAAAATGACATTTTCTACAATTACAGCGCCCCCAATGGACCAAATTTTATGGCATGTGCTGTGGTTTCAGAGGTCTTTGTGGTGATCGTACATGACATATTTCGTGCAGTTCCCACCTTCTCGGTCCAAGATATTGGCAACTCAAAATCCCAATTTTTGCATTTACCCTAATCACTAGGTGGCGCTATGCTTCACGTGAGCGTTTATGGGCTGGGTCGATACGTCTCTGTAACACCAACATACTAACACAAAATCGTTATCTTGGGCAAAAATGTTAACGAGTTATTTAACAAAAACTGTTTTTTGACACCTAGCTTCGGCGATAAACAGCGCCCCCTATGACGAAATGTCACAAAATTTAGTACACATGACAAAAAAGCAGTTTAGAGATGGCATGCCAAGTTTGACCAAATTTGAGCAATTAAAAGCCAAGATATGTACTTTTAAAGAATTTTAAGCTACGTGTTAAATGTTCTTTGACGTGTAACTTCGAAACAATTTATCTCAAGATAAATCCTTTGATAACTTTTTGTCAGCATTGTCTGTAGATGACGTATACCAAATTTGGTGAGATTCACATTAACGGCCTATGACGAGTTCGTTCAGATTCGTTTTCGCAATGTTCAAATTTCATGTAAATTGTTTTCGTTGGAAGTGGGCGTCGACCAGTGTTTTCCATGCGTGAGGTTCAATAGATTTCACGATAAAAAAAAATGTTGTAAACATTAGCATTCTCTAGATAATAGGCAAAATGACATTTTCTACAATTACAGCGCCCCCTATGGACCAAATTTTATGGCATGTGCTGTGGTTTCAGAGGTCTTTGTGGTGATCGTGCATGACATATTTCGTGCAGTTCGCACCTTCTTGGTCCAAGATATTGGCAACTCAAAATCCCAATTTTTGCATTTACCCTAATCACTAGGTGGCGCTATGCTTCACGTGAGCGTTTATGGGCTGGGTCGATACGTCTCTGTAACACCAACATACTAACACAAAATCGTTATCTTGGGCAAAAATGTTAACGAGTTATTTAACAAAAACTGTTTTTTGACACCTAGCTTCGGCGATAAACAGCGCCCCCTATGACGAAATGTCACAAAATTTAGTACACATGACAAAAAAGCAGTTTAGAGATGGCATGCCAAGTTTGACCAAATTTGAGCAATTAAAAGCCAAGATATGTACTTTTAAAAAATTTTAAGCTACGTGTTCAATGTTCATTGACGTGTAACTTCGAAACAATTTATCTCAAGATAAATCCTTTGATAACTTTTTGTCAGCATTGTCTGTAGATGACGTATACCAAATTTGGTGAGATTCACATTAACGGCCTATGACGAGTTCGTTCAGATTCGTTTTGGCAAAGTTAAAATTTCACGTAAACCGTTTTCGTTGGAAGTGGGCGTCGACCAGTGTTTTCAATGCGTGAGGGTCAGTAGTTTTCACAATAAAAAAAAATTGCTGTAAACATTAGCATTCTCTAGATAATAGGCAAAATGACATTTTCTGCAATTACAGCGCCCCCTATGGTCCAAATTTCATGGCTTGTGCTGTGGTTTTAGAAGTCTTTGAGGTGATCGTGCATGACATATTTTGCGCAGTTCCCAGCTTCTCGGTCCAAGATATTGGCAACTCAAAATCCCAATTTTTGCATTTACCCATATCAGTAGGTGGCGCTATGCTTCAAGTGAGTGTTTATGGGCTGGGTCGATACGTCTCTGTAACACCGACATATTACAAAAATTTCGTGTTGTTGGGTGAAAGGTTCATCGAGTTATTCAGCGAAAACTTTTGCCGGTCTCCCCCTCTTTGACGGACACTGGCACAGTGGGGGGGGGGGCCCTTGGGGGCCAAAAGCTCATATTCGCTCACAAACTTCTAGGGCTACATGCCTACAAACATTCATCTCCCCCTGAGTTTCAGTGTCCCGGGAATCGTTGACGGAAAATTGGTGAAAAAAAAAAAAAACGTGCAGCAACACCAATATGACCGCTTTCGCTAGCTTCGCTAGCGGCGGTCATAATAACTAGTAACTATAACTAATTACTTCAAAGTAACATGCCCAACACTGGCCCTGGCAGAGCCATTGACAGGTGGACAATGACAGCCATTGACACATGGACAAAATATGTCATGCACGATCACCCTAAAGACTTCTAAAACCACAGCACAAGCCATGAAATTTGGACCATAGGGGGCGCTGTAATTGCAGAAAATGTCATTTTGCCTATTATCTAGAGAATGCTAATGTTTACAGCAATTTTCTTTTTATTGTGAAAACTACTGACCCTCACGCATAGAAAACACTGGTCGACGCCCACTTCCAACGAAAACGGTTTACGTGAAATTTTAACATTGCCAAAACGAATCTGAACGAACTCGTCATAGGCCGTTAATGTGAATCTCACCAAATTTGGTATACGTCATCTACAGACAATGCTGACAAAAAGTTATCAAAGGATTTATCTTGAGATAAATTGTTTCGAAGTTACACGTCAATGAACATTGAACCCGTAGCTTAAAATTTTTCAAAAGTACATATCTTGGCTTTTAATTGCTCAAATTTGGTCAAAGTTGACATGCCATCTCTAAACAGCTTTCTTGTCATGTGTACTAAATTTTGTGACATTTCGTCATAGGGGGCGCTGTTTATCGCCACATATAGGTGTCAAAAGACCTATATATATATATATATTTTTTTTTTTTTATATAATACTCCATACAAGACAATCTTATGACTACCATCTCTACACAAACACCAAGTGGCAAGAGTTCAAATTAACACATGTAGGCTACATACATACTATGACAACACCTACCCTTTCATAAATCACTCCTACACACTACAACATCACACACAATCTCATTCATTCAAAAAACACATCCATACCCACTTCCAAGACATAATTTCCAATCTAATTCCCACCTCACAACGCTGTTCTACCACACACTTGTCATGCCAACAGTTCTCACATTTCAATACATTGCGGCGGTCATACCATGTATCGCTATGCGGTACATCTAGTTTCTCCCAAAAACAGAGTTACTCCACTATAGAAGTAACTAGTTACCAGGAAAAGTAACTATTGCGTTAACCCCCGTCCCCCGTCCATATATCTGCAGTTGTGGACACGTATTCTACCTCTTCAAATTCTTTTCTGAGGTCGACGTTCATGTTAGCGTACTCTGTATCAATGTACTTTGAAAATGTCTTTCTGCATGGCGGGCCGACTCCTTTTCTCGGTATTTTGCTTATGAGAGCCCTGAAGGAGTCGGAATCAATGGTTGACAATGGCAGCATGTTTTCCACAATATACCTGCCTATCAAGTCATAGAGCTCGGCCTGTGTCACTAGTTTTTGTGGAGCTGAAAAGCTGAGCTTTTGCTGCTTAGAAGGCTTGGGTCCTTCACTGTGTCTTTCTTTGTTAGCAGCCCTGCTATCATTGGTGTTTTGAGTCACTAGTTTATTGGAAGCGTGTGCATTCCAAAGGTGCTTCATTAAATTCCAGTTGCTTACACTCCACATGTACATTTTTACCTCAGTGAGGTTCAAATAGTGCCGGTACTTCCACCTCGAAAACGCTTCTTGCCACTGGACTCCTCTTGACTCGCCATCTCTGAATGATAGTCTGACTGTAATGAGCTACCAATGTAAACATCCGTGCACCTAATTTCTCTGATTGGCTGAACAAATCTTAGACAACCTCCTCAGCCAATCATCATTACCTAGGCTGTTATCCCGCCCTCCCCTCCCTCCTTGCGATATGGGGAGAAACACACACACACACACACACACACACACACACACACACACACACACACACACACACACACAATCCTGAATCCTGTGACTGTGCGAGCCAAAGTCGAATGACAGCTTTTATTGAGTGACTTCAATAACGCACAGTAATGACGTGTTGGTAACGGTAACGGTGTTATAATGGCAAATAAAATAATTAGTTAGATTGCCCGTTACTGAAAAAAGTAACGCCGTTAGTAACGCCGTTTATTTTAACGCCGTGTCCAACGCTGTGTCCAAATCTAAAAGAACTCACAGAAATCCTCTTCAACTGTAAGCGACTCAATAAAATGTAAAGTCACATGCAGCAAAAGAGCTTAGATTGAGCTGTGAAAAGAGCTTGGACTGGAAAGAGCTTCACAAGAATCAAATTCTGACATGTGGTCTTATAAATCTTCTACTGAAATGAGCAGTTCTCATCTCGATGCCAAGCAATAAAACAGTTTCTGCCTTACTGAAGGCAAAGGTAGATGTTGCATGTATCCACTTGCACAGAGTTTTTGTTTTCCTTCCTCGCTGCCTGCAGAACACACAGGGGGCCCTATCATGCCGCGGCGCACTGTACATTCGCGACATGCGCATGGTGTCATTACTATTCTGTGCCAGCGCATCGTTCATTTTTTCCGGCAAAAAATCATGTTGTCTAGATAGCAGATGACACTGCGCCGTCATGGGTGTGTCAGTGAAAAGAAGAGGTGTGGTCTGGCGCAAAGCGTGCCAGATGCTATTATAAGGACGCAAAAATTAAATCCGCCAGTGACCAACAAAACCCTGGTCTGTCGTCAGTTGCGCATTGCTGAAAAGCTATTTTAGGGGCACACAGCGCTATTGGATATGAAAGCGTGCACAACGCGCGCACACCCTGCTTCTCTCATCAGCAGGAGTGCGCAGCAGGGCTTATACAAAAGTTTTTCATGTGGAGAAAAAAATTATGGAGTCCCTGGAAATATGAAATATAAATGTACATCACATATATCACAATATTTATTAATTTGCGTTGAAAGCTTTTGTTTCCCCCGTCTTCTAACATCGTTGTACCGCTTTCGGCACTGTTCGGATGTTCTTTTTTTGCCAAAGGTGGAGGACACAACTGAGGATATTTCCTCCCATACTTCCTTGACCCGTGGAGGTTTGGGGGGATTCTTTCCATCCCTGAAGATAACGTGTTCACGCGCTTTTACCTCACGCACTAGCAGATCGTTCTCCTCCATCGAAAAACGCTGTCTTCCGGGTAAATTCGCCATCGTAATAGCAACACACCATGGAAAATGCGCCGCTGGCTTTTAAAGGGAATGAGAGTATAAATCCTGATTGGTTAATTGTATGTTACGCCCAAAACACACCCATGACTAATGAAGTACTTTAAGACCAACCCTTTTGAACCATGCGCCTGGCGCAATGTTCGCTTTTCCCGCCATCAAAATACCAAATTGTGTCGGGCACGCCCCCAAAGCAACTTGCGCGACTGACTTTAGACAATGCACATATGATCGTCAAAATAGAGCCCAGGCTCTGCAACCATCACCGGCCCTCTTCCCATCTGCACTGAGCTCAATCCTACAAACTGGCATGTGAGTCTCTCCAGCTGTCTGCACAGGAGCCTTTGGGGGCTGAGAAGTCAGTGGTACACCACACAGCTGTGCAGTGAGCTGCTCCACAAACTGCTTGTGTCTCATGCTTTCCTCCTGCATGTTTTGCATGAGTTCTTTGTGGCAGATGAAGGCATTCGTTGCAACAATGTCCAGGAAGTGCAGAAAGAGCTTCTTGTACCACTTTGCAGTTTTGTGCTGTGTTGTGTAGTACTGGATCAACTGATCAGACAAATCCACACCACCCATGAACTTGTTGTACTCCAGCACGGGTTTGGGCCAGGGAACAGACTGTGTTGACCAGACACCCTGTCTGCTTTTCACTCTTTGCTGAACTACATCCCCAGTGTAGGCAGCATGGATGGTAGAGCAGACAGACACCTCTTGTGTATCCATCCACTTCACATAGACAACAGGTCCATCTCTTATCCAGCGGATTGTCCCTCTGGGTGAATGCTTTGTCAGTGCATTGAGGTTACTGTGTGGGCAGTCCCTCCGGGATTCTCTGGATCTTCCACATGCACCAAACTTGGCAGCATACAAGTCCTTGAAAAGCTTTGGGCTGGTGTAGAAATTGTCCATGTACATGTGGTATCCAGACCCCAAATATCCTCTGTTAGTCAGTGACATGACAGTCATAAGAGAGGCCATGACCTGTGGGGAAGTTGTTGTTGCCTGTGCATACAGAAAAGTCAGAGGTGCACCCATTGCTGGAGTCTGTCAGCACATCTAAGGCACATCTGCATAGCTGCATACACTGCCCCTCTATCCCTTTCATTCTCTTTAAACGCACGCACATACACACACACACACAGTAAACTCCTGCAGAACAGCCTCTTCCTAAATACACACTCTCCGATTGTAACAGTGAGAGAGAGAGAGAGAGAGAGAGACACACACACACACACACATACATACATACATAAACACGCACACATACACACACCGAAACACACACACATACACACACACCAGGGGCATAACTATAGCATGTTCAGTGAGTGCAGCTTCACTGGAGCCCATCACCACTAAGCAGAAAGCAGAAGAACTGTGCTTACACACACACACACACACACACACACACACACACACACACACACACACACACAAACACGCGCACTATTGCACAGTCAGACAGTGTAACATACATGCCCACTACTCAGCTGATTGAGAACTGGTTGTGATGGGGTTCATGTCAGGCACAGTGTCACACACTTCCAGAACTTACCCCCCCCCCAACCCCACCTCCAAACACACACACACACACACACTCTTCCAGAACAAGTCCCCACGCACACTACACATATATACATTTGCACAGATACACAAACACACACACACAGAAACAGAATCACACACATACACACACACACAAGATGAGCCGCAACTGTAGCATGTTCAGTGATAGAACATAATGGTCAATGGAGGTGCTGGTCCCACGACTTGAACAGCACTGAATGATCGGTTATATCTCAGTCCAACAGCTGACGGACTGCCCAGCAGTTTGAAAATTACATCAGTTATTCCAGAAGTCGCTCACTAATACAGATTTCACTAGTGTGAGTGATGCTCACTGGCACCCCCTATGGATAAGGAGGAAGCTTTGCAATGCAGAAGTGTGTTGTAGTAAGCAAGGAAAGTTAAATCTCCTCCAAACAGAGAGTTGAGTGATGGCTGTCAATAAATCCCGTGGGTCCTCATTTCACTAGTTCACCCATCAGACTCCTTTTGAGGAGGATAAACATGCTTGGCTTGGTAGCTAGGGATGCCAACAGCAGAGATCAGGTGTGAGTGATGTTTGCTGGCACCCCATGAGAGCTTGTATCAGTGGCTGCTACCAGAAGGGAAATGTATGATGGAATGGAGTAAGAAGTAATGAAGTAATGAAGTAAGGATTAGTAGGCATCCAAGGACCAATGACCTAGCATTGGTAGCTGAGGATTGGTTGCTGGCAGCTCATAACATGGATGACAGGACATGATGGTGCATATCTGTTCAATCTGGAATACATGGGACCAGTTGCAGGTAGCCAGTGCAGGTGAGGGCTGAGTGGAGAGGACTGCATGAAATGTATGAGATGTAGTGATTATGCAGAACTGGAGAAAAGGACAAATTTGGAAATGAAACCAAGTGACCAAGTAAACCAAGTTCTGTTCACCATGTTGGAGGTGTAGAAATAGTGAATAGGAGACTGGATTCAGATCATTCAGATCTGCAATGGCTAAGGGCAAGGTAGATGGATGTGTAATAGCACCCATAACTTGAAGACCTAGAATAGAAGCCAGAGAAAGAAGTGTGTGACATAAGCAGCATGGAATAAGATCAGAAGGAAGGACACGTAGGGACAGCAGCATAGCTGCCAGACAGGGAGGCTGTGATCCATCTGCAGGTGGAGTCAGGCACGCTCAGCTGGGAGAACTCGTCCTCTAGCAGGGCTGGGTTCATGGGGTTGGATGTGGAGCTGAAGTCTGTCTGTTCATGACTGACAGTCTTTGCCTGTGGCCGTACATGAAAAGGCATGTGTGTGTGTTTGCATTTGTGTGTGTGTGTGTTGTGTGTATGAAGAGAGAGTGAGAGAGAACTTTGAATATAAATATGGATATATACTGTGTGTCCAACAGAGAGAGAAGAGAGAGAGTGGAAGTATAGTTGTGATTTTGTGTGTGTGTGTGAGAGAGAGAGAGAAAGAGAGGGAGGGAGAGCGTGATTGTGTGTGTGTGTGTGTGTATGTGTGTGTGCAGTATTCGAGTTAAAAAAAAAATCAGCGGGGATGGTGGATTTTCATTACATACACTGCAATACCATGTGTTACACACATTACATTAGAGATGTTGGTGAGTAGTGAGGCATAGTGTGGACAACACATGTAGTAGCCTACACAACAATAAAGGCTGTTCCAGCAGTTGTGGATCAATATTAGAGGCATATCTAATTTTTGTGTACACGGCTACTAGGAATTCAGCTTTGACCAACTCTACCCACATCCTTTAGTCTGATTGCATGTCTTCCATGTTACTAAATACACTTTGCATTGCTTGTGGTTGCGTGTGGTCGGCAACTATGTGATAGATAATGTGCAGTAAACTTTCATTTCTCAAATGCACATCACAAGATTACAACATGGATCACTAGCCAGCTTGATACAATGAATTAAGATGAGGGGAAAGAAAACAGTGGTGCCACAGCACAAGAACAGGTTTATTTGAAAGTCAAACTAATGAATTTGTGCATAGAAGTGCAGTTTCATAAAAAAACGGAAGACTATCAGTTTCCTGGGACAGACAGTAAAAACAGAGAACAATCACAGGAAAACTAGTAGGGTACATGTGGTAACACTAACAACATCACCTGCTATGCTTCTTACTGACGTCAATTAAAATAAAAAATGTTGTTTCAGTATATTCAAGCGTGCCGTCTCACCCACAGTATTTCACTCAATATGCACAAAGCCCCCTAAATGTTAAAAATATAGTAGTTTCCACATTCATTGATAAAATGGCACAAGGGATGGAAAGGGAGGAT
>PYXC01002642.1:0-12500 GCA_015244755.2 Tenualosa ilisha | reverse complement strand
TCAACATCGCTTTATTTTCACTCACACACACACTCACTCACACACACACTCACATAGACACACTCAAACACACACACACACACACACACACTCACATAGACACACACACACACACACACACACACACACACACAAATAGACACACTCACATAGACACACACACTCACATAGACACACTTACACACACACACACACACACTCACATAGACACACTCACACACAAACGCACACACACACACTCTCTCTCTCTCACACACACACACACTCTCACACACACCCTCTTCTCCCTCTCTTTTTTGCTCTTTTCTCTTCTACTTACTCTCTTGTGTTCATTCTCTTCCTTTCCTCCCCTCCTCTTCCTCAGACAGTGTGTGTGTGTGTGTGTCTGTGTGTGTGTGTTTGTGTGTGTTTGTTTGTGTGTGTGTGTGTGTGTGTGTGTTTGTGTTTTAAGTTTTTCATTATTTCATTCCTCAAATCTTTTTTTTTCATGTTCTACTCTACCTCTCTCTCTCTCTCTCTCTCTCTCTCTCTCTCTCTCTCTCTCTCTCTCTCTCTCTCTCACACACACACACACACACACACACACACACACACACACACACACACACACACACACGTTTGTGTGTGAGTTGTCACCTGCTACATGTGTTTTGTGTGTGTCTCATGGATTGGAGTGTGTGTGTGTGTGTGTGTGTGTGTGTGTGGTGTGTGTAAGTATGTTTGTGTGTCTGTCTGTATGTCTGTCTGTGTCTTTCCATTATTTCATTCCTCAAATATTTTTTTATTTCCTACTCTGCCACTCACTCACACACACACACACACACACACACACACGCACTCATACACGCACTCATACACACACACATACTTATACACACACACGCACACACACACATACACTCATACACACAAACATACTTATACACACACACACACACACACGGGGATGGGGGTGTGGTGTTGTGCATGTGTTTGTGTGTGTTTTGTATCACCAGTCATCAGTGCCCCCCCCCCCCCCAACCCCCCAACACACACACACACACACACACACACACACACCACACACACTCTCTCTTCTCTCTCATCATTACCTTTTTCTTTTCTCATGTATTGTTTTGGTCATTCACACAAGGTCCCACATTATTTAGGCATCACCAAATGGATCCAGTGTCAGATAGATATGTGTGGGGAGTCTCTTCCACTGGCATCTGAACCTTAACCTAGAGAATGTTGTATGTGGCTGGATGTTTTCTGAAGACCAAAAACAAATCAACATCAACATATTTCTCAGGGCTTGGAGTGTTAATCCATCAAATTGATTTGATTGTTTCATGTATTTCTTTGTATAGAGTTTCACATGCTGTGAGATATGAGAGAGGAGACATCAAATAGATGTGCCTTGATGTGAGAGGAGATGGACTCATTTCATTTGAATGTCATTGTTTAAATGGGATATTTGCTCAATATTTACTTATTTGCTTTACAGGACTGTAAATTCATACACTGAATATAAACATAAATTAATAAATAAAATAAATGGTTTGATTTTGTAGTGTGTGTGTGTGTTTATGTGTGTGCGTGTGTCTATTGTAAAAAATATATACAGTACAATCTCATTTATCAAGGAATGACATCATAATTTTCCCTTTCTAACACACAATCCTGCTAGAGCCCTGTCAAGGCTGACTAACAAACACACACACACACACACACACACTTCTGCTAGAGGCCTATCAAGATTGACTAACACACACACACACACACACACACTCCTAAAGCACTGCTGCTGGGTACCCTCTGTGTCCATCATCCCTTCATCTGTTATTCCTGCTCTCATCTTCTTTCTGTATCATCATTCTTCTGTTCTCTTACACACACACACACACACACAGTCCTCTTGTCTTCTTTCTGTATCATCATTCCTCCCTCTGTTCTCAGTGCTGCTTGTTTGCTGCTTCCTCTGCTTCTCCCTCCCTCTCTTGAGGGAAACACTTGGACTTGATATTTGTTGAGCCATCAGTGGAATCCTCTGTGTAAATCCTCCCTCCCTCTGCAGACTACAGGCGGAGGATAGAGGGGCACTTCAGTGAGGGAGACCCACGTCAGGCATGGCAAGATATCCAGCATCACACCAAGCACAAAGGCAGTAAGGACACAACAACAAGCAGCAGTGATTCCCTCACAGAGGAACTGAGTCATTTCTTTGGGCGCTTCAAGGTGGACGATGCAGAGCCCTGGACAAGGCTGCCATCAACATCTGCCAGTCCAACACTGAGCGTGAGCACTGAGGATGTCAGGAGAGTGCCATCAACATCTGCCAGTCCAACACTGAGCGTGAGCACTGAGGATGTCAGGAGAGTGCCATCAACATCTGCCAGTCCAACACTGAGCGTCAGCACTGAGGATGTCAGGAGAGTGCCATCAACATCTGCCAGTCCAACACTGAGCGTGAGCACTGAGGATGTCAGGAGAGTGCTACGTGGTGAACACCAGGAAAGCTGCAGATGATGACATACCAGGGAGAGCACTCAGAGACTGTGCTGACCAACTAGCAGAGGTATTCTGTTACATCTTCAATCTCTCCCTGTCTCTATGCACTGGCCCACAATGCCTGAAATCTGCCACTGTTGTGGCGACACCAAAGAAAACATCTATTAGCAGCTTGAATGACCTCAGGCCAGTCACTCTCACCCCCACTGTCATGAAGTGTTTTGAGAAGCTGATTCTGAAACACATTAAAGCAGCAGTCCCACCCACACTGGACGAGCACCAGTTTGCATACAGAGCAAACAGGTCAACAAAGGATGCCATCAACACAGCACTACACACTGTGCTGTCCCACCTGGAACATTCTGGAACATAATGTGTGGATGCAGTTTCTGCACTTCAGTTCAGCATTCAGTCAGTGGCGGTGCGTGGCCAATTTTACAGAGGAGGCCAGAGAGATCGCAAGCTACTGAATGACGTCACACCCATATATATCAGTAATGAATTTAAATACAAATTAGCAGGGGCGTTGCTACCTGTTTAAAACATTTGGGGCTATACCACAAAAGTTAGACTCACGTCGGGCCATGCTGAGTGGTTTGATGTTTACATTAAAGATAGCCTGTAAGGAAATGAAGGTCTCTTTCGCCAAAGTGCACCAAACACACCAGCAGCCAAAATGTGACATTAAAATAGCATGAAACAACTCCAATGTGATGTGAAGCCCTACGAATAAAGAAGAAAGACTACCAACGTTAAATTTGTCACATCTTGCGAAGTCCTCAACACATCGGTTCCGACTGCATTGTTGGAGCACTTTCAAATTCGACAATTTCGCTTAAGTTGCATTTCAAAAGGTAGCTTTGTGAAATCGTTTCTCAAAAAAAACTCTGGGTCATCGTCACCATCGATTGTGACAGGTTCAACCCATATACTGTATGGTTCAACCACTGACTGTATATAACGTAACATACAGTCTATGGGTTCAACTTGTCTATGATTGATGATGTACTGGTGAGGGAGGCTGGTATGGACCTTGATGAGATTTCGGCGGCAAACCGAGCTTCAATCTGATTGGCTAAAACCTTTAGGTAGGGAGGCCAAGTAAAACTGGCCTCCCTAGATGGCAGTATTTCACCAGTTATACTCTGTTAATGCGAATAAACTAGGATAGAGCTGAGCACTGAAACGTAACGCAGGCTATAGCCCATAAATGTAGTGTTCGGGAGCGCTGTTTTGCTCGCTACTCCGATCAAAGAAAAACAGGGCAACAGTAAGTTCAACACGGCAAATTTGGAATCTAAAATGTGCATTTTCTATTAATCTAAACTCCTGAATATTTCTTTATTGAATATTTATGATACACAAATCACTGCATACCAACTCACAACACAAACACCATCATCAGATTTGCAGAGAATACCACTGTAGTCGGCCTGATACACAACAGTGATTAATCTGCGTACAGAGATGAGATGAACAGACTGACAGACTTGTGCTCCATTACCATTCTAGCACTCAACATCTCCAAGACAAAGGAGATTGTTGATTTCAGGAGGCGGACAGAGGGCCCTGCTCCTCTCCACATTAGTGTGTGTGTGTGCATGTGTGTGAGTGTGTGCCAGCACCAGATAGATGGATGCTTTTTTTTCCCAAACAGATCCCAGTTTGCGAGGACAGGGCTCAACCACTCCCCTACTCTGACACTGAGGACCAGAACTCCACAGGGCTGTGTGTGTGTATGTGTGTGTGTGTGTGTGTGTGTGTGTGTGTGTGAGTGTGTGTGTGTGTGTGTGTGTGTGTGTGTGTGTGTGTGAGTGTGGGTGTGTGTGTGTGTGTGTGTGTGTGTGTGTGTGTGTGTGTGTGTGTGTGTGAGTGTGGGTGTGTGCATGTGTGTGTGTGTCTGTGTTCGCGTGTGTGTACATGTGTGTGTGAAGCGTGTGTGTGCATGTGTGTGAGGGGTTGTGTGCTGCCCACCTCTATTTCCTCTACACTCACTCACAGCTTTAGTCTTTAGGTGAGACTGGGAGCACTTTTAGTCTGCAGGTGAGACTCGGAGATCACAGACCTCCGCCAAGGCAATATAGGGTCACTGACAACAGTGTCCCAGATCACCATAAAATTCAATCATCTGTTACTTGTCCCAATACCCACGTTGTCCAAAAATGTCCAAATCCGTGTAGTACTTTTTGATTTATTTTTTACACAGACAGACACTGGCAAAAACATAAACCTTGGCAGAGGTGACGAAGAAGTGTGTTGAACTTTACATCATAAAAAAATCCTTTTGTGATAAGCTAGTGAGGAGAGGCAGGAAGTGAGTGAGAGCGAGATCAGAAAATGACCCGCATATCGAACTTGAACCTGGGTCCACATTGGCTCACATGCTCAGACTTGAGTGGACCTCACTGGGGTCACTCTAATGGATGGTGTGTGAGCTGGAGCAGTTTAACGAGTGTGGTGAGAACTGAATGAACACACACACACACACACACACCTCTTCTCTCTCTGTTAGACACACACACATTCATATTCACATACAAAATCATTCTTTCTTTCTCTGTCATACACTCTCTCTCTCTCTCATGAGGTTAGCTACCAGATGCACAGTGTCATATTTTACATTTTTAAAGGACACACCAACTTCTGGGGAGGTTATATTAGTATAAGAAGAGAAAGTTTGTTACAATGGGAGACAGAGAAAGAGAGGCCAGAATAAAAGGGGAAGTCAGTCACACACACACACACACACACACACACACACACAAAACAGGGCCAAAGGGAGACTGAAATAGGATCTCTGAATCACTTGAGTAAAATTATTATTATTTAAAAGAAATTGAGGCAATTCTATAAAATCAAACCAAATTGGAAGTAACCTGTGATTAAGCATGAAAGTAATATGAGGAAGACCATTGCAAGATTGCAGTACTTTAATTAATGCTGTAGAGCACCTGGAAACCCAAAGAAAATAAACTATTATTTATATTTTTTAATAAAATGACTCAGGGAAACTTCCACCAATATAAAATGACCTGGGGGTCGCTGATTGGTCAAGAGGGGCGTCAGCAAACGCCCAAAGAAGATATCTTAATTCTCATTGGCCAGTAAACCTCACTGTGACATAGGAGAGAAGGAGGCCCATTGGTCTCTGGACCTGCAGAAAAGCTGAGGGACTGGATAGAGCACTTCAGATTTGATCAACTTCCATCTGGGGAACAAGGGCAGCATCTTGCAGTGGTTTCACTCTGGTCATGCATTGGATGTATTATGTAGCCATTGTCTATGCATACTCTGTGCTGACAGTGTGAAATAAAGGAGTCTTTGGCAACAACCAACTTCTACTTGTTGATGCTGGTTTTATTCCCTGAAGAGCATCTATTGGATTGATGCAGCAGTGCGGACAGTGGATTATATCACAGAGTTTTCCACCACAGAGCAAATCTAAATTGCAGTCTAACCCAGAGTTAAATAAGAGGATGCATACATTTACACATATACATATATACACGTCTAAATAGTGAGGATCATCAACACTGGGTATGGAAGTCATTACAGTAGAACTCAGCACTGACCATACGCCGTTCTACACAGGGGCCAACACAGGGGCTGATAATCTGTCTCACCTGTGTCCCTGATTGTTGCCCTGTTCTTCAACCACCTGTCCTCTGCTGTCTTGTCAGTCTCCTTGTGGTTAATTGTTAATTAGTGTGTGTATTTCTTCCATGTGGTCCCTGAGTCCTGTCTTGGTTCGTCTCTTTTATTTCCTGTGTCTCATCCTAGCCTGTGCATCCTTGAGAAGGCGGACTTGTTGCTTGGCACAACTTGTGTAGGTAACTTGTCCCCGGCGTCATGAATAAAGACTGCAGTGATCCACCTACTTGCCTGCCCAGCATTTTTTGACCACATATATGCACTTTTGACAGATGTTTCCAGCTGTGAACAGATGTTTCCAGCTGTGCCATGGCTGACCCCCCATTGGTATGTATTTTATCAGTGTCATGCTGTCCAGTGTTTCAGTGGAAAGATGAGACACATGCACAGAGTCACATGCAGTATGGAGGTCATTCCAGTAGAACTCAACACTGGCAGTCTGTCTGTGGGGGACCTGAAGATGATCTGATCATTATGAGACACAGAATATGTGTGTGTTTGTGTGTGTTCCCAGCTGCAGTCTGTGTCATTAGACAGTCTAAATAGTGAGAGAAAGAGTGTGTGTGTGAGCTTTATGTGTTTGACATTTGACTGCACCAGTGCCAACTGTTGGCAGGCTGCCACTTCCTGTGGGCACAGAGGATGTGAGAAGAGTGTTCTGCAGTGCCAACCCCAGATAAGCCACTGGCCCAAGATACAATTTCAGGGAGGCACTTCAGATCCTCACTTCCACCCACCCTGAACACCAGTTTGCCTACAGAAGGCGCCCTCAACACTGATCTCCACACGGCACTGACTCACCTGGGACATCTGTGTGTGTGTGTGTGTGTGTGTGTGTATGTGTGTATGTTTGTGTGTTTGTATGTCAGTGTGTGCTTTCACATGCCACTGACTCATATGGGACACACACACACACACACACACACACACACACACACACACACACACACACAGAGGAGGGGTTAGGGGAGATGGGGAGGTGCTGGGGAGACACACAAGAGCTCAAAGAGCCTCTCATAGGAATGCATGTGGAAATGGGAGATGAGTGAATGGGTGAATGTGAGGCATACATTGTAAAGCACTTTGAGTGCTCATAGGAGTAGAAAAGCGCTATATAAATGCAGTCCATCCCATAGATATTCCTACATAGACCTGCTCATGCGTCACTTTCTCCTTGCACACGCACCACACCAGGCCTATAGAGCAGACTGACAGCTGCAAAGGTGCAGCACTGGTCTTTGGTTCAGAGCCAATGACAGCAGTGCAGGTGGCCCATTTGACAGGACCAACCACTGGGAATCACAGACAAAACCGTCTCTAAATGATTGAAATTTTGAGGAGATTTGAGTGCATGATGACAAAAGTGAGTCACTCTATTCTTCCTCAGATGTGGACCTAATCCCAGCACCATCTCATTTGTTGTTTATTTGAAATATCCAAGGACACTTAATAATCAGCAGAATTTTAAAACAAATACTCAAACACCTGGATTTTCAAATTTGTCTGTGCTTTGAAGTTCTTTGCATTATTGTTGTGAGTATAGACTACTTAGGCTACTTATATTTTCCTTTATATTTTTATATATATTTTATCTTATTATTTATTTTTTGGGGGGACTTTGGGGATCATAACAAGTGTAACTATGGTGGAATATCAGTATGGTGCAGGATTTCAATCTCTCTCTCTCACCAACTTCAACACGTAGCTCTGTTGCGAAAACCTGAAGATGTTACAGGGAAGTGTTGAGGTGTTTTGTGTGTGTGTGTGTGTTTGTGTGTGTGTGAGAGAGAGAGAGAGAGAGAAATCATAAAGCATTTTTTCCGGAGCCCTGAAGCAAACACAAAAATCAAAACACAAAATAAAAGACACACACACACACACACACACACACACACACAACCTTGATGCGTCCTTGCAAAACATATCTAGATTTTATTTTAGACTGAGATTAGATTTGATGCACTGTGAAATCAACTCTTAGCTTCTCTCTGAACCTTATCAGCAGACACACACACACACACACACACACACACACACAGAGAGAGAGTATGGTCTCAGTGGGTCATGGAGTCATTACCTGCAGACTGTGTGTGCAATTGTGTGCGTGTGTCACCATGCTGTTACTTAGTGTTTTAATTAAGATTCTCTCTCCTCTTATATTTTGTTGGCAGATGCCTGTGAGTTCACGCTGGACCCAAACAGAGCATGCAGTCGTCTCTCTCTGAGGGGAACAGAGAGGTGACATGGGAGAGGGAGGATCAGTCGTATCCTGACCACCCAGAGAGACATGACTCCTGGTCTCAGATGCTGTGTAGATAGGTTGTGTCTGGATGCTGCTACTGGGAGGCTGAGTGGAGTGGGAGGTTGGCTGCCATAGTAGTGGCATATAGAAGCATCCAGAGGAAAGGAGAGAGGATTGACAGCTTGTTTGGGTGGAATGACAAGTCCTGGGGACTGGAATGTCAGTGTTCAACTGGAGCCAGAGGGAGCTGAGCTCCCATAGATGAGGACATGGCTCCCATGAAAGCAGCAAAATCAAAAACCTGTGGGGGTCTCTCAAATGTAGCATTATATTTGAATCATAAATACAGATTATTTCTGTGCGTGTGCTAAAGCTGTGCCGTGCGTTTTCCTCTCCATAGTGCCTATTAGATAAAAAGCTTAACTTAATGTCCTGCCTCGATCAATCACCACCAAGTCTCTCACAAACATGATTAGCCATGCCCTCCCTCACCTCTGCAAAGGTCAGAACCGAACCCCCATATGAAGGGAGCTATGATCTACATTGTTCCACATGATGAAAAGCTTAATGTGGTGACCATTAGCATTACTTTTTGCAATACTTCAAGTATTGCTCCTGGCAAGACTTTTTTGGAGGGCAAGAAGTATGGTGATTATTGATCGTTGTTTTGGTACATGAAGTTACATATAGTTTTTCTTCATAGTGAGCGCCTCTCTGGGGAGGAAAATGCGTAATGCCTTAATTCTGTAATATTGTTTTTGGTTTTTATATTTAGAGAGGTGACAGTTGACATGACGAGAGATGTCCATAAGAAATTTGTTGATGATTTGTTGCCGTTTTGTGACATTAGGCAACGTTAAGCTTTTTCACGTTAAGAATTTTTAGAATGTCAAAAAAATGGCAAAAAATGGCAAAAAAAAATGGCAAAAAAAGCCATCTCCATTATTATATAATTTTTTTGTAATAGGCTATTTAGCCTGTAGCCTATTCTGTTTCTAACACTGGGTGGATATAAGATGCCCATGACCTGATAATGAAAGGAAGTGATGCCCCAAAACATTCTATCTTACTGACTTTGACGCAGCTAAACGAATAGGCCTTGCCATTACTCAGGCCAGGTTTAGAGACGCACAGCGTCTGCACACGTCATGAACGCGGAACAGATGAAAACGAAAGTAAATCTAAACAAGGCCATCTTGAAGACAGGAGACAAGAACGATTCAACGAAGGATTTTTAGTATGAAGAGATTACGTAACGACCCATTATAGAGGTGGCAGTTGCTTTCGATTTCGTGGACTGAAGGTAAACAAGAGACTGCAAAAACAACATCAGAACTTTCACAGATTTTATTGTGAAATGTCCTCACCGTCGACGATTCGAGTTCCATAGACTATGTAAGGCCAACTTTTCATACACCTACCATCATCTGCTTGTGTCTGAAAGCCTAATTTGTGTCAGCTTCATAAACGTTTACTAGGCTAAAATTATAGAGTATTTGTTGATAGGCGTGCCGCAATTGCAAATTCGTTTAGCTAGATGACGCATGCGCTATAAAAAGTAGTTTAGACCAGACCGGAGTGCCTCTAATGGCCTGCCTGTGGTATACCTACAACACATCAATTGTGCTAAACAGTGAACCTTCTCTGAGCTTGTTCTCTGAGCTTTGAGACCTAAGTTTATGTTTTTGAGGCACACAGCGACACAGGGAACCCTCTTCAAGTCAAGTCCGCTGACTCAGTTTCAGTTACGGCTCCCCTTATTGATCAAACGCTTGTCCGTTCGTTTACTCTTCACTAGGTTCTACATTCCTTGTGTCAGGCCTATTGAATGTAGATTTTAAGCCTATAGGTCTGTGTACACATTCGTTATGTGTAAGTCCTGTTGTATAGGTTATATAAATTCAGTTAGCACTAAATTCAGTTTACGTAATAGTCTAAATTCAGTCAGCACACCATTGGTCTGTTTTGTACAATTGACAGATTTCTTGTATCCCTACTTTTTCACACAAAATGCAGTCAATGAACATCTAAAATGCTTACATTTTCTTTAGGCTACCTACAAGCTCACCCAGTCAACAGAATTATTGATCTTTTTGATTAATATCCATTCTTGGTTGTTTCATTCTGAGTTGTAGCATAAGTTCAGGCCTATAGGCACATTTTATGTCTACTTTTTTCTATTTTTGTAAAATCACACTTAACAATACACTCCAGAACATGTGTACAAATGCTGACACACAGCATGGCAAAATAAAGCTAATGGCCAAAGTTCTGCAATAAAAGCAGTATCCCATGATGGATCTGACACATATTTTGAATTAGTAGACCACTGAAACTGATTTGACAAAAAATTGAAAGTAACCATTGCCAATTTCAAATTCAATTGGACACGTTGCCAGGTGTCAGCAACAGACTGACGTTATTCCAACTGTAGGCTATTTAGAGTTTTGAAAAGTGATTGGACATAAGTGATGGGGAAGTATGCAAAGCATTTAGCCTACTGCAACAGGTGTAAATAATTTGACATGATTTGAGATGGTTAAATTGCATTTAAGTAAGGTTAATGCTTGTTAGAAACTGTAATAAACTGTAGTTTGTGTCATTGAAACTGTACTACACTTAAAGCCCAGGCTGAAGAACTAAGCACTATTTTTGTAATGAATTGACTAGGGGCAACTTGCCCTGGCAAAAAGGTCCCTCCAGCACCAAGGTCTCCAAACTAAATGTTTGTTTGTTTGTTTGTTTGTTAGTATGTTAATGTGACTTTTAGTAGATGTAGTAGTGGTGATGATTTTGTTGGTAACTGTTTTATTGTTGTCACTTATTCATAAAATTTCATTTCATTTCTTTAGTTCTTCTCTGCTTCTGCCAAGACATCTGTGGACCAGAAATGGATTTTCAGATCTGATTGGTCCACACATTTGTTAAAAGTAAAAACATTGCATGGAACCTTTCATTAAACACTTTCTCACCAATTCCTTGTAGAAGGTTACTCATGGTTACTCATTCCTGTTTCATTTCTCTTTCTTTATTTTTCTCTGTTTATTGATTGATTGATCAGGATGGATTTCCCTCAGGAGAGTGATGTTGGTGTTGGTGGGCACCAGACAGGCAGAGCAGCATTTTCTGTGTCCCGCCGTGTGGCCATGAATACTGTGCCCAGCACTGATGAACATCAGGGGCTCAGCAAAGGACCAGTGCTGTCTAATCCACAGTGAGTTTTTACCTCTGTTACAAAGATAGACAAACATAAAAGACATCAATAGTTGAAGGCTGCTCCCAGGATTTTTGTTGATGTCTTTAGTTAGTGCTCAGTGATGCACTGTCTTATACTTGACTTGTCATTGTCACACTTGTCATTGTCACACACACACACACTTTGTGAAGATGTTGGTTAAATCTATTATGTATTTTGTTTCTTGTTATGCACTTAGACCACAGACACACAGACCAGTGTCTCCAGTGCCCAGCTGTGTGTCTATGAGTGACGGGTCCATGGGACACCCTCCTTTCAGCAGTGGACCAACAGAGTCTGACACAAAGTGAGATTTAAACTTTTGTTGTACCCATGTGGAAGGGTGTGTGTGTGTGTGTGTGTGTGTGTGTAACTGTTATGATGTTAGCTCTGTCGATTAGGCAGTGTGGTCTCCTTCACACACACACACTGTAAGGGACCGACCAGTGAAGCACAAGGACACAAGGAGCTTTCAATTGAAATAGTGGGTTTTTATTACCCAACAAATTAATTGAAAACTGACAAAGACCAAAACTGAACACACACACACACACTCACACACACACACACTTTGTGAAGATGTTTGCTGGATCTATTATGTACTTTGTGTCTTGTTATGTACCCAGACCACAGACACACAGACCAGTGTCTCCAGTGCCCAGCTGTGTGTCTATGAAGAGTGACTGGTCCATGGGACACCCTCCTGATTTCAGCAGTGGCCCAACAGAGTCTGACACAAAGTGAGATTTCAGCTTTTGTTGCACCCATATGGAAGGGTGTGTGTGTGTGTGAGTGTTAGTAAGAAGACCCTACTAACTGTTATGAAGATGTTAGCGCTGTCGATTAGGCAGTGTGGTCTCCATCACACGCAACACACACACA
>PYXC01002641.1:5580000-5643173 GCA_015244755.2 Tenualosa ilisha | reverse complement strand
CCGGAAACGGAGCAGGTCAAAGCCCCCGTGCCGATCAGTAGTGGGATCGCGCCTGTGAATAGACGATGCAGTGCAGCCTGCGCAATACAGCGGGACCTGGTCTTTTAAACACAGCATCCTTGCTTTGGGACACAAAAACATGAAGTTTTCTTCCCTCTCAAAACATGACATGTACACAAAATCATCCTGTGTGTTTCTTTGTTTTGTATTTTTTTTAACTCCTTCCTTTGAAAAAAAAAAAGTCTTCGGACAATTTATGACTGGCTTGAAATGGTCGCAGCGCACATTGTCTCCTGCAGGAATTCCACTCGTAACTGCATGTTTTATCCAGAAAGGTGCAGAGAGCTCACTGTAGTGGTGCATTTTTCTCATTCATGTTTTTACTCAATTCTACATGCTGGAGGCCTACCAAAATATAAGCAAACTGTCTTCACATCAAGCCAATGAAACATTCAAAGCTCTCAGATTTTTTGTGGGTTTTTGCTCCTATTTTCACAAACATCTGTATGCAAAGACACGGGTTTGACCTGACAAAAGAAAAAAAAGGCATAGCAACTCTTTGATTAAGCCTCAGCATAAGACTGTGAAGTGCTCCTCAAGTCAATCGCCGGGTGCAGTGGCGTGCGCCTGTAATCCAAGCGTCTGGGAGGCTGAGGCTGGCGGATCGTTTGAGCTCAGGGGTTCTGGGCTGCATCGGACTATGCCGATCGGGTGTCCGCGCTAAGTTCGGTATCGATATGGTGCTCCTGGGGGAGCCCGGGACTACCAGGTCGCCTAAGGAGGGGTGCACCGGCCCAGGCCGGAAACGGAGCAGGTCAAAGCCCCCGTGCCGATCAGTAGTGGGATCGCGCCTGTGAATAGACGATGCAGTGCAGCCTGCGCAATACAGCGGACCTGGTCTTTTAAACACAGCATCCTTGCTTTGGGACACAAAAACATGAAGTTTTCTTCCCTCTCAAAACATGACATGTACACAAAATCATCCTGTGTGTTTCTTTGTTTTGTATTTTTTTTAACTCCTTCCTTTGAAAAAAAAAAAGTCTTCGGACAATTTATGACTGGCTTGACTGTCTCCTGCAGGAATCCACTCGTAACTGCATGTTTTATCCAGAAAGGTGCAGAGAGCTCACTGTAGTGGGTGCATTTTTTCTCATTCATGTTTTTACTCAATTCTACATGCTGGAGGCCTACCAAAATATAAGCAAACTGTCTTCACATCAAGCCAATGAAACATTCAAAGCTCTCAGATTTTTTGTGGGTTTTTGCTCCTATTTTCACAAACATCTGTATGCAAAGACACGGGTTTGACTGACAAAAGAAAAAAAAGGCATAGCACTCTTTGATTAAGCCTCAGCATAAGACTGTGAAGTGCTCCTCAAGTCAATCGCCGGGTGCAGTGGCGTGCGCCTGTAATCCAAGCGTCTGGGAGGCTGAGGCTGGCGGATCGTTTGAGCTCAGGGGTTCTGGCTGCATCGGACTATGCCGATCGGGTGTCCGCGCTAAGTTCGGTATCGATATGGTGCTCCTGGGGGAGCCCGGGACTACCAGGTCGCCTAAGGAGGGGTGCACCGGCCCAGGCCGGAAACGGAGCAGGTCAAAGCCCCCGTGCCGATCAGTAGTGGGATCGCGCCTGTGAATAGACGATGCAGTGCAGCCTGCGCAATACAGCGGGACCTGGTCTTTTAAACACAGCATCCTTGCTTTGGGACACAAAAACATGAAGTTTTCTTCCCTCTCAAAACATGACATGTACACAAAATCATCCTGTGTGTTTCTTTGTTTTGTATTTTTTTTAACTCCTTCCTTTGAAAAAAAAAAAGTCTTCGGACAATTTATGACTGGCTTGACTGTCTCCTGCAGGAATCCACTCGTAACTGCATGTTTTATCCAGAAAGGTGCAGAGAGCTCACTGTAGTGGGTGCATTTTTTCTCATTCATGTTTTTACTCAATTCTACATGCTGGAGGCCTACCAAAATATAAGCAAACTGTCTTCACATCAAGCCAATGAAACATTCAAAGCTCTCAGATTTTTTGTGGGTTTTTGCTCCTATTTTCACAAACATCTGTATGCAAAGACACGGGTTTGACTGACAAAAGAAAAAAAAGGCATAGCACTCTTTGATTAAGCCTCAGCATAAGACTGTGAAGTGCTCCTCAAGTCAATCGCCGGGTGCAGTGGCGTGCGCCTGTAATCCAAGCGTCTGGGAGGCTGAGGCTGGCGGATCGTTTGAGCTCAGGGGTTCTGGGCTGCATCGGACTATGCCGATCGGGTGTCCGCGCTAAGTTCGGTATCGATATGGTGCTCCTGGGGGAGCCCGGGACTACCAGGTCGCCTAAGGAGGGGTGCACCGGCCCAGGCCGGAAACGGAGCAGGTCAAAGCCCCCGTGCCGATCAGTAGTGGGATCGCGCCTGTGAATAGACGATGCAGTGCAGCCTGCGCAATACAGCGGGACCTGGTCTTTTAAACACAGCATCCTTGCTTTGGGACACAAAAACATGAAGTTTTCTTCCCTCTCAAAACATGACATGTACACAAAATCATCCTGTGTGTTTCTTTGTTTTGTATTTTTTTTAACTCCTTCCTTTGAAAAAAAAAAAGTCTTCGGACAATTTATGACTGGCTTGACTGTCTCCTGCAGGAATCCACTCGTAACTGCATGTTTTATCCAGAAAGGTGCAGAGAGCTCACTGTAGTGGGTGCATTTTTTCTCATTCATGTTTTTACTCAATTCTACATGCTGGAGGCCTACCAAAATATAAGCAAACTGTCTTCACATCAAGCCAATGAAACATTCAAAGCTCTCAGATTTTTTGTGGGTTTTTGCTCCTATTTTCACAAACATCTGTATGCAAAGACACGGGTTTGACTGACAAAAGAAAAAAAAGGCATAGCACTCTTTGATTAAGCCTCAGCATAAGACTGTGAAGTGCTCCTCAAGTCAATCGCCGGGTGCAGTGGCGTGCGCCTGTAATCCAAGCGTCTGGGAGGCTGAGGCTGGCGGATCGTTTGAGCTCAGGGGTTCTGGGCTGCATCGGACTATGCCGATCGGGTGTCCGCGCTAAGTTCGGTATCGATATGGTGCTCCTGGGGGAGCCCGGGACTACCAGGTCGCCTAAGGAGGGGTGCACCGGCCCAGGCCGGAAACGGAGCAGGTCAAAGCCCCCGTGCCGATCAGTAGTGGGATCGCGCCTGTGAATAGACGATGCAGTGCAGCCTGCGCAATACAGCGGGACCTGGTCTTTTAAACACAGCATCCTTGCTTTGGGACACAAAAACATGAAGTTTTCTTCCCTCTCAAAACATGACATGTACACAAAATCATCCTGTGTGTTTCTTTGTTTTGTATTTTTTTTAACTCCTTCCTTTGAAAAAAAAAAGTCTTCGGACAATTTATGACTGGCTTGACTGTCTCCTGCAGGAATCCACTCGTAACTGCATGTTTTATCCAGAAAGGTGCAGAGAGCTCACTGTAGTGGGTGCATTTTTTCTCATTCATGTTTTTACTCAATTCTACATGCTGGAGGCCTACCAAAATATAAGCAAACTGTCTTCACATCAAGCCAATGAAACATTCAAAGCTCTCAGATTTTTTGTGGGTTTTTGCTCCTATTTTCACAAACATCTGTATGCAAAGACACGGGTTTGACTGACAAAAGAAAAAAAAGGCATAGCACTCTTTGATTAAGCCTCAGCATAAGACTGTGAAGTGCTCCTCAAGTCAATCGCCGGGTGCAGTGGCGTGCGCCTGTAATCCAAGCGTCTGGGAGGCTGAGGCTGGCGGATCGTTTGAGCTCAGGGGTTCTGGGCTGCATCGGACTATGCCGATCGGGTGTCCGCGCTAAGTTCGGTATCGATATGGTGCTCCTGGGGGAGCCCGGGACTACCAGGTCGCCTAAGGAGGGGTGCACCGGCCCAGGCCGGAAACGGAGCAGGTCAAAGCCCCCGTGCCGATCAGTAGTGGGATCGCGCCTGTGAATAGACGATGCAGTGCAGCCTGCGCAATACAGCGGGACCTGGTCTTTTAAACACAGCATCCTTGCTTTGGGACACAAAAACATGAAGTTTTCTTCCCTCTCAAAACATGACATGTACACAAAATCATCCTGTGTGTTTCTTTGTTTTGTATTTTTTTTAACTCCTTCCTTTGAAAAAAAAAAAGTCTTCGGACAATTTATGACTGGCTTGACTGTCTCCTGCAGGAATCCACTCGTAACTGCATGTTTTATCCAGAAAGGTGCAGAGAGCTCACTGTAGTGGGTGCATTTTTTCTCATTCATGTTTTTACTCAATTCTACATGCTGGAGGCCTACCAAAATATAAGCAAACTGTCTTCACATCAAGCCAATGAAACATTCAAAGCTCTCAGATTTTTTGTGGGTTTTTGCTCCTATTTTCACAAACATCTGTATGCAAAGACACGGGTTTGACTGACAAAAGAAAAAAAAGGCATAGCACTCTTTGATTAAGCCTCAGCATAAGACTGTGAAGTGCTCCTCAAGTCAATCGCCGGGTGCAGTGGCGTGCGCCTGTAATCCAAGCGTCTGGGAGGCTGAGGCTGGCGGATCGTTTGAGCTCAGGGGTTCTGGGCTGCATCGGACTATGCCGATCGGGTGTCCGCGCTAAGTTCGGTATCGATATGGTGCTCCTGGGGGAGCCCGGGACTACCAGGTCGCCTAAGGAGGGGTGCACCGGCCCAGGCCGGAAACGGAGCAGGTCAAAGCCCCCGTGCCGATCAGTAGTGGGATCGCGCCTGTGAATAGACGATGCAGTGCAGCCTGCGCAATACAGCGGGACCTGGTCTTTTAAACACAGCATCCTTGCTTTGGGACACAAAAACATGAAGTTTTCTTCCCTCTCAAAACATGACATGTACACAAAATCATCCTGTGTGTTTCTTTGTTTTGTATTTTTTTTTACTCCTTCCTTTGAAAAAAAAAAAGTCTTCGGACAATTTATGACTGGCTTGACTGTCTCCTGCAGGAATCCACTCGTAACTGCATGTTTTATCCAGAAAGGTGCAGAGAGCTCACTGTAGTGGGTGCATTTTTTCTCATTCATGTTTTTGCTCAATTCTACATGCTGGAGGCCTACCAAAATCTAAGGAAACTGTCTTCACATCAAGCCAATGAAACATTCAAAGCTCTGAAACAGTCATAACTCTGCTCCATGCATCGGACCTGGGAAGGCCACACAAAGTGGATTCAAAACATATTAACAGTTGCATTACAGTGGAGACTGATATGGCTACTGAATAGCTTTTGTCTTTAATCACATTTCTCTCAAAGCTGAACTCTGAAGTTCCTTATTGAGTGTGATAACTGTGCATTTATATCACCAAGTTGTCTTTTCAATTCTGCTCGTCTTCAGAAGATTGACAGACTCATAGCAATCCTGTAACATTTTAATGAATACATTTAAAGTCACTTTTAAGTACCTGATCAGATGTCAGGGCCATGTCAGATGGCCATGGAATTGCCTAAGTTTAAACTATTCCCATGTTTTCTTTGTTTTTTAATGATGGCAGTCTAAGAACAATATTTACAATTGTTCTGTGTAAGTTTTCCTTTTTCCATGTCAATAAATAATTTGATAAAGCTGAATTTGATTGATGAAATACTTTATTGATTACTTGATAGAGCATAGACAGAGGGAAAACTGATAGAGGAAAACAGAATCTCAGATTCTATTCCTGTGATGATCTCTGATTCTGCTCCTGGGATTCCCTCCGCTAATTGGGGGCAGTCAGGGTCCTCATCTCTGGCTCTGGGGAGCTCATGCCTGCTGAAAGGGAGGAACAGAGAGAGAACTAAGTTTTTCAGACGCTAAATATACTGTATTGAAGGTGGGACCCACCAGAGACCTGAAGAAGGAGAATACTAATTGTTTTGTACCCTACCTTATGCTGTAGGCCCTCTATTTGGGAGCCAAGTAGAAGAATCCTTAAGGTGAGAGGTCAACTTGAGAGGGCCATGATAGGCCATCTCAAGGGGGCGGGGTTAGTGGGTTGTGGGGTTGGGGAAAGGAATAGGTTTTGGGGATGGGGCTGGGGATAGAGGTGGGGGTCCCCGGAGCTCACTGCTCGGGGGGGGGGGGGGGGCACCAGCCTGGCACACCGGCGCCTGTGCCTCTGGACAGCTCGGGGACGCTGAGAGGGAGGAACAGGCGCACAGACCCTCTCCGATTTGGCGTAGCCATTCATCTGAGCCCGGCGCTCCAGCAGGGGTCGCTGTGGACACACTATGTGCATCAGATTCGAGTTGTCACGGCGCTCTTGGCATCGTTTCAGTAGCTCACGGATAGGGCCAAGCGCCGCCTGATGTGCTTTCGGAGAAGCAAGGAGGGCCGTTGCCGGAGGCTTGGGTTCAAACTTGGCAAAAAAGTTGGGCCTGCGTGTGACAGGGCGTACCAGGGGAATCAGCCTAGTGCGCCCCATCATGACGGCTGACTTCTCGTTTGGAGGCGAACATGAAGTCTTAATTTGAGGGAGAGAGCCTTCCTTCCATTGCGGTCGGCTGTCTCCCATGACCATTTTCTCGACGTTGTTCTTCACAATTTCTTGTTTTTTCATAAGCCTGGCGGACGCGTGACCTGACTCTTGCAGTGTACAAATCGAAAGTGTTTAAATCAGACTATTCACTTGCGTTAAATGATGTGTGCCAATTATGACGTGGGGTATTTTGTTTATGACGTATTAGCTGCACAAAACCGTAGACCCAGAGACATGTTAAGACCTCGAATTAATCTTCGGTTCATTTGACATTACTTGAAGCAACGTATGGCAATGGTGTATGTGTGTGTGTTTGTTTGTTTTAGGAGACTGTGAAAATAAAGAACCATTTCTTCACCGAGAAGTGATAGCCTACTTAAGAAGTAACCTGTTCAGGCCTTTTTAAAAATACTTTACACACTTATACATCGATGAGTCTTCTAACTTGTTTTCCCTTTGTATGCTACCATGGCTTAGGCCTACGTGGCTCTAAGAGAAATGTGCTTGAAGCAAATTTGGCAACTGCCAGTATATTTCTTGTGTTGCTGAAGTTCGTCAATCCCCCATAAATTTACGCCGCACTGAAATAGCGTATTAGTAAAACTTTGCAGTTTTATAATGCTAGCCTGTGGCCGCTGCAGCCCACACGAAAAGCTCAACACTGTGCCTCGATAAGTTTCAGGCGATATATCACTGGAAAGTATGTCTTTGGTAGAATTGTGCAACACTTAACCTACACATCAAAAACTAGTGTTGACCAGTTCATGCTTATGCGCGGATGCATTGACGATGTCCGACAGTGTGCGCAGCAGGCTTGCAGTCACAACACCATCTATCATCGATATCACATCCAGGGCTGTAGCAGACATTCCAAGTCTCCCGGGGTGCTACGAAATCTCGTGATTGCGGAAATTTCATTCCAGAGTGGGAGAAGCCGTCATAACAAGTGGCAAAGGTAGCGCGAGTGAGTGACGGTGGCATCAATCCCGTCAGAGGCATCAGAACCCCAAGTATCGTCTAGGGTAACACTTTATAATAAGGTGTCGCAATAAATAGCAAAGTAGTTTTTACCCAATAGTACTATAATAATAGTGATAGTACCTAAAATGTAGTTTTATATTAGGTATTTTTTACTTTTCTTAATGTTTCCTTTTGTAATAAACAGAATCCATTCATTTCAAAGGGAACCGTTCTTTTTGGAGCCTCAGAAAAAAAGTTTCTTAAATGTAATATTTTATTAATATATAATAATCTACAATGGGCCCCAAACCGGGGCGCTTTGTTCGTGACCGTAATGCTCGGGCACACACGCGTTTTTGACGTAAACATGAGCCGCTCAGACAGATGCTCTTATTTTGTAGAAGCTCACATTTATCAATGTCTCAGAGAATAATCAAGTATTTTCTTGTTATCTACATGTAGACTACTTCTATCACATTTAAGTTGAATTAAGAAAGTAAGACAACAGACAGATTTGTGATGATAGGGAATATGCCTATAGCCCATAGACCAAATTTCAACTTATTTATTTCACCTGTTTGTGAAAATGCCAAAAATGCATACTTGTAACATCTACATTTAATACGTAATAAGATGAACTTTTAAAAATGATAATAATATACCTTGTAACATTAACGAGCGCATATCAAATCGTTGTCGCATATAACCTTAACCCAAAATGCCTACGGACTATGCCGATCGGGTGTCCGCGCTAAATTCGGTATCGATATGGCACTCCTGGGGGAGCCCGGGACTACCAGGTCGCCTACGGAGTGGTGCACCGCAGCATCCTTCTTTCGGGACTCAAAAAATGAAGTTTTGTTCACGCTAAAAACATGACGTACACAAATCCTGTTTTTTTTTTTTTTAAGTGCTCCTCAAGTCACTCTCGCACTCGCCGGGTGCAGTGGCGTGCGCCTGTAATCCAAGCGTCTGGGAGGCTGAGGCTGGCGGATCGTTTGAGCTCAGGGGTTCTGGGCTGCATCGGACTATGCCGATCGGGTGTCCGCCCTAAGTTCGGTATCGATATGGTGCTCCTGGGGGAGCCCGGGACTACCAGGTCGCCTAAGGAGGGGTGCACCGGCCCAGGCCGGAAACGGAGCAGGTCAAAGCCCCCGTGCCGATCAGTAGTGGGACCGCGCCTGTGAATAGACGATGCAGTGCAGCCTGCGCAATACAGCGGGACCTGGTCTTTTAAACACAGCAGTTTTCAACACACAGTTTTCTTCCCTCTCAAAACATGACATGTACACAAAATCATCCTGTGTTTTTTTTTTTTTTTGACTCCTTCCTATCAAAAAAAAAAGTCTTCAGACAATTAATGACTGGCTTGAAATGGTCGCAGCGCACACTGTCTCCTGCAGGAATCCGCTCGTAACTGCATGTTTTATCCAGAAAGGTGCAGAGAGCTCACTGTAGTGGGTGCAATTTCTCTCATTCACGTTTTTGCTCAATTCTACATGCTGGAGGCCTACCAAAATGTAAGCAAACTGTCTTCACATCAAGCCAATGAAACATTCAAAGCTCTCAGATGTTTCGTGGCCTTTTGTTCCTATTTTCACAAACATCTATGCAAAGACACGGGTTTGACTGAAAAAAAGGCAGACATAGCACTCTTTGATAGCAAGAGTTGCCTACAACTAAACTCTTTTGACTAAGATGACGTGGATGAATGAGAATCTTCAGACATGTTCCTTGTTTCGCTTTCTGTTTTCGATTTGGGCGACTTCAAAATGCCCAGACTGACTGAATGTCCTGAGGGTAATCCAGTCAAAGTTGCACTGGACCTCTGTTATAGACCTATTTTAGCATATGGCCGAGTCTACTTTAGCGTACGTACGTCTTGTAGACATGGTCACAATTTGACTCTAAATGTTAAAACCTGTGACATAATATTCCCCTTATCTCTGAAAACCAATGACCGATGCCATCTCCTAACAACCTGTAGGATCTTACTAAAAGTCTATTTCCAACCACGAAAAGACAATTTCTTTTTCTCGGTAGAGCGGCCGGTCGATCTTTATGTGAAGCATGCCAAACTGTTCCTGAGTGTCCCTTCATCTGTATTTAAACCTTCTCATAACTGAATTAGTTAGACTGGCAGCTGCTTATTCAGCTACACTACATTACCAAAAGTATTTGCTCACCCATCCAAATGATCAGAATCAGGTGTCCTAATCACTTGGCCTGGCCACAGGTGTATAAAATCAAGCACTTAGGCATGCAGACTGTTTTTACAAACATTTGTGAAAGAATGGGCCGTTCTTAGGAGTCCAGTGAATTCCAGCGTGCGTGGGGAGACAGAGGAAGTCGGTGTTGCGCTCCAGGCCCGGCACAGTGAAGTTGTGCTTAGCTGACCGTAAAGTTAGGTTGTAAGTGTGTTGGAAGCTCGAACTCTTGGACAGCGTGAGAGTGGTGACAACTGGCGAGTCGGCGCCGGGGTCCATGAACGTTGTTCTGCTTCAAAGAAGGGTGAAAGTTTGTTTCCTCATCTGTATCTCCCTCCACAGTGAGTATTCCCTGCCACTCGACTTCACTCAGAAAGCACTGGTTTGAGGAATTCAACTGTCAGTTCAACTGCCATCCGATTATATCGCTGAACTTTCTCTCAGCTGAATTTATAATAGTGAAACGGAAACTGCTAATCGATACTTTCGTTTTGAGGAACTGTGCTTACGACACCATTAAACAAAGACTCGGACACCGAGATATTGATGTGGACTATATATGATGTGTGTGAGCCAACTGTGTAAGGACTGGACTCTGGAGAAGTGTGAAAACCTCAACGACTCTCAGGCCAATTCACACCTGGACCGAGGGGTTGGCCCAAGAGGTTCCTCCAGAGATAAATAGTACCTCTTCCCACACCAGAATTAGACCTGACGAAGTCTGTTGTTACAGACGAAACGTTGTCAAGCTCAATAAGAAGTCCAGTTGCCTACAGCTAAACTCTTTTGACCGAAACAAGGAAGTTATTTTAAATGCTTGCCGTTGTGGACAATTGAATTCCAAAACAAAATGGATGAGTCGGTAAGTTAGACTTGTTGTCAGAATCAGTAATGCATTCTATGGCAAGATTGTGTCGTTGTCTAGTCTTAGGCCTATAACTGTCTGTTTTCCCTGTAGAAGAGACAGCTTATTAAAAAGAATAAGCTGAATTTCATGGAATGGCTGCAAGTGGACCGCAGCCTTATTTTACAGCACGTGCATTCAGAGGAAATTATAACTGACAGTGAATACAGAACCATAAAAGCCATCACAAATCCATACGAAGCCTGTAGTGACCTTCTTGACAAGCTCTATGACAAGGGAGAGGAGACGTGCGCGAAATTTCTTTGCGTGCTGGACAATAAGAGAATAAAGGAAACATACCCAGATCTTGCCAAATGGCTGGCGGCCCAATCAGGTATTTGCATTTCATTTATTATCTTCTTGAACTAGGCCTATTACCTACGAGCAGCGTTAATTGGTAGTGAATGTCTTTTTGTAGTAGTGAGGAAATTAGCATGGGTAAATTCCAGTAGTTTACCAGTAGGGTGTGAGAATGAATAGGCAATCATTTTTGTCACATTACTCCAAAGGTGAAGCAAATAACATTTTTCTTGTAATTACATTCACTGACCCCCTTATTATTATCTGCATAGGTGGAAGTAGACCTACAACAGATGTTGTGGATATTGCAGTGGACACTGAAAAACAGATACAAGGTAAAGTCCAAGCAGTTCTATCACAGTAGGCTAAGTATCAGAGGCTAACATGGCATTGCCGTTATGCCCTGCTTTATGCCTGTGTGCCACAGTAAACTTTGTGGGATTTTTGATTTCGGTCTACTCTATTTGGTGCCAAAAAAACTGGACAAATGTATCAGACACCCCTTTGCTCTTTTTTTTTTTTTTTTAGCTCTTATTGTGGTGGTGTTTGAAACTCTTAAATAATCGTGCTATATAATAAAGTAATTCAGTTATGGTATTTCTGGTAAACGATATATATGGCAGTTGGGTGTCCCATGCTGCAAAATAATAAAAATCATAACATTATCTGGTAATGCTATTATATATATGTATATATTAATAATGCTATACAATGTTACAGATATACAAATATTAGGTTGCCAAAAAGCACATATACAGTAATTAATGTGAAAGTCCTCATAATCTCAGCAGATATGAAATGGTTGTACTTTTGGATGTAAAATGGAACAAAATTGAGTAGCCTACTGTTAAGTTACTACAAAGTTAAATAGCCACTTATGTTAGTAAAAGTATAAAGTGGATTATGTGGGACTCTTTAATGGTTTTCCCTGTTTTTCTTTTTTCTATTTAGACAAACTTGCTTTTTTAGAGAAGAATCGCAGTTTTCTTATTAGATCTGTGACAAACGTCATGGCCATTTTAGATGATCTGAAGGAGGAGGGTTTTCACTCAGAAATGATCTCTGAAGTGGCAGCAGAGAAGACCAATGAAGCCCGGATGAGGATGATCCTGAATAGAATCAAAGTACAAAAACAGGCAGAGACCCTGTTCAAAGCCCTTGCCATGCATGAGAAGGACATCCTGAATGTCTGCATTGCAAAATACAAAAAATGAAATAAGTGTGACTGATTTTAGACTACTTTTATAAGGAGAAAAATTAAGAGACAGATTTTTTTTTTTTTTTTTTAAACTGAGTTAACTTTAAGAAATAAAAAGTTGTTTTTCTTTAAAATGGATCACAGTAGTGTTTTTGTTGGTTTAAGGCCTGCATAGCTTTATATCTAGACCAACCCTCCTCAGTCAAAATAGAAAATATATAGTTCTATGTATGCATGGAGTATATGATGTGTACAGTGCATGCATATTTGTTTGTATGAATGTGTCCACCTGAAAGCCTTTAGTGGGTGCCAAGAAAGTTAAATAACCCTATTGGCTGTCTGCACTTTCCTTGGCCATAATATTAGTTCTCACAATGAGACTTCCCACTCATTTGCTCAGGGTTTGAGAACATCCACAATAGTGATAGAATATAGGAAAGCAGGATCAAATGGAGCAAGAAAAAAATCCATGTTACTGTAGAGATTAGACTAATTGAAACTAGAAAGTAATTTAATTGACATACTATTTGTTAAGGGATATGAAACTAGCTAAACAATTATTATATTAGGTAGTGTTTTTTTTTTTCGCTGTCATTAACAGCATTGAACAAATGAATCTTAGTGCTATTCCTGTATAAGAAGTTGCATAAACGAAGTAGCTGAGCTGGTATTCTTGCAATGCACCCCAACAGAGGTGGACAAGTAAAGATGGAAAGCTATATAACAGTGCTATCAGCACACTTTTCACATATTGTGGGAACATCTTAATTACAAGTGTGTGTACACATGGACAAAAACACCTGTTGAAAAGTTTAACTCAGTATTACTTTAAAAGACAAAGGTATAGAGTGCTTACCAATTAGGGCAGGACAATTCTCAGGACAAAATTGAGAGTATTCAACAAATCACTTATTGAGGTAAACATTATATAGGTCTTCTATTATTACTTTATTTAATATTCGATAAGGGTTTGTTAAAAAGCCTCCTTCTGCACACATGCATATAGTGTATTACCTTTTGCAAATCCATAATTCTGATTAAAAGCAACAACTAACCCACAACTATAGATGGCTGATAAGAGTAGGCCAATAAAGGAATATAGGTCAGTAAGGTCTGCAGTAGAACAGAAATCCATATAACAGGCTGTAAGATTCCAAGATGTTGCATCTTTGAATAAGGGTTGTCATGTTAAGTAAATAAAGTTAACAAAAAGTAGAAGAAAATAAAGCTGAAAATCCATGTGGCCCTTTTGAAGTTTTGAGTCCCTGCCCCTCCAAGGGTCTCTGACTGCACGGCCCTGGGGAGGTGCGCAAAATGGCAGACATCCCAGTCTGCAGAAACTCATTTCAGGGAGAGAAAACAAATAGGCGACAAAAATATTATAAAGTACTCTATTCTACGTCATTACATTCTATAATACTCTATAGGCTCTTCTTATACTCTACAGGCTTTTACAGTCCATAACCAGTCCATACTTGGGGTTCTGATGCTTCTGACTGGACTGATGCTCACGCAGTCATTTCAATTCAATTCAAGAAAGCATTATTGGCATGAACCTTTCAATAACGCTATTGCCAAGGCTTATTTGCATACAGGTATACACAGAAAAGTGGACTCACACAATTACATACTCTACATATACATTTAGAACATGACAGTAAGCAAGACGAAATGTGTGTGTGTGTGTGTGTGTATAAAGTATATGCAACTATGCAATTTTACTAATGCTATTTTTTTTCGTCTTCTCTGGCCTGACTGGATGTCTCTCAGGTTATGGCAGACTGCTACACATTTTTCAACTAGAGTGGCCACATTCTTCTCTCTCCTAGGATGTATGACAATTGTGCCACCTATGCATAAGTGGGAAGTAGAATTTAGTGAATGAAGATTTCTAATTTCTTCATATTTAGTGCAATCTGTTAGGAAATGCAATTCTGTTTCTATGGCCTCCAGGCTGTAAAGTGGGCACCCCTGCTCCTCTGGGCAGCGAGGTCTGTCTGCATCTGCCTTTTTCTATGGCAAGACTGTGCTTGCTGGGTCTGAACATTGTCAAGGTTTTTTTTGAGTCTGGGGTCTTTTACTATGCTCAGGTAAGTAGCTATTGTGTATTCATGATTTAGGGTTCAATAACATCGTAATTTAGATTGTGTTTTTGTGACTTTAGTCACTTTGCGAATCAGTAAAGCATTTCATCAATCATATTCAGCTTTTCCTAATTATTTATTGACATGGACAAAGGACAACTTACACAGAATAATTGTAAATATTTCCCTCAGTTTTTTCTTTGAAAAAAAAGGGATGTAATTTAAAATCAGATGTAATTAGATGTAATTTCCTGCATTCTAGTGAGTGTAAGGTTTATTTGCAGGAAGTTAGTTCACCAAAAATTACCAATAGCCTAACATGGCTTTTACAGTTCTGACAATGAATTTCAGCAGTATCCCAGAAGATCATGGCAGAGACTGCATGAAATTACACCCAAAGACAGCTTTCAAAATGCACAGAATAAGTTAATATGTAAATTAGTGAAAAAAAACAATAAAATGAAATAATATTAATAAAAATGTAAAGGAAGATACTTGTAGTTGTACGTTTGTAAACCAGCTAATCCAAATATTGAAGTTCATCAGCTGTGGCACTAAGTAGTTTTAAGTGGATAGCATTGAATAGCTGGAGAGTGGTAGCCTATATTTTGTGAAGGACCAGTATTATACTGATAAGCTAAAATCTGCTTTAAAGAGAGACAGAAGACGTCAAATATTCAATTGAAATAGTGATAGTTGTTTCAACCTGACTTTCTTTGGATGGGTCATAGGGCAGATATTTCTCCAGGGCGGCAGGATTTATGCACCCTCTCTTTATATAGAAGTATGAACATTTCAGGAAGGTTAAGCTATAACTTCAGAACAACTTAAGCTGTAGCTTTAAGCATTAAGCATTAAGAAGGCTTCAGGAAACCAGTCCCTAGACAGCAGAGGCACAGCTCTAAATGGATTTAGATCTGGAGTTCTGTGTGATTTATAAAGGCGCATAAAAGAGATACTTTGGACAAGTGAAATGTTACTGAGCATGGCGGGATTGATTTTATTTGTCATTTTGATCCACATGCAGGTTGCGGGCTAATTAAGAGCAGCTATTCTAAATCATGCATCAGGTTGCACTATTGATCTGACCCATCTATAAGGACTGAGAATTAAGACAACATAATACGATCCTGCTGTTCAGATACTGTGCGATGAGTTTCACCTGGTGAGTTTCATGCAAGTCGGGGCAGTTAGTATTGTGCCACAATGCTAACAAAACAGGTAAGCCTATCATGTAGTTCATATTACCCATCCATCACCCAGCACAAACCACCATTCAGTGATTGTGACAGCAGTCAGCACTGCCTTCCTATGCCCATATCCATGGCTGAAGTGCTCTTGAGCAAGGCACCTAACCCCTCATCCCCCAAGTGTGGGTGTAGCAGGGTTAGTGTATGCGTCACCTCACTGTGTGTTCACTGTATGCTGTGTGTGTTTCACTAGTTCATTATTGGGATAAATGTAGAGACCAAATTTCCAATATATATTCTATACCATATGTTATGGTATAGAATAAGAACATAAAGGAGCAGAGGTACAAAGTGTACCAGTCCACATATCTTTTCTTAAACATGCTGGACACCAGAGACTGATTGACATCAGTGTCAGTGATTTGCAAACACACAATCTATATGCTGAAACATATCTTACTATGGCCTGGCATGGTGCTGGCTTCCAGCAAATATCAGGCTGGCATAATAGTACACATTATACAGATACAAGGAAATTTTATTGTGCATGCATAGAGTTACTGAGTGTAAAAAGCATCAGGAATAATTTTCCTCTTCACTCTATCCAGGGGTCCTGTCAGCTCTGTTGCTTTCATCTCCTCCCCCTTGTAAGTAAACCAGAGCCCAGGCCAGGAAGCGATCATCTTCACCCCCTGTGAACTGTGAGCCCGAAGTGTAGTGCACACCCTAAACCTATTTTTCATACAGCACTTTCAAAGCCCACTCCTGTTACCCTACCCCCCCCCCCCCCCCCCCCCCCCCCCAACACACATACACACACACACCAACACTCATCCCAAAGTTGAGCAGAAAAAGGCACTTAGGTCATTAATTTCAAAGGACGTATTTGCTGTTTTGCCAGTGTTGTCTGAAGGTTGTATAGCACTATCCAGTTTGAAAGACAACCGCTGATTCCGCCCCTGGATTGAGCCGGTCTATTGATCATGGCCAGACTATACATTTTGATGTTATAGTCTGGTTTGTCAGGCTAATCTGTGAAAAAGCAACAACAAATTACCACGAGATGGCGCCAAAGAGCTACATTATGGGCATTATGGACAAGTCCAGATTTGATTCTATTGTCCTGCAGGCTATCACGTGGGCATGCAACATTGCAATTGTATATTATCATTTCTTTGTCAAATATGAATCCTGGTTTCTTTTCCTTGCTTGAGCCACTGGATGGAATTTACCCAAATGCAGCATCTGATGACATAAAGGTAGGACTTGTATTGTATGTATTGTTGTCTTGTCTGGATTGTAATGTGTATTTAGGAGTAAAGGTAGACATTCAAAATTTCTCTTTGAGCTTTTTTTTTTATTCATAACATTTTATTTAGTGAGATCCTGTGTAGCTCCGTCCTGATGCATGAGGCCAAACCCTTATGAGCCCAATGGATCCACAATATTCCATGTCTGTTGTAGCCTATTGTAGCCTCATCTCTGTACTTTAACTGAGTCGATTTTGAGTCGAAATGTCAGAACACAACACTATCAAGAACATTTCAGTTGGAAAAAAAGCCCAATTCTACCCAGATGGAAAGTCTGTAAATCCATAAATTCTCCAAAAAGCATGGCACAGACTGAAAGCATTTCTTTTTGTTTCATTCATGTTCATTTTTAATACTTCGTAATTCACACCCTTACAATGCACAGGTGGTAATATAAGAAAGCAGCTTTGTGACTGCAACATTTACTGGTATACAGTATCATCTGTGCATCACCTGTGCATTATAGGGTGTGAATCTCTAATTATGAATTAACATGAACATAAATAGAAGTTAAGAAAAGTTAAGACACTGAGAGACGCTGATCTGAATGAAATAATTTACCTAATCCCGAAATATAGCCTTATATTACCTTTTTACCACAGGCTGATAGTTTTTGGAGTAGCCTATGTTTTATCAGCGTGTGACACGTAAGAGGTCACATAATTAGGATACTTGAGTTTATTATTTTCATTTTTATTACATAGTAAGTAAGCAAGTAAAAACAGTCCAAGTGAGATTTACAACTATCACCACTGTCTGGACTGCAATATGATACCTGATATACACTTGTAGCTATATCATCTCATTACTTGACATATTTTACCTATCTACTTGACATCCTTGTGTGTTTTAGAGAATCAGTAGGCTTAACCCAACTTAAATATCTGTCTAAGTCTTCAACAAAACTAGCACAAAGGGAATGGAAAAAATGTGTGTGATGGAAGTTAAGTGTTTATATTTAATATACTTTATATTTTTATTTTGCTTGAAGGCCCAGTTGTTCATGATTAACATGGCTATGAGAACAATGATTTCTATTGAGGCCTGAGGTCCACAGAGACTTCCTAACTGACTCTAGAACTGTCTTATGCTGCTAAAAGTACAAAGATGGACTGTACAGTATATATTATAGAGACTAAACTGTTAAGGAAATGTACTGTATTATGAGACAGATGAATTTTCCAAATGTGCATGCTCAAGTACTTTACTCTCGCTTACTGTATTTGGCATCTGACCATAGAATCAACATCCGAGCACTTTTATAAATAATTAAAAAAGACACTGTCCATGTATTTTGTCAACATAATATTGCATGACAATTTTCTAGTGGTCACCCACCATCTCACACAGCCCGCAAATTCTTTCAACCCGGGAGACGCTCCATTGCGGTGGGGTTGCCAATAACCAGCGGGTCCTTTCTTGGGTCTATCCCTCTCAGTGCCTGCTTGAGTGTGAGCGAGGGTGGCGAGTGCACGCTGGCCCAGTCGCGGGCGATGTACTGATGGTACGGGTCCTGGGAGTTCTCCAGCTTTTTGGAACGGATGTAGCTCATCATGATGCCGAAGGTGAAGAAGCTGAACAGCCCCACCACCAGGAAGATGTAGATCATGCCCTGCCCTTGAGCTTGACCTTTGACTTGACCCTGGCCCAAAGGTAGAGAAAGGGCTGAATGAGAGGATGAGACAGTGGACGGACCCACGGAGGTGTTGTTCAGGTATTCCAATAGAGATACCAGCAGGGACTGCAGGCCTGTGCTGTTCTGCAGTAACATGGTGCTAGACAATGTCCCCCCCCAAAAAAGAGACAAACTTCAAATACAGTGGACAGGATGTCTTATGGATCAGCAAGGAATTCATAGTGTACTGAAGCAATGCTGATGGATGACAAGGAACACCAATACCTCACAGAAACTGTAGTAAAAAGGAACAGCTCAAGATGTGTACAGAGGCTATTCCTCCGAACATTAGTGAAACACTTAATTATTCCAACAGTGACGGCATAGCATACAGTATGATATTCAGATTCTTAACAGTAGTGCAGAATTAGTAGGAAAGATATTGAAAAAAATGTTTACCTTGCTGGATCGAGAAACAGGCTATAAAAGACACCAGACAACTATTTGCTTGCAGCAGTCAGTGGTGGAAGATTATAGACGGTCTAACTGTGCTGTGTTATTTAGGAAACCTGTTCCACCCACCTCCATGCACAGACACACACACACACACACACACACACACACACACACACACACACACACACACACACACACCACACACACACACACTCCAGGCTTATGTTTTGTCCTTTACATCTCAGGCTGTTCAACCTCCCAGACTGCATATCCAATCATTGTCATCTTAGATTCCCAGGATGTCAACAAGTCCTTGAAGGTTTTCATTAGTAGATTTAATTAAGATGTAGTCAAGGTCACCCCTTAAAGCACTACCAGGCAAGCCGGCAATGTTTTACCCCCAGAGCTCCCCCCACAGGTACCAATTAAAAAAAGAAATGAATACATAAACAGTTCTTTTATCAGTCTAAATTAGCAGTCCCATTAAGAGGAGATTGAAAACACAAACGCTGTATGGAAGGCTGTCTGTCAGCTGTTAGCCATTATAAGTAACTAAAAGCAGTGTCTGACCTTGAGTTTCAGTAACTCAACTGAGGAACAATCACCTTCATTCAAAAAGCACCATGAGATGCTGAGCAGTTTTAAACTGAGGGTCGGCCAATGTACCCCCACCCCTTCCCCTTCCAAACAAGTCGTGCACGCGATTCACCTTCAGATGTCCGCAGCCGTTCGTGCGTCACTGCTCATGATAGGCCACAGAAGGGCCACACAGTAGCCTACACTCATGCTTTGAAAGAAGAGTGTGGGCAAAATTGACTGAAGCAAGAACAGGAATGTGACGGCAAATGGAAAAAATACCCAAACGCATTTGTGTGAGTTTAAGGAGTTTATTGTTTATTGTGTGAGTCTTATTTGCGTTTGACCATGAGCGTGCTTGACTATGTTGCGTACACGCACATCACCAAATCAGCTATGCATCATTCAATATTTATGGATTTATTTGTTTTTTTTTTCTTGAAATTAGATGTTAACAACAGTATACAAAAAGCTTTATACACACATTTCTACATATACAAACGTGCATGTTTTCATTTAGATTAGATCCTGGTTTCAGTGTTCAGAGCGCGTGGACTAGTTCAATGCGAGGACTACCCCAATTGGGAGCTTTCAATTCATGAAAGCGGATGGCGAGGTCTTACATATTGCGTATTGAGTATGGCGAAGGCCCTGGTTAGCAAGCCAAGAGACACTTCTCATACAAAAACATGCACCTCGCTGAGCACTTCCAAAGTAATGTGAAGTTCTGGTGAGGGCTGAGGAGACCTCATCATGTCAGTAGATGGTCGTTCTCATAAGGAAGAAAACTTACAATTCAGACACACACGCCCACCCACACACACGATTTGTTAAAAAAAAAAAAAAAAGAAGAAGAAAAAAAAAACAAATGCGTCGGTGTAACATTCTTTGTGGCAGGCTAAGTCTAAAGAAAACATGTCATTAGAAAAAAATGTGAAAAAAAATATATACCATGTTGGCACTCAATGTGGAGCAATGGCACACAGAGACCTAAGACACTTCATGAGATGTCTTACGCAATCTGCAAATCTTCCCTTTGTTTTTTACGTTATACATATCAAAGAGCTCAATAAGCAGGTCTCACCATGCCCCATAATATTATTAGATGTTGACGAATTCAGACAAAATGTAGCACTTTTGTTTACCTGTCAATACATCAATATGGGCCAAACAGAGGCACTCAGTTAAAGATGGATTAATACAGTCTGGGGCTGCACCATTTCCAGTATATTACTGGTTTTAAACAGTCAAGGTGCATGTGTAGGAGTCAGAGTCACGTTGTTACCTACAGCTTTTGTAACCAAGGAAAAAAGACATAATGTTATATAAGAAACTGTAGTTTCATACACCACACCACTTTGTCGGGGATACAACATGCTCCCCAAAGGAAAACAAAAACACATGTACAAGGAAAAAAAAATAACATTGAAAAATTCATGACACAAGACATATCCACCATACCCAAAGAAAAGCCTAATCTTTCAGTTACCCCTCTGAGGTGGCCCAATCTTCCAGTAAATGCATGCAATGAAGACCCCCACCCACCCTTTGGCCCTCCCGATCCCGAGCTATGAGGGTGGAAATGTACAGTGTGCCCTGTGCCCTCACACAGGGAGAGCCTACAACTCTGGGCTCTTCTGCGGCCCCTGGTGGCAAGGGAGAACAACTGCATGCCACTTCAGGCCATTAGTCCTCCTGCCCACCCCCCCGTTCCAGGGCCCCTCTCCCCCCGTGATCGTAAAGCAGAGAGATTGCCGCGATGTCATTGGTCACTCGCTTTTCACTGCGTAACGGGATAGTCTGGGTAGTCGGGGCGGCGTGTCTGGATGATTTTGGGTCGCGGGCGCCGGGCACCGTCCGCATCGTCCTCGCCACCTGAGCTGTCCTGTTCGCTATCACAGACGTGGACGACCACGCTGGGTGTAGTGGAGGTGCCAGTGTGTAGTTCATACTTTTCACCTGAAACCCAGAAGAGAAGGCACTTGAATCACACCGCACGTAATGGTACAGCAGAATGCAAAACAGTTATAACAGTCGTAATATAATATAATATAATATACATTAGCTCTACATAAGTATAGGCAGATATATTTTTTAATGGTATCTGTATAAATGACATTAACCATGGAAGTAGCTAATATTGATCAAATAGATTTATGGACAGATTTATGGACAGATTTGCAGAGATTTAGAGAGGGCTATCAAGGGATCAAGGACTTGAGTTAATTTCAGTTATTTTTATAGCTTAATATTTCTTTTTCTAGACCATTAGGACACCAATAAACCAACATCAAGGTAAACAAAAAATACTGGCACTGGTTCTCCTCCAAAAAGGCAGCTTAAAAATCATGCTACTTTGTGCATGGATGTCAGAGAGAGAGAGAGACTAGAGAGTGTGAGAAGGAAGACTGTGTACCTGGTCCAAGTTTGGCGATGGCACAGAGCAGGTCATAATTGATGACGGGCGTGGCGTCCTGTGCCTGTTCCCATCCCACAGGGGGAGAGGGGGGAGGGGACAGCAGGAACTGCTTGTCTGGTTTGGGGGGCTCCAGCCGGGGGCTACCTATATGCACCGACTACAGAGAGACAAGGGGGGGGGGGGGTGGGGAGGGTGGCAGGGGGAGAAGAGAGAGAGAGAGAGAGAGAGAGAGAGGAGAGAGAGAGAGAGAGAGAGAGAGAGAGAGAGAGAGAGAGAGAGCGAGAGAGAGATTCCATTTATTCAACTGAAGAATTAATTATTAACTAACTCATGTTGCAAATGAGATACAAATTTCATCAGTTAGTCTTCTACCTAGGAGGGCTGAATACAGAGAGAGACAGAGAGAGAGACAGAGAGAGAGAGAGAGAGGAATAACAAATGAGAAATACGTTTGGGACAGAAAAAGCAGAAAAGCAGAGGGACGAAAAGAGAGTTAGATGGAGAAGAAGACAGATGCCATGAAGAAGCGGAGAGACCTCAATCATAAATCACATCATCTATTTATTTGCTTTCCTTTTTTGTCAGCAGCTCCACTAAAAACAGGCCTTGGAGAGCATTACTCATGCCCAAGACCTCTCCACACACACACACACACACACACACACACACAATAGAGACAAAAGCCATTCAGTCCTCCTCCGTCGCTGCGGTAAAAATAGAGCATTCAGAGCAGCAGAGACGTCGACGGCAACGGCAAGGGAACGCCTTCATCACTCAACTCCGACTCTGCTGTCTCAAACACTCCATTTCCTCCTCTAAAAGGTTACACAGATTCCATCTGAACATTGAGGGAAAGGCTGAGGTAATGGCAGATGCACTGCAAACCGGATGGTATGTTAAGTGAACAACACTTCTACATTACATTACAGGCTGGCAGGAAGACACCATTTTTCCAAAGGGGGTTTTGAACAGAGACAGACCAGGTGGGTGTTGTGTCCATCTCAGTCTTTAATCTACATAACTTTGTCCTTGGGGAAGTCATTAGCGATCTTGTTCATCATGACATTAGGAGCATGAAAGGTAAACCTATAAGTGTCTGGTTAGCACATTTCTCCACACACAGATGAAAAATAGAAGACAATAAAGACAAGGGGAGCCATGATTAAACTTCTACATCGAGGCCGATGATATACATGGTGAAGGGTAGCAATCCAGAGCCACAAAGATGAATGAATGAATGGAAACAAAGCTCAACTCAAGGTGGTCTAACATCAGTCAAGTAACCTTTTAAATACAAGTTAAAGCCCACCCTGGTACAGCACATATGAATACCATCTCCACATACGCTAATAACGACTTTATTTACCCCAAAGGAATATAGCCTTTTTTGTCCTGCAATTAGGCCTACTTTGATTGTCTACTGCATATCATAGGACACTTTCCTACCAGGATGCTCAAAACAAAGAACATGTATGAATATGAAGTCCATATTCTCATATGCAATATCTTATTGAGACAGCAGTGAAAGGTCTGTGGCTCAGAACTCAACACAGCTTGAGCAGTAGTTTGACCCAGGCACTGTTTATCTCTGAGACCAATTACATTCAGTGACCTGATAACCTCTGCCATAATATATATATATGTTTGTACAAAAATGACCAGCTACATTTTCATGAAAGTTAGTGGAAAGATATAGCTCCTGTCATGAAAGAATCTAAACATTTCAATTACAGGTATTTTACATTTAAATGATATTCATTAGTAGATTTAAAACAAAAAGAGTTGTGATGTATGTGATAGTGGTAGACACATACACACACACACATACCTGGGCGAAGTAGAGTCGCACTTCCTTGCCATTGAAGTCACTCTTGTGGAGGGCGGCACGGGCCTCTGCAGCAGCCAGGGCGTCGCTGAAGTTGATGCGCACGCGCCGGAAGCTCTTAAAGAACTGGAAGGTGGCCTCAGGGTCGTAGGAGCGGAAGAGCTCCTCAAAGCTCGCCTGCAGGGACCAAACGAGAGGGAGAGATGAGAGACAGGTTCTGCCCAGGAAAGGTGAGCAGAGAAAATTTTATTGCTCTAAAGGGAAAAATGTTCAGACAACGTATGATGTTCTGCATGAAACCCAAAAACAAGCTCTGTGTGAACACACACAGAAACACACACACACACACAGAAACACACACACACACACAGAAACACACACACTCACTCCTCAAACCTCCATAGCCACAGTACTTAACACATATAAGAGGGAGTCATGCCTGTATGTACTGTATGCAAATGGAGAGCTCTGGAGTGCCTATATTGTATGTAAATTTTGCATGAATATGTTTTGCATGCACAGATGTGATGCATCCATCCCTCCAGAGCACCAGAGACTGTTCCTGAAGGCAGGGCTGTGACACACACAACACACACACACACACACACACACACACACACGCACACACGCACGCACGCACGCACGCACGCACGCACGCACGCACGCACGCACAATACTAATTTAATACGGCACCTAAAATTGACCGTGCCCAAGAGTCCGTCATGGAAGATTCTGGTTACCACGGCAACGGGGACGGATTGGGGTGGCTTGATTCTCTGACATGGTAAAGGGGAAAAGTGGGCATGAGGGAGATGGGGAGAGAGGTAGAGGGGGAGAGAGAGACTGAGAAAGAGCACACGACAGCTGGACACCATCTTTAGGGGGGGGAAGAGAGAGAGAGAGGAAGAGAAAGAGAGAGAGAGTGTGAGTGTGTACCATGAGTCACTAAGCCGAGTGTGTAAGAGTATATGCCCCTGCGCGTAAGCATGCACGTCAGAGTGTGCATAGCGCAAATTCAGTTCTTTGCTGCAGTGCTTTTTTTTCCTTTGCAAACTTTTCTATTTTCTCCATCTGGCCTTCCATTCAAAATCAGGGCAGTCATTTCTTTTCGCTCTGTACTTCAATCAGTGGCAAACACTCCTGGATTAGTGCCAAATTCATACGCACGTGTGTGCACGTATGCACACGTACACACACACACAAGCACACATACACTCACATATACACACGCATACACACACACACACACACACACACAAATACATATGTGCACACACTCAAACTGCTTCACTGCATTTTGCGATACTTCGGTTGTGAGTTGCTCAAATCAGGTACTCCCTATAGAGCCAGTCACCACCACCACCACCATCACAGTCAACCCGGCCCCACTGCCGTCATCCTCCATCACAAGCCCCTCAGTAGCTATACAGCAGCATACTATTGTAACCACCAGCTCTGCTTTTTCAGCGTCATCGTCCTGACCATCTTCATCACCGCCACTATCATCACACCACCTCCATTACTATGGGATGCTCTATGACTCCTCCCATCTGCTTTGGGGGAGGCAAGGAGTAGGGACTCTGGTGTTCTGCATCATATGATACACTGTTACACTTACCATGTCACTCTACTCACACAACTACCACACACTGTTTTGTGTGGAAATAAATAACTATATGGCTCTCAAGTCTCTCATATCATTCAGGTTCATTAAAAGGAAAAGCCCAGCAGGGCTGAGAGCACTGAGCCATGCTAGTAACCTAATTTGTAGAGATAACATAGGCCTATCTACCTAGTAGGCCTATACCCACCTATTCAACAGACATATGTTCAAAGGCCTAGGCCAATATGTTAAAAGTGTATGGATTCCCAAGTCAGGCTACAGGCTTTAATTCTGCTGATGAAAGGCCACAGTCTGATTACTATCAATAATGGCCAGGGCTCAACTGCAGACCAACCTTCATTGATATTCAAGACAGCAGGACTCTGACGCAAGTCCACTGACACCCCTCAAACTGAAATGAAATTGTACATGGACATGCCCTCAAAAAGAGGCTTGAGACGGCAGCATCCTTTTTAGGACAAAGAATTAAAAATACCGATTAAAAATTGATGCCGATACCCAAAACAGCGGCAACCCATTAAAACTTGTTCCAGACATAAAGATGCAGACTAGGATGCAGACTAGGTTCAGATCCATTCAGCACCTGATGATCAAGATCAAAAAGCCACAGACAGATTGATCACAGATTCTAATAAGATCCATTTGAAGCCTGTTACTCAGCTCCTGGACTTCAGTGGGAAGGGTCGCCAGAGCAGACACCTGTTTATGCAGGGATGGAGGGAGTGACGCAGAGAGGAAGAGATATGCAGCAGAATACGACAGCAGACACACCAGAGAAAGAGCACAGAGGCAACAGTGTAACAGGGACGGAATCAACACTATGGAAATAACAGATTTTATACTGCAGCAGTGACAGAATCAACAGCAAGCCAGTCACACTCTCCAATAACACTAATGGAATCAAAACTGAATCCAAATTAAACCAATAATAAAATCATCACTGCAACAGTGATGGAGTCATCACTGTATCAGTGGCAAACACAAAACTACAGCTTTGACAGCAGCAGCAGCAGCAACAGTGACTGCAATCACTGCTGGACTAGAATGTAATGGACTGTAGCCGACCCGGATCTGGCAGTTGTGAAGCCACTGCACCTTACCCGGGCCTGTGGCTGGTTGAACATGTCGGGGTCCTCCAGCGAGGCAATCAGACAGAAGCGGTTGCACTTCATGCTCTTCAGGTGCATGTTGGGTAATGTAGTGCTAGCGGCGGCGGCGGCCGAAGCGGAGGTGTGGCGCAGGCCGATCTTGCTCAGCAGCAGGTGCTGGACCGTTCGCAGCGGGCAGCTGGGCCGAGCGCGGGGAGGAGCGGGCCGGCTTGCCTTCCCCAGCGTGAGCGACCCGACGGGTACCGTTCCACGGAGAGAAACGGAGAGCAAAATAGACCTCGGTGGAAGGCGGAGAGAGAGAGTGGCAGCGAGAGGCTCTGAGTGTGCCGCCTCTCGTATGGAACTCTCTAGATTCGGCTCACACTTGTCCTTTTGCCACAAATTATCCTCCTTGCCTTGCTTTATGTATGTCTTGTTCTTTGCGGTCCTTCCTCTCAGAGGTGTCTTCCTCTTCGTGCAGAGTGGTTTGTCTTGCTAGAATCTCCTCTGTTAGACAGTCGATGCAGCTCGTCTTGGTTCAGTTTCCAAAAATAGGTCAGCAGCGTCTGGTATTTGTTATTCAAATATGCTTCAAAAGGAACAGATAAAAGGTCAGGTAGACTAAGATTAATCAAGCAAAAAATGATAATGTGTGGATTCCTGTTCAAAAGAACATTCCAGAATGACAAGGTGCAGCAAGCAGACTGAGTTGTATGCCTTGGCTATGTTGCAGCAGCAGAGCTCTAGTCTATTCTAGTAGTTTCCTGCTAATGCAGCTGAGACAGCCTCCCCTAGCCTTTTATAAAGCTCCCCCTTCCCCAAACTCCTCCCCTCCGACTGACGTCTTGGCAACCAGCTCTGCCCAATTAGGGAGGGGCCACAAGCCACACCCCTCCCCTTACACACACACACACACACACACACACACACACACACACAAGTACGCAAGCACGGCTGTCAGACCACAGAGCTTGCTGACTAATCACACACACACACAGCGAGTGAAGGACAGCGAAAGGAAAACAGAGAGGAGAGAGAGAGAGAGAGAGAGAGAGAGAGTTATGAAGAGGGATGGAAAATATGTGGCAGAGCCCTCCCCTCCCCATCGCTCTGTTCCAGATCCAGTTCCGTCAGTCTGTGCTCCACTTTGACACTCTTTCTGCTCTCTGCTGGAAAAGCTCTGCTCTCGCCAGCCCCGTCTCTCTCTCACTCCAAACTCAAATGCACACACACTCACACACACACTCTCCCACTCCCTTTATCTCGCTCATGACACACACTACACACACCACCTCTACCATTCTCCTTATCCTTCGGCATCCCCTCTCCCCTCCATCCCCTGCTCTCTCTTCTCTCTCTCTCTCTCTCTCTCCCTGCCTTGTCATTCAGTAGTGCTAGATGGAAACTCTGGCTCAGCTGAGCAGAGGTGAGGTGAGCTGAGTGGCGAGGCAGCTGTGCTATCAGAGCTCCCTGCAGCATAGTTTCCATGGGCGCTAATACCCCCCCCCTCTCCCTTCACACACACGCACACACACGCACACACACACACACACACACACACACACACACACACACACACACACACACAACACACACATACGCATACACAAGCACATGCACACACACACACACAAACGCATGCACTCCACATGCACACACACACACACACACACACAAACACACACCCCTCCCATCTCTTTCTGTCTCTCCAAACCTACATCAAAGGTCCATCATCACCATTCACTGTGCGCACACACACACCCGCACACACACACACACACACACACCCGCAACTGACAGGCTAGTGATGAAGACAACTGGCAGGCAGTACTAACTCAAGGTTAGGGCTCTGGCAATCCGTCTTCTGGGCCTCCCCACCCCCTTGTGTGTATTCTAACTGACTGACAGTGTGTATATGGAATCAAAGGAGGGGACACTTAAAGCGGTACCAGACAAGCCAGCAATTCTTATCTCCGGAGCTCCCCCTACAGGCACCAAACGGCATTCTCCATTCTCACTGAGAGCTAGTTTTCTCTGACAGATAACCAAAAACCTAATACTTGACCATAATGGAATGTTGATCATGAATATTGAGTATGAATATTCTGTGAAGGTACCGATTCTCAGCTGACACGGCACAATATGATATGACATCATCCATACCGTAAGCAATGTTATGGCGTTCATCTATACAGTAGACTATGATCAATTCAATACTGCAAAGCCCTCGTGGGTCTATTCTGTTGCTATCGGTTTAAGTGGCTTTCAGGTATCAGACGTCAGTCTTATTTTTACCCACTGTGACGTCTTTCCTTTCCATTCGGCCAGCCACTCTAGTGCTCTCTCTCTCTCTCTCTCTCTCTCCTGTGTTCATTTTTCCTTTCTCCTTTTCTTCTGCTGTTTGATCTCTCCCTCTCCTTCTCTCTCTCTTCTTCTCCCCTTCAAGTGATTACAGATCCTTGCCTATCAGCAACACTCACTCCATCATGGCGTGGCTCCTGAAATAATCTCCCATACAGTAAACATTATATGTGTGTGTGTGTGTGTGTGTGTGTATATAATACAATGGCATGTGAGTACACACACTAAGGCACTATGTATAGCCTTCAACAGGCCTGAGTGTGAGCACTAGAGAGGGCTTGTGCCTACGTGCGGGAGAGAGAGTGTATAGCTGGTGCTCTCTCAATCACACACCTAAACACACGCACAAACATAAACATAAAGCACAGGCTCTATATTGCACACGTGGCCACTTACCCAAACCTACACATACTGTTACAGCATTACAGTGGGCTATATGAGTCCCCTTTCCCACACTACCACACTCATATACATCTGACCATGACCAGTATTGGTATCTAGGCTATAGATGTAGATCTATAGATCTATATCGCAATGTACGTGTAGGCCAACATTCTGCTAGATAGGCTTACTGTTTTGATTTAAGAGAGTACCAAGCTCATTTCTTGTGTGTGTAAATAAGTTAGCTTCTGCTTTTAGTTCTGTCTATATTGTGTACATTCAAATATACATGTGGTGTTTGGGCCTGTACATGTTCATTTAAGGGCGCAGGTGTGTGTGTGTGTGTGTGTGTGTGTGTGAATGAGAGGGTGTGAGAGTGTGTTTGAGACAGAGACAGGTTGTGTGTGTGTGTGTGTGTGTGTGTGTGTGTGTGTTTATGTTTGTAGGCAAGCCAATGTGCTGACTCTGCACATTGTTCTGGCTGAGACCAGACCTCTGTTGACAGAGTGGAAAAGTGGAAATATGAAACCAAAATAAGAGAAGGGAAAGAACGCAGGATGGAAAATCTGCCAGCAGCAAAAATATGTGTGTGTGCGTGTGTGTGTGTGTGTGCGTGTGTGTGTGTGTGAGCACCGTGAGAAGTATGCTACGATGACCTGAGAGGTGCAGAACCGTCTATGACGAGGACCACTGCACTTCAGACACAGGCGCTCCTAATCTAGAACCGTGAAGCACTTAGAACCACTGGCAAGGGGCCTTCATCAGGCCCCTCTCACCATTTCCCAACCCCCTACAGAAACCCTCGGAAACTCAGGCGTAAAAACACGCACTGATGGCCCTGTCCGCGCCTGGATGGAAACTCAGAGAGACCTGTAATCTCCAACAGACAACGCCCAGTCATTTCTCTCCCACAAACACACAAACACATGTACACACACACACACACACCCGCCTTGGTTCCCAGGATAATTGCATAGCAGTGCAGAGCTTTCCACTGGAAAGACTGCTGGCACAAAGGCCTACATGCACAAATAAAACTTCCAGTAAGGCCTGTTGCTTCATTAGTGCAGCATGGTTCAAGCAGGGAATGGCTTTGGAAGCTCTAGGGAACGCCAAGTAGGTCAGAGTTATGACACTGCTGTCACTTCACTTTACGTGACCTTAAGAGTCCAGCAGTGAGATGATGACCTGGAATGATAGCTACACATGCAAGGAGGGAATGAGCCAATTAGAGATGGTCATGCCTTGGCGAATGAAAGATAAAATGCAAGGAATGAAATGCAAAATATATATTCCATTCCAATTTTCACCATCTGGTATGGCTTGAACCATTTGGCCTGAAGCAAAAAAAGTGTTCAGCTGACTGTCTATAAGAGACTGGATAGAAATATCAAGACAGAGTGCCGAGGAATTAAACTGTAGCCCTACACTAAACCCTATTATCAAAGACCATACTACTCTACCATAAAAAGTGTGAGTGTAAAGTCTAGTAAAGCAAGGGATCAGCCAATCACAAACAATGGATTTTTCCTAAACCTGGATTCCAAATGTTTCAAAAGCATCCATCCAACTTTGCCCACCTCATAGAGCAGGTCAGTCCTGCCCCCTCAATGAATCGCTTCAGGTTCACAGTTTCCCATTAATTTTCTCCACTGACTTTTTGAAAACTCTGTTTTAAAGGCACTTTAAGCCTCGAGCAAAAACATAAATTAAAAAAGGGCAAAGGTACAAGACACAATATGTGTACATATTTTTTTCTTCTTAGTAAAGAAACTACTTATCCCATAAACCATTGTGAGTAGATTCAACTTTGAATATGTATTAACAAATTCCCTAGCAACGGGGCTCTCCACCAATCAAATGCACCGATTTACACTGCTTTGCACTTCAGGGTGTTGGGTAGTGTAGTACTTCCCCGTAAAATCACAAACAAAAGACGTTTTTCTTAAAACAAGATTGATGCCATATGAACCTGTGACATTTTTATGACCACAGACAATCGTTTTGTCCCGCCGTAGCTAGTTAGAAGTACACATAGTACTCATTGTGTAGTTCAGATAGCGTGGGTTATAATCTATTTCTCAATGGCGAAAATGACAGAAAAACACATCCGGATCCACGCTGACCTGCTCTATTATGGAATACTGACACAGTTTTAAACACATTATCCGGCTTATCCAGTCCAGGGCCACGCAGAAAGATCATTCTACATGACTATGAGCCAGGCCAACCAATGGAATCAAACAAAACAGCCGTTGCCTGGAAACAAAACTACTGAGGGGATGAGTGAACTCTTTACATAACTGCCTCTCAAAAAATAACATGCTGTCTAAAATTAGCATTATTTTCAATTGTTACTTAACCAATCTGGATGAATTTGGACACCCTATACCGAGTTGATGAATAAACAGTAACACACTGCAGCTGTCCATTAATTTCAGACATCTGTCATGAACAGCAGGGCATTGCTTTTCTAATGCCTCAAACCTGACAACAACACCCTCCCTTTTTTAATAGCACATAGACCAGGAACTGTATCAGACTATGGAAACTACGAGCCATTAATTTCCATCAAGAGTTTACAATTTTGGTTTATGGGAGGGTGGTTTGTTTCAGTAGTGTGCACAGTGCTTGTGCTTTATGTCACGGCAGGCACACTTGCACATCAATGACTAATCTCTTCCATGGAATCTTTCCCCTTTTTGGTAATACCTATAACAAGCTCATGTGCCAATCAAGGGAAGTCATGTGACACCGCTTAAATGGTGAGTCACAAAGTGCATGCAAAGCGAAACAATGAAACATCAGGTAAAGCAAGACAAAACAGGAAGGGTAATGAACAGCTGAAACAGAGGTCACACATGGGAGAGTGCGAGGGGGTTGGGGGGTGGAAAAACGGATTTAAAAAAACTGTCATAAAAGGAAACAGACCACTAAGAAAGAGGGAAACTGACAAAGAACAGAAAACAGAAAGACAAAAAAAAAAAAAAAAAGAGAGAGATGCAGGGATGAGTGAGCGAAAGAGAGCGCACATGTAGCTTATGAAAGGCAAACAATTGGACACATGAGACAAAATAGGCACTTTAAAAGAGTGGCCTTCGAGATACAACTCATTAACACAGCCCTGTGGGATGAGCCAAAACAAAACACTTGCACACAAAACACACACATACTTCGCTCACAAAACCCATCACTCTCCACTCCTGAGCCAGGTTTGGTCACACTAAAGGTTTTATAACACCAAGAGCCTCTAATCGAGTGCCATAAAAGAGAGCCAGAAACACACAAAGGTACACACACACACACACAAACATAAACACACACGGCCTCTGTGGCACGGCAAGCTTGCTTATTCCTCAGTGACTCAGTGTATGTGGTTTTCCTGTGTTTTTGTTGGCGCTAACACTAGCTCTCTCTGACTTTAGACAAAGCGGGTTCACGTTATCTCAGCCTGCTTGTGCAAGACAAAACAAAAAAATTCTTGACTGAGTCAGGCAAATGCTCTTATGAGCTAAGACGTCCATTTTTCCATTCACTAATCACACTCTAGCACACAACACACACACTGAGCTAGTTTATGACAGGGACGTGTGTGTGTGTGTGTGTGTGTGTGTGTGTGTGGCGTGAGAAGCATGTGGACTCACCCGCTGTCAGAGTACTGAGAGCAGAGCAGAGCAGAGGAGAGGGCTGGAGAGGGGAGAAATGTTTACTGAAAAAATTAGTCCTTCTGGGATTTTTCCACAGAGAAGGATGAAAAGCCTGGTCGGAGGGAGAGAGAGCGGTGCGGAATGTTCCGTCACGAGATTCCTCTAGAGCACTGCCCTGGGCTAAACTCTAACCTGACTCACTCGAATCGAGTCAGGCTCGACTCGCCCCGTGTCAGATCACCCGCTGGGGTCACAAGCCCCAGCATCATCTTGAGGGGACACATAAGTCAAGGGTGCACAGCTCCCCACCGTGACCCACATACACAGTAACCCTTGTCTGACTCCCCCCTGCCGTCCTTCCCTGAGCACCTCTTCTCCCTCCACTGACCCCCAAGTGGAAACTCAGGCTCATGGAAAGACAATAACCGCAAACATGAAGGGTTAAGTGGTTCTGAGGCTTGAGAGTGATCTTATGTTTGACAGAGAATGAATCCAAAAGAACAGAGGAATTGGAGTGTGTGTGTGTGTGTCGGGGGGTGGGGGTGGGGGGGGTAGATGAATGTCCAAGTGAATCTATCAGCTGTGTTGTTGTGCATGTCTGTGTGCAGACAAAAGTGTGATTATTAATTTTAGGAAAAATAAGAACGCCATCTCCCCTGTGTTTATAAATGACCAGGCAGTGGAAGTAGTGGAGGAGTACAAATATCTAGGCACCATCATTGACAATAGACTCTCATTTGACAAACATGTGGACACTGGTATGCAAGAAAGCTCACCAACGGATGTATTTTTATCGCAAATTGAAGAATTTTTATATGGACTGCAGTTTTATGAGAATGTTTTATTGTTGTTTTATTGAATCTGTTTTGACCTTCTCTTTTATCTGCTGGTGTGGGTTACTAACACAGAAGAACAAGAACCCCATACATAATATTGTCAGTCTCTGCAGCAAAATTGCCAATGTCCCCCTAAACAACATCTCTTCTCTCCATAAAATCAGGTCCCTCAAAAAAGCCAGGGCAATTTTAGCAGACCCCAATCACCCCCTGTTCATTGAGTTCTCCCTTTTCTCCCCATCTGAGGCGCAGATTTCTTTTAAAAAGCTGCAGAACAAACAGATTTAAAAATTCTTTTTTTACCAGCTGTCACTGTCCTTTTAAACACTTGAGTAGGTATTTACGGTTTTATGTTTATGTCCAAGTTTTAGTGTATTGTATTGTTATTTATTTCTGTTTGGTGAGTGTAACTCTGCTGGCTGCATAACAAATTGCCCCCTGGGGACATTAAAGTATACCTTGACCTTGACCTGAGGCTAGAGGTGCAAACCTCTTAAGGTTAGCTTGGTTAGGCCTATGACATTAAAGCAATAGTTGAGAGTAATTACAACCGTAGCCCTGTTGCACAAGCTTGTCAAATGCTGTCGGTAGGAAGGAGAATGAGAGAATTTGGAACAACATTGACCAAATAGTGAACTAGCAGCTAATGCTAACTGATTGGCAGCAAAGGGAAATGGAAGAGAAAGTGAGCTTATGATGCAATTCGCTATTCGGTCTACGATGTACAAAATTCTCTCATTCTCCATCCTACTGACAGCACTCGACAAGCTCATACAGAAGGACTATGACTGGAATTACTCTGAACTATCGTTTTGAACATTTACCTTTGGGCAGGTTCAGCTCTGCGGTTCCTTGTAATTATTACAGTTGTGTGAGGGCTGCCTGGTTGTTATTGCCACAGTAATACCCCTGAAAAAAAGCCAGCAGGTTGGCAGCCAGGAGGTGACGGGAGCGGAGAGGCCCAGAGAAGCATAGAGAGGATGGGAGGCAGGGACACAGCTCGCCAATAGGAACACTGTGCACCCAAGCTGGGCAGTTGGCTGCTATAATACTGCGCTACTGTGGCGGCCTCACTGCGACTGAATGGAGGGGATGGGGGTGGGGAGATGGACATGGCCAGCATGAATGAATCAGACTGACTGCATCTGTGCTGTGTCCACTTGAAAGAAGGATGGAGATGGAGATGGAGAGGGAGAGGGAGAGGGAGAGGGAGAGGGAGAGAGAGAGAGAGAGAGTCTGTATGTGGGAAAGAAAGTAAGAAAGTTGTGTTGTGTTATGTGCATGATGCGAAGTGAGTGCAACTTATTTCCATGTGCATGCTTTCATTAGGGGGACTGAGTGTGTGTGTGTTACGATATCTGTGTATGAGAGATAATGTGCTCATGAAACAGTGTTCATGAGAGTGAAGGAGTGACTCAGGCTTATAGTTGCCAAAGCTCTTCCTGTTTCAACACTTCACAAGGACACCTCAGTCCAGCTCATAAATTAGCTTCCTGCTTGAAGGTGAGAGGGGCAGCGGACACACACGGACACACACACACACACACACACACACATACATACACATACACACACACACACGCACACACACTCACAGAAAGTCACAAGATCTCTTGTCTGGCTTCTTACTGTAACAACACATTCAGTGTTTCCAGTGAATAGACTTACTGGCTATTTTGAGCTCATGTACAGAAACACTCACTCACTCTCTTACACACACACACACACACATTTAATGCATCGTTTCCCAGAAACAAATGATATTATTCCACATTTCTCCAGCTGACCTTCTCTGTAAACAGTCGACGGAACACAGAATGGAGTGATGGAATCAAGCCGACTCCACCCACATAGCTAATATGAAAGCCAGCCGTTACGTAAACCACACACATGCCATTTGCTCCCACTTTATTTAAATAGCCTGTTTTTTTATTTTTCAGTACACAAATAAAAAGTTGATTGATAGGCCTGGTTTGACACGACCTTCACATCATAGTTAGGGCTAACAGACAACAGGTGGAGAGGCTGCCTAGGCCAATACCTAAAGAAACTTAGCTTTAGATATCCCCAAATGACCCATAAAACAGCAGCAGATTGTGTATGTCAAAAATATCTAAGCACTGTGGTGTCCAGTGATCTACTAACTAGAACGCAAATCAGTATGAGTGAATGCAAAGCTGCATTCAAGATGGCTTGACATTATTTAATTAATAATCAGAATAACTCAATTAACTGCATCTTATTATCTGATAAAACACTTAATGTTTTTTGTTTACATTAGGTGTATCAATTCAGATTGGTCTTGCAGGTTAGACTATACTGTGTGGTAGCCTAAAACAATTGTCTGTGTCTTTAAGACTGCACATAACAGCAGAGGTCAGATTTGATTTAATTTGCCAAAGGAGTGTGACTTTCAGAATGAACATGCATGTATCAGTATTATATTTAGCCATCACAAAACATTTAAACACTAGGTTACCTAGGCTGTTGAGCAGAGTTTTGCCTACCAAATAAAGATATTTCCTTCACCTCAATGTGGTTGAATTTTGGAGCAGAATTTAACACCCTTACTAATACCTTAACTCTATCCTAGGAGTAGATTCACATATACCATAGCTTCAGAAAGAGAATGAAGCAAAACCACGTCACCCGCGATTAAATGTGCTATTTATTTGTGGAGGACAGCCACACAGAAAAATACACTGCATATCCAAAAGATAAACATAATTTATAGAAAACAATGAAAGTGTTCCCTTCCCTTGCAGTAAACCCGTGAGTTCAGTCGTCAGTCTTTGTCAGTAGCTGTTTAGGCTATTAAAAATTGAGCACTACTGGATCAAACAGGAAGCATGCTAATGCGCAGGTAGCTTTTTAAAATACGTCTATATATTGACTACAAAAGTCACGAATGTTGTTGTATGCAGAGTTGTCATCTAGTAATTGCAGTAGTTAATCGGAAAGGCAATGACAAAAAACTTTAAGAAAGGAACGTTTGAGTAGTTCTGCAACTATTTTTGGAATCGAGTATTCTATTTTTTCATACATCAATCGAGTATCCGGATAAAACGCACTTTCGTGTTTTTAAACAGCAATATCAACAGTGTGGTATGTAACATGGAAAGTCTATTAAAATAACCAAGCAATTGGCTATAATTTCTGATCAAAAAATGTTTTTGACTAAATACCTAATATCATGCTTAGTCATTACTATAGATGCAAATACCGTCACAAATATTGTCCTTTTTTGCTAGCGTTAGTCTTCATTCAGTTAGGAATCGTAAATTGGCTAGCGTCAACTTTGTAGCCTACGTAACAACGTACAGGTGTTGGCAGACCAGGTCCATTTTACAGTGTAGCCTTTATACTGTGCAACTTTGTCCTCCTCACGAAACATTAAATGTACACTTTTTCGACCTTTTACCTGCCGTAAGCTTGGTTTTCTGACACTGAGACTGTAAAAGAAACCAAGCAGCTTTGTATCTTTAAATGCACTTCAGGAACAACACTCCAGAGCTTAATACTACACGAGTGATAACATAGCAGAGACCTTTTACAAAGATTGACTAGGAATTTAACGAAACTGATTTTTTTTTTGTAATTGAATTGCTCAATTTACTCAAGTTTCAACCCTACTTGAGTGTTTTGCTAGTCTGTGTGGAGAATCAGCTGGGCCACAGAGTGGTCTCTGGGCCATACGTGGCCTGCGGGCAACCAATTGAATAGGCCTGGCCTACTGTACAGAGCACTGATGACTGATGTTTGAAAGGGACCAAATGATTAAAAAAACAATGATTCATAATTTTAGTGAAGGAATGAGACAGACAGGCATTTGGAAAGAGGGGAGGAGCATTGTGAGTTTTTGAGAAGTCGCACTGTGAGGAAATGAACACTGTATGAATGCACTGTTCTTGACTCAGTCAGCACAACCACAAAAAGTACCCAGACCACTATAGCTAGCAGAAGCTCAGTGGACTGCAATGGCACTGATAACAAAAGATTTGTCTGTGTGTGTCTGTGTGTGTGAGAGAGACTTCTGTGAGTGGACAAGCTTGTAAAGAGTGTGTGTGAAGGTAAATGTCATGACTTGTTCCAATTCTTACACAGGTGTGTAGGAGTTGACAACAGGTGGATGAGGTGATCTCTCCTGCCTTTCAGGTTTGTCATTAGGAATAAATTACACACACCTGTGATGTGGTCTCTGATGCATGCAGCTGGGCCAAATCATCTCCACACACACACACACACACACACACACACACACACACACACACCTATGATGCTACAAACAAGCAGGTGTGCACATGTGCTTGCAATCATGCCGACACACACACACGCACACACACAGACAGACATACATGAAGCCATTCCCTTTGAAGGGTTCAAAATACAATTCCTGCATTTTCTAGTTCCTGGTAAATTCTCTAGGGGACTTCCCTGCAGTCTCGCCACATGTTTAGTGCAAAGCCTCACCACTGAGCATCCATAGACCTTCCACAGACATAACCCAGGCCACAGCATCCCAACACATCAGATCACATCTAAAACTGGACATCACCACGGGTGATGACAGGCCGTCAACAGAGGTCTAATTACGCCAGCCCCAGTGGAATCTACCACGCAAGCGGCAGCTTAAACATGAGCTCGATGCTACTACTCGCCAAAACGACAAACAATACACACTGTCTGGATATGCAGGACATCACGTCTCTGTCAGCGTTGTACAGAACATTTCACACAATGACACAACACTAAAAAAAGATGGTGTCAAGTTGTTGGCTTAAGCTGGGCCTATTTAAACAGTGCACTCAGATGCATGCGATTGTCATATTTCTCATTCAATACTACAGCGTCCCCTTTCAAAGAAAGCAGGGTATGTGTATTCTTATCTGAATCAAGGTTTGTTAAAGGAGAAAATGGTGTGAATCTATCCATAGCCCCCTGTTGTTCCAGGTCATAAAAGCAAAAAAAGAGAAGCAAAAAAGAACCAGAAAATTTGATACATAGACTGAATAACAAACTGGCTAACGCTAACTGAATTGGGCAAAGGAAAATTAAGCTGAAAGTAAGCTATTGTGGGTCATTCACTTAGTGTTAGCTGCTGGTTCACTATTGGGTCTATGTTGTAGGCTATCAAATGCTCATGTTCTTTTTCCTACCGATAGTACGTGGCAACCTGGAACAACAGGGCTAAGGATTGATTCACACCAGATTTCTCCTTTAAGTGAAAGTAGGCTATACTACGGAGATTGAGGTACGCCAAAAAGATGCATCTGACCAGCTGAAGGACGACACAAGCAAACCGCTTTATGTCTTCCTGTTACTTTAGGGGAATGCTGTGCCTACTTCCAGCTAAACTGGTGGCCAGTGATACAATCATTCTCCAGAGGCTCTCAGACACCCACAGGATGGATTGTCAGTGAACACAGAAACTGGGCTCGGCACAAAAATGTGTTTTGACCCAGTGGACACAAAAAAAAAGTCTTGTTGTTAAAAGGCTTTGACGCTATCTGGCTGTCTGGAGTGGGATGTTGATGACGACTCATGATGCCCAGCACAGCTGAATAAAAACAAATCTCCTTCTTTACCATACACAATACCATACTAGTGAGTTTCCATTTAACTTTTGTGCCCAAAGATGTGAAGAGAGGCCTAAGGTAGAAGTCATGTTTATCAGTGATCTGTGGTTCCAGAACTCGCTGTGATGTTAGGAGGACGGCATTGCCAGTGTTGCCAAGTTGGGTCATGAGAGATGGAGTAAGGCCATTAAATACCTGGCACACATTATGTCACTGTTTAAAAAGCGATGTGACAGGTGACATACAAACATTTGTCCAGCCTTGGTTTGATATGGGTGGGATATGTAGGCTATATTTCTGACTAGTCATGTCTGAATGGCTGATAATTCTGGAATATTCCGATGAGAGGGTATGAAACGACAGTGTTTCTTTTGTCTTCTCTATGGGGTGTGACAACCTGATGATCACTGGTAAAGCTCTCTCAATTTCACCATGTCTAAACAACTCCATCTGAGTTTCTAATGCCTCTTTTCCTGACCTCAAGTCAATTTTGACTGCACATGTGTACACACACAAAAAACTTTGGCATTGACATCATTCTCAAACTAGCCTTCTCTGCCTGAATTAATGCCTCTTTTCCTGATCTCAAATCAATTTTATATTTGGAACACATAGGCAGGCAGACACACACACACATACACACACACGAGACAAAGAATAGTGAATCCTTAATGGCATCTTCCCCTCACACACACATAGTTAGTTACTACCCTACTAATAGTCGAAGAAGAAGCTTGCAAACTGGCCTGTTCCGGTTTCCGAGGAGGCCAGAGCTCGGTGGAATTTCCACCTTGGTTTTTTGCATTTGTGGTCTGAGTGTCCTCATTACAGCCTCCTAATCTGGCTGTACGTGCAGGACTCTAGACGCAAGAGCCACAGTGTTTGCAAAACCAGCAACAGGGTAGGAGAAGACCTATTGCATTACCCCAGTTTGAGAGATTCATCATGGAAAACAACTGAGAGAGACTGAAGTGTTCAGACCAAGGGGCTTTCTGTGAGTGCCCATCATGGGTCCATTAAAGTCTTGCATTGCAGCAAGGCAAACGTCTGTTTAAAGACACTAAAGTATCCTATGTCTTCTCAGATAGGCAGGCCTATTCATACACACAGTAGGCTTAGGCTACTTTTCATTCTGAATAAGACATTAGGCATTTCTATTTCGATCACAGCTACAGTGACAAAGCAGTTAATTTAAGTGCAAAGAAATTACAGCAGTTGTTACGCTTAGCTATGACTCAGGTAAAGACTCGAAAGGCCAAAACATGCTGCAATGCATGCACACTGGCAGAGCTACCCTGACTACACACCGAGGCCTGTTCACACCACCTGCTGTCACCTAATTGAGATAACAAACAGACCCTCCACACAAGCAACTTCATGTTGCCTCAAGATTCAAAAATAAATTGATAAATTTAACTTGGCTAACATGAATTCAAAACTGCCCTACATCTAAGCTTAGGGACTGAGTCTCTCATTTCCTCTCCTCTGTGACACTCACTCACTCACTCTCTCTCTCTCTCTCTCTCTCTCTTGCTCTCTGCCGGATCATAAATTATTCCATAGCTTGTTCAGATCTTGGAATGTTCCCAATGGTGTCAAAATAAGGATCTGTCTTTTTTCCTTCCCCCCTTTCCTGTATTTTTCCACCGTCTTCCTTCCATCCCTCTCTTTGTCTCCCACAAGGAAAAACTGTATCTTTCCTGCTGACAAGGCAAAGCCAGCCACTATGGAAAGCATTTCCATGGGAGTATCTTTTCAGTCTGTTCCATCTTGTTACGACTGTGGGACAATTGTTGGGCTTAACTAAAGCCAGGGAATGGGTGTCAGGACTCTAAGGTCTTTGTCTCGCAGAGTCCTGACACCCACTCACACACACACGCACCTACAGCTGCTGGGAAAATCATCCAGTCAGCTGCGCTTCTAAGACAAACACCCTGGTAAAGAAAACAAAAATCCTGATCCAAGTCATCTGGGCCTCCAGTCACATCAAAACAGTGGAACAATGGTGGTAGAGCAAGGTCATGGCAAGGAACTACACCTGAAGTATTTATTGTTTCTGTGGAAAAAGCCGTGATAATTTTATGCACATGTGTGGAAAGTATTTTGCAAATCTAGTAATGAAGCCAGTTGAATGGCATAGTCACAAGGGCATACTGACAGTGTTTTTTTATGCAATTTATGTGGAGTTGGTAAGACTACACCGTCATGTTTTCATTATTTTGCTTCTACTTCCATGTAGACCTAGTTTAGCCTGTAGTTTGAAAATCTCTCATAAAATGCAATCTTGACATTTAAGCTACATTTGAAACCTTATCCGGGCCACACCCTTATCTCACAGGCAAATGACCTGCATGTTTTTGTGTATGTTCGTGGGTATAGGCGTCAGCAAATGTCACTGGGCTCTGTGCGTCAGACTAACCAGTTTGAGCGAAAAAGCAAGCAAGTTATCAAACCATAATGACTGGTTAGTAGGTGAACACAGGACATGATGTTATACATAAGTGTGATATACACTTACTTTAAGACCGTGATTACTGAAGATCTCCTCTGAAACTTTGCAGGCGACCAATGCGTTGGGGAGGTCTGTGATTTGCACATCTACAGTGGCCACTTCATCGTTTCTCTCTTGCTCCATGATGGATGTCGCCGTGGTTTGACTTGAATGATTCACCACGTATTCAGTTGCTGTACAGGATTAACTCTTACTTCAAAAGACAGCTGTTATGCGGCTATATTTAGCAACAATCTGAGGTCACTAGCATGCTAATTGAATTCAACTTAGCTTTTGATAGATCTGCTTTTCACATCTGACAAAACAAATTTAACTCACTCCTATCCGACCATAATGACAGTGACCCGACACAGTAGCATATATGACTAAACATACATTTATTGGTTCACATACAACGGCGCTTCATCTATCAAATAAGCAAACCACCGGTGGTCTTTTCTGTCATGAGAGAAAAGGAAATGAGACTACTGCTTTTCTTCTTGCTGAGTCTATGGGAAGCATCAGGTTTTCAACACTGCCCCCGAACGCCGTGGAGTGTAAAATAAATAAAATCTGTGTCATAAGCTCAGTTTTTCCAAATAAATAACTTAGTAGGCTTTTGTTGCTTTTATTTTATGGTATGAAGTCTCTAATGGCCAATCATCATTCTACTGAGATGCGATACCAAAGACTACATTAATTGCGCCTTTTAAATTCACAAGATCACTTTGCCAAGGCTACAAGACCAGTGGACTGTATTGCATGTATTTTCTCCGCATGAAAACAACACCAATCATTAACTGTCTTTGCAAACAGTACGGGGTTCTTGTAGCATATCCTGCTCTGTAACTTCCCTGTGATATTATAAGATGAAATGCCCTCTACTGGTGAAAATGGCACATAACAGGTGGTCAGTGCAAATTGCTCACGATGCGTCAGCACGATTAACCAGTGTTACCTTCTATTATATTCATACAGAGCAGTTATGAAACTGTAAAATCAGTGTAGATAATAGGCCCTACATGGTCCAAGGAGGAATTATTGGGCATCTCCATTCATGAAATAGGCAGAATGTGAAAAGGCAATTATTCTCACTGATTAGGCCTATAAGATAAAAAAAGTTAAATTAGTTACATTTTACCTATATCAAAGTCACAGAATTATAATTTTTCTCTAACAGGGCTGATTGGTCCAGAGAACATTTGTCATGAAAGGTGATTGGCTCCAATAGTCTTGGGGATTCATCTGTGGATAGAGAGCTGCTGTCATGACAACACGCTCACCTGCTCAGGTAAGGCAGCTTGTTGTTATGAGTACCGAGCTACGTGGCCAAACAATGGCTCTGTAATGTGGCTAAACATTTACTCTTGCATTGGAAGCTAATTTTTGCCTTATTTTATCACCACAAGCTTGTTCAGGAAACCATTCATCTCAGTATTGAGCATTTGTAAACTCATCAGGATATGCTTGTGTTCACAAAGTCAAGCAAACCTAATCTGTATTGAGATTATAATAAAATGGACTGCTGTTCAAAACTCATCAGGTGGAGACCAACAGGAAAGCAAAATGGACAGGAGGAGAGGAGAGAGGGATCTGAGGAGGAAAAGAAGCAAGAAAAGCCAAAAGAACCCAAAATGAAGTAAGTGTCACTTATAGACAGATACATTGACATATAAATGATAGAATATGTTATTAATCCAACAAACCCCAGATAGCATGCACAAAGGTCAACAAAGTACAAATTAGTACAAATTAGACATACATCTATTGTATGTGGTTGATGTTAACCAAGTTTTAATATTGAGTGTTTACTATTACAACTCAAACTGTGATGTGCTAAAAAGGGCAACCACTTTTGTAAAATGGTTTGAAAATAAATGGGAAAATGTCAAAATGGTGGAGGGTAGATTTTATTTTATTGATGAAACCCACTTGGTTATTTTTTTAATATAAAATCTACCTAGTGACACATGCATTTATAAATACAAAAAGGATACGCAGTACACACACACACGTGCACATAAACACACATGCACACACACACACACCACACACACACACATGCTGTTCTCTGCCCCCTCAGCTGGACAGACTGGAGAAATTGGATGGTAGACCCTTCTGGAGATTTTTACTACGGCTGGCTGCAGGTCATGATTTTCCCGATCTTCTACAACTGGGTCATCATCATCTGCAGGTGAGGTCAAGACACATGGGAGTCTAAACGCTCAAAAACATGCAGTTCTCTTCACTCCCAGTCTCTACACAGCAGACAAAGCACAGAACAAGTAACTCCAAATCTGTCTGTCTAGAATCCCCTCTCTCTGGTAATTCATTGAATACAGTCAATATTCTATTGTTTCTGCTCAAATGAAGAAAAAATGCATTTTTCATAAATGAAAAAAGGCACTTTTCATAAACCGATAAAAAATGAATGTGTGAGTCATATGTGTGACAATTGAATAATATGTGAATGCATATGATTCTGACATACTGTCTTGTTTTCAAGCTGTTTCAGACCTGTCTGTTTGATAATGCAGTATTCAGTGATGTAATGTTGTGTCCCTCTGTTTAAGTGAGTCCTTCCCTCTTGTGCTGCCCAAGCAGGGCCTGTTTCTATGCCATACAGGAGAACTACCTGGCTACCTGGCTGGCTCTGGACTACATCTCTGATCTGTTCTATATCACTGACATGGCGGTCAGGGGGCGCACAGGTATTAGAATGAGAAGCATCATTCACTTCTATGTTTTTGTTGTAGAATTCTAGAAGTTGGATAATGTGGCAGTATATATTGTTCAAATCCACCATCCTCTGTTTGGTACTGCCAAGGAGCATGAGTAAAACATCCCCATTTGCTCAGTAAGTGTATGCATGACATGAGCACACAACAACTGGGTAATATCTAATGTGGTTATACATAATGTGGTAACTGTGCATTAACTATACATAGACCCTAAACGGTAACACTTTCTATGAACCCAGTATTCATAAAGCATTATAAATGCATTCATTAAGACTTATAATGCATTCACACACAAGAGAGACACATTACAAAATATCCCAAGAGCACCTATATAAGCACCCATATAAAAACAAGCACACCCACTTTCACACACACAGACACACACAAACACATACACACACTCTCGCACACCACACAAAGATCCTGTATATGATTTTGGCCGTCATGCCTCTGATTCCTGGCAGGTTTCCTGGACCAGGGCATCCTCGTGCGCGAGGTGTCCCGCCTGAAGTCGCACTATCTGCTCTCATGCAGCTTCCTCTGGGACCTGGCCTCCGTTTTGCCCACTGACCTGCTCTACCTGAGGCTGGGCGTGCACACGCCCCTGGTGCGCCTCAACCGCCTGCTCCGCACGCGCCGCCTCTCCGAGGCGCTGGACCGCATGGAGACACGCACCTCCTACCCCAACACCTTCCGCATCGCCAAGCTCATGCTCTACATCTTCGTGCTCATCCACTGGAATGGCTGCCTCTACTTCGCCCTCTCCCGCTACGTGGGCTTTGGCGCCGACCGCTGGGTCTACCCCGAATTCTCGCAGCCGGGCTTCGATTCCATGCAGCGCCAGTACATCCACTGCTTCTGGTTCTCGGCGCAGATCTTCACCACGGTGGGCGACACACCAATGCCGCGTCGCGAGGAGGAGTACCTCTTCATGATCGCAGACCTGCTCATCGCCGTGCTGGTGTTTGCCACCATCGTGGGCAACGTGGGTGACGTGATCTTGAGCCTGCGCACCAGGGACAACGTCTTTTTCCCCAACCATGAGCTGGTCAAGAGCTACCTGGGTAGCCGGCACATCAGCAAGGACCTGCGCCACCGCGTCAACAGCTGGTATCAGCATCTCCACATCAACAAGTGGGTACCTACTCTATTCACACCAGTCCTCTATGAGTCAGGCAATGAAGTGGGTACCTACTTCATTCACACCAGTCTTGTATGAGTGGGTACCTACTCTAGTCACGTCAGGCCACTATAAGTGGGTACCTGCTCTATTCTCGCCAGTCCTCTATGCACTGGCTGAATCCCACTCAACCGGAATAAATGAAGCCAGTTAGTTCCAGTTAAGTGTTTTAGGCCTTAGGGGGGATATTGGGATTTAGTCAGATTTAAACATAGTGTCATGGTAGCCAGTTGGTTAGCCTTGCAAGTTAGGGCAAGTTGTAGCACTGTGGAAAAACTACTGTTACTCTGGTAGCCAGCTGGTTAGCCTTGCTAGGTATGGTAGGTTACAGTGGCACTGTGAACACTACTAACTGTTACTCTTAGCGGTCCGGTGTAAGCTAGATGTAGTGTAACCAAGGTCATCCCGTGCTGTCCAGCAGGGGGTTAGAACCTGCTAACCCACCCTGATTGTTTATGATGAAACACAATTGTTAAAATTGAATGGTTAAACACAATGGTTAAAACAACGGTTAAAATTTGAAAATTTTGGTTGCTGCTGTAGTTTCATGTCTTTACAAACTAAAGTTTAATGCTTGTAGGAAAAATTGCAGCTGTGCACTAATGCAGCCATTCTGCAGTTGCTACTGTAACAACCATTCTTGGAAAAGAGGCATTAGTCAGAATTTTAATCTTAACCATTGTATTTAAACATAAACGTTCAGAAAACAAGACTTTAAGTGTAAAATTCCAAACTTGTCCTTCCTGAACGTTTCCTTTGTTGTCTGTGAGCCTGACCTGTGCATTTTACATTGCTACATAATTATTGTTGTGGTCTTACAGTTTTCCCTCTCATCCCTGGTCTGGTTCAGTGCTAATGTCTCACCTCCACAGGAAGATCACACGAGAAAATGAGATCCTGCAGCAGCTGCCGGGCTCCCTCCAGACGGAGATTGCCGTGAGCGTCCACCTGCCCACACTGTCCAAGGTCACCATCTTCCAGAACTGCGAGACCAGCCTGCTAGAGGATCTGGTGCTTAAACTCACCCCACAGGTACAGGTCATCCCATGGGGCGAAGGTCATGGGAGTTCATAGGTCACTACACAGGGAGAGACACACCTACAACCCTTCAGCAAGCTGTTCTTGATGAAGCTTGACAGTGTTAAATGGCAACAAGTCTGACATGGGTGCTTGTGATGCAGGTGCTCTGGGTGAAGAGACATACACTAGGTAGGACCATGATATGAATTGTGTTGCTCATGACTTTCTGCTGTAATACAGTATATCAATGATCTCATCCTGAATGTCATGGCTCAGATATTTAATTGATCTCTTGGGCTAGCTGATTAGATCTGTCAATGCAGTGTCAAAGCCATAGACAGTAAAAGAAGTAGACAGAGGGATCTCGTCGATTTCAGTGGGAGGCAGTGAAGCCAAACTGAGCAGTTTTCAGTTGGGCCCATAATCATCATATTATGTCTATGGATAAGAGGGCATAGGGAACTAATAAAGCTCCCATAGCCTGGTGCTTTCCCAGTTGGCATGTGTTTGAAATGCATATTAGACCCTGTTGATCTGTGAATCAGGGTTTCCTGTGAAACATAATGGTCAATTCTGCAACCTCAGACACATTAACTTGTTGTGGCAACACACAGGTTAGTGTTTTCACAATCAGTCTGGTTTCGCATAGATAGGATTGCCTGGTCACTAATGACTGAAGTGGTTTCCCGAATGCCCAGCATACTGCCCTACTTACTGCATACGACTGATATGGAGCCTGGGGCGTGCATTGAAGAGATTGTTTCTAAATGTGACCAGCTAATGTGCCCATTTTACAAAACACTGCCCTCATTTTACAAAGTACACAGTTTATCAAAAAAGTTTTGCAATTACAATTACAATTGCAATTACTCCCAGGCAAGCTCTGTACACATCTTACACAGTAAATGGTACAGCAGTATGCCATTTAAGTAAATCGTATAGCAGTATGCCATTTCAGGAAATGGAGACACAGAACCCATATCCCCTTTGGGCCTTAATAAATATAATAAAGTGAAGGTCAGTCACATGACCGATATAATCACTACCCATTTACATCAGTTGCTGGCAACAGTTAATATTTGAAAGCCTTTATTTGTTCCAGTATTAAGGTCACAGCCTTCTGTTTGTACTCAGTATTTGCACACTTGACTGGTTTGACCTACCCTGGAATACACCAACTTTGAAGAAACCTGAATTTAACATTGACTTTAACAACTGTTGTTATTTTTTGTTTTATGTATTATGCTGAGTTGTCCGGTGATTGCTAAACATATCTGTGGTGCATTCCAAACAGTGGCAGCCATGTGCGGCAGTGTTTTTTTCTGAACAGTTCAATTTGAATGATTTTGTGTTCGACATTCAGTTTTGTGTTCAACATTCAATTTCAAGTAACCCATCATTCAGCATCCATGTGTTAGTAAGTGTTCACAAAGATACAGGCAGACCTAGAGGCAAACACAACACTGTTTGCAAAACGTCCATGAGTGGTTCTTGCCTATTCGCCTCCCACCCCTCTGTATCCTCTCTGTCCTCCTTCTCCTCCTCCTCATCTGCAGGTGTACAGCCCCGGTGAGTACGTGTGTAAGAAGGGCGACGTGGGCCATGAGATGTACATCATCAAGGAGGGCAAGCTAGCTGTGGTGGCCGACGATGGGGTCACCCAGTTTGCCGTGCTCGGGGAGGGACAGTTCTTTGGGGAGATCAGCATACTCAACATCAAAGGTATGCATGGAGCCCGGCCACACCACTCAGGATGATCTATGTATGTATCCAGGCCGCGTCCCCACTCAGGCACTAAGTGTATATGGCTAAAGACTCACAAAGCAGCTTTTGAAATATTAATTTTGTTCCATGCAATATTTGTAAAGGATCATATCATATAGATTGATGAATTGCTAAAACTTGGTTAATCTTGAACTTTAGTGGTGAGAAAACAAGGGCAAAAGGGCAGCAATTACTATCAGGTTTCCTGTACCCTTTGCCACAAATCTAGTATTCAGCACAGAAACTTTCAACCATGAACTTCATTTATGCAGAGGAGCGTTAAATGGGAAAGGATAATGATGACCACTGGATCATTCTACTTTTAATGCTCACTGTATTGTATAGCTTAATGTAGTTTATACATTAACAGCAATCAACACTCCAGCTTATTACCAGTTATTACCCTTTGCCCTAACCCCTGAGTTCTCAAAGACTGTGTAACGCCTATGAATCGACTTCATGATTGGCTGATTCATGCCAGTTAATTATTTGAGGTTTCAGAGCTATGTTAGGGGGGGCATTGGTATTCATCCAGTGTAGTGCAGTTTTCCTGTGACTTATTGATCTCCAAGGCAACAAATCTGGCAACCGGCGGACAGCAAATATCCGGAGTATCGGCCACTCAGACCTGTTCAGCCTGTCCAAAGAGGACCTGACAGCCACACTCGCTGAGTTTCCAGCAGCCAAGCGCCACCTAGAGGAAAAGGGCCGTCAGATCCTCACCAAGATGGGCATGCTGGAGGAGACTGCTGCTGATGGCACTAAGCAAGAACAGCTGGATGCCAAGGTGTGTGCGGCTGTGCACATGTGTGCATGCGTGTGTGTGTGTGTGTGTGTGTGTGTGTGTGCGCTTGTGTGTGTATTTCACACTTACTTACTAAAACCTCTTCAACCCAGAGGGTGTGTAGGACCTTGCAGAATTTGGATAATGGGCTATGGATAATGAGTACCCCACCCATACACTGTGCATTACAAGTTGGTGAATGTGTGTGATTGCATTATGTGTGTGTGGCTGAGAGAGAGTCCTCTAAATAAAGAGAGGACAGTGTTGGCAAGAGTTATTTTCCTATAATGACCGGTGGACAATACATTATGCCTTACTCTGCTCCTCTTCTGTAATGGTTTTGACCAACAGTTGTCTTGTTGCTTGGCCTTCACCAGGTCGAGCATCTGGAGCAGGCCCTGGAGAAATTTCGCACTAAGCTGGCCCGTCTGATGATGGAGCTGGAGTCCAGCGTGCTGAAGATGGAGACACGGGTGGAGCAGCTGGAACTACAGACGGAGGGCTGGGGTGGGATAGTAGCAGAGGGAGGAGAAGAGGAAGAGGAGGAGGTGAAGGTGGAGGAGGCCAAGCAGGAGGGTTTTAGAATATGGGGAAGATTATTGAGAAGAGAAGGTGACACAGAGAGGGAAGGAGGAGATGGAGAAGGAGGAGTAGAGGATGGGGAGAGAGGAGAGGGAGATGGAGGGGATGATAGCCAGGATGGGAAAGAAAAAAGGGATGCAAAAGAGGAGGGGACCGGTGGAGAGGAGAAAATAGAAATAGAGAGAGAGGAGAAGGAAAAACAGATAGAAAAGAAAGAGAAGGGAAAAGAAGAGAGAGAGGTGAAGAGTCAGAGTGAGGGGGAGAAATCAGACAAAAAGAAAGATGGAGAAAAGTCACCAGCAAATGAATAAAATAGAAATATCATGAGAATGATGCTGTATTTGGTAGAGCTATTGCCTGACAGCAATGCATTAAATACTAAATAAACTGACTGAAATTCAAACTCATACACACGTAGTGAAAGTGTCTGAACTTGCCTTAAATAACGATTATTTAAGCTTTGTATGTACTAAATATGCGTGACCTACTAATTGGTATTTTTCATAAACATGTGCATTGTAATGTCAGATAGGTATGAAAATCTATCCAAATTCAATAAATTCATTTTTATTGTCCGACTTGCGCCACTTCTACACATCCACTAGATGGCGTCAAAATACCTAATTTCATAACTACTAGAGAAAAGTTCTCTTTACGTTCCCATTAATGAGAGGACTCTTCTGAATACATTTTACTGGACGCTGGGGCAGTTCCAGGTCCACTGAAAGAGGTGCTTGATCACTCTTGCGATGTTTTATGCTAGGAAAACCTGAGTGAAGAGTATCGCAGATGGTGAAAAATGATTTGTCTCCGCTAGAGATTGCAACTGGCGGCCACCGAAGTTCAAAGGCTGGCCAGATTTCACCGAGGTTTAATCACTCTCGCGACGCGACTGTGTCACTGACAACCCATTACGTCTCATTATCTCTTCTCTCTGGCGGAACACGTTTAACGCATAAATGTGCACATGTGTTTTTTATGCAGTGATAATTGTGTTTGTGAAACCAGGGGTTTGTTGATAGTCCTGGACTGTTATGTTAGCGAATTCTATCTGGGCTCGAAGTCAGGACTAATCTTCTGGGCTTACTTCAAGTTTCCTTGTTTTCGTTTTGTTATATATAGATGCGCAAAGTACTGGAGGTCAAAAACGAATTACTCAACAATTAATATCATTTGAGGACTTTCCTTTGTCAGAGATGCGTGGGCGGCTAAGTCTATTGGGCTAGACAGGTTAAGGTTAGCCTATACACGCTGTGTAATTTTTAGGCCTATCTTGCGAGTTGAGTTTAAAAGGACTGAAAATATTGTGTTTTTCAGGGCAAAAGTTCGCTAGGCCTATAACGAGTTGGTAATAAAAAATTAAGTCGCAGAATTCATCTGCCATTTAGGTCTTATATGGACACCAAGCAAGTTCTTATGAAAGTCATTTAACAACATGAGCTTGGGCTCCTTCCAGTATCCTGTGGTGTAAGTCAAAGTTTAACAGCCATTAAAATAAAAAAAGTAATGGACCCACTGCTGCCAAACTCCTAATGACCTGGTGATGGACTGCTGCACTAACAGTTTTGGAATGGTTTTTAAAAAGCTTTTGATATTCGTGTTAAAATCTGGGTGAATCTTTTTTATTATGGTTAGACTGAATGGATTTTGGATTACAATAAGAAAATTTCCTTTGTTTTGCCTTTACAGTAAACATCAATATAAAATATCTTACACTGAATAAAAACAAAAAAACTGCTTTGCTCTGCTTTGTTGTGCCTATACAACTGTTGAAAGCATGCAATATCGATTGATAAATTTATAGATTGATCTTTTAGTATGCCTCTTACCATGGAACAAGATCTGTGCACCTGACTGATGAATCAAAATATGATAAAGGCAACTTCTTTGAAGTAACCAACTAAAGCAAATGTGTGGCAGTATTTTGGATTTTAAAAGTTTGTTGTCTGTGAATAACAGTAACATTGACTGCCTAATCAAAGGTTTATGCTCCACTCTTAATTTCAGCAAATGTATTGAAATATCTATAAAGGAACTGATATTGAATATAACTGGATCTACTCGATAGTCTAATGAAATATGCATCTACTTGTGAATCAGAATCATAGATTCAGGAAACCATGATATGCATTGTGAGTGTCAGATAAGCACACATTCATCCTTATGAAGTAAGCAATAGTTCAATGTCTCATATCATTACACTTCATATTTTAGCAGTCTTTAAACTGATATGAGCAATCATCCAATTATATTGCAATATATTTAGCCAAAGTGCAAAACATGTATAGGCATACACATACTAACAGTAACAATGAATGCTAGTTTTAAAAGCTCATTAAAACACTTGGACATTTTCCCTCATGCATGATTTGCTTGGCCGTTCCTTTCATTGCCAGTTTCTTATGCACTGACCACCGCCTACAACTAAAGTCTGTTACAGAAATCTTTAATTTCCATCTTATTCTTTTGATCACAAAAATGTAACCCATGTGTGTATGTGTGTGCATGTGACGATAGTGGTGTATTTTCGTGTATTCACAACATGCACATGAACGTGTGTGTATGTCTGTTTGTGTGTGTATTTTCTGCATGTATTAGCCATGGTTGATTGATCTGTTGCAGCTCTACTTACTCCACTTGCCGTGTGGTGGACCCGGAACCTGAGGTCTGTTCCGTTCCGTTCTTTCCTCAGTCCTCACCTCAGCCCAAAGTTAAAGATTCTAGAGGAGCAGCGGCTGCCTCTGGCACCTGGTCCTTTCCATTCACTGCTGCTCACTCAGCCATGACACCACTCTCCTGTCCTGGCCCATGAGCTTTCCATATCTGGCAAAAACACCAAAGACACACACACACACACACACACACACACAATAAAGAGGTAGAGGGGTATAGGGAGACATTCCATGGCATTTTAAAAGTTTTCTGTCTAGCTGTAATGGAGTATGTCCTTTTGCCTTTGGGGTTAGCTCAAGATGGTTATCAAATGTACACTTGACAAAGAATGAGCTGAAGACACTGACATTACCTGGGAGACAAGAGCTGTTCAGTGAGATTGTGCTTGATTCATAGTGTAAACGTAATGTACATAATCAAAGAAAAATGGGACACTTCAGCCACACATAAACACACGCGGGCACACGCACACACACACACATACGTACACACACACACATACACACACGCATACACTGCAGAACATAGCACCATCATTAATTAATATCAGATAACATCTAGTCCTCTGACCAAACAAGGTGACCGCTATGTTACCTCTGGCATTGGGCACCGGTGTCAGAACAGGTTATCCACCCATCAGATTTACATATAAGTGCATAAAACATTAACCACATGAGCAATGGATCGGAACACCACACCTATGGCATATAAACACTCTCTGCCCTTTTCTAAGAAAACTTTCAGCAGATTCTCTGAGAAGGCAGCTGATGCTTCTGAGAAAGGGATCCCAGCAAACATTTGAAACAAGGTAAATCATGTGGCTAAACTCCAAGATATGATGATCAAGTGGGGTGCACATCAGCATTGACCTTTTTCTGAATATTGAGAAGATATAGGCTGCAATGGCAATTATAGGCTTATAGTGCACAGAAAAGTCAATTCTTCAACTTTTTTGTTTTTCCATATCCTGGGTGAGCTGGGTAGGACTAATTTGACAATATTTCTATTAGGCTACATTTCCAATTACTACTATGAATCTTGATGAATCAGAATGTATAATCTTTAGGCCGACAGATTTGATATAGCTTAGTAGGACTACATCAATATAGTAATATCTTTTAGGCTAACTTTATTTTTCATTAAAGTCTAATCATCTATTTTGTGCCTACTCATTGTTCTCCTCCTCTTTTAGGAAGTTAGGTCAAATACTTTGGTGTGCTGTGATCTACTTTAAGTAGGCCAGGTTGCAGCTTTTGTAATTTTTCTTTAAAAGTTGAACATCTATGACTGAGCATTCCATAAGAGATAAACTATCCACAATTTCAAAGGCAATAGTACGCATGACGTAGTCTAAAGCTTAATTCTGAACTAAACTGAAGGTATGTTACTTTGGAATAGATTTAGTTCTGAAAATAAATATTACAGGATTACACTCAGTTGAGCCAACCCTTTGAATTTTTTTAACTGTGTTAGAATTTCTTTTTTGGCAGCTTTAACCTCCCATTGGCTAGTAGACGGTAACAGTCAAACAAATTCGTCAGTGGAATAGACAGGATGTTAACTTACAGTGTTAAGCCAATAGGCAATCAGTAGGCCTTTGTTTGGTGCCACTCAGAAACTGCTTGAAAAAAAACTCAAAATGGCATGAGTTTCCTTCCATCAGTACAACTAGAACACAATTATGAAGTATTTGTCCTTTTACTTCTATATATCCTGTTTAGTCTTCCAACTTGTGAGTGGTCTTGGTCATCTTGCAGCTCGACACTATGGCTTCACTCCCTGCTGGTAAAGAGGCACACGAGCTCGCGGAGAACACCAAGACTAAGGACAAGATCATCTGGGGCCGCACGCACTACGATCGCTACCTGCTCCCATGCGTTGCAGAGTTCTTTGGCACAGCACTCTTCGTCTTCTCGGGCTGCGCCTCAGTCATCGAGAACTCGCCGGGCACGGGTCGCCTGCAGCCCGCTGTGGCACACGGCCTGGCACTCTCCATCTCCATCGCCATCACGACTGGAATCAGGTATGTGGAGATTTTTAGGTCTTGTATTTGCAATGGGAGATAGCCTACTATGTTAGGGAAACAGGGGTTTTGTTTATGGGCTTGTGATGTGTACTTGTCCTTTAATGATTTCTCAGCTGAGGATAGACAGTTTTGATTATTGCTCATGCTCTGATGCAAATTAAAAAATTAATGTATGTGCCCAGTTTGAGCCAACTGTTGCTACTGAGAGGCTGACCTGACTTTGAAAGACAAAACTGAGTGTAAATGCACTGTTAATTTTAGGAAGGGAGCAGTGGCTTTATCAGCTAAACATATTTCAGCCTGCATGTGTATTTCTAGTAGCCTAATTACAACATATCTGCCTTTCTAACTTTATGTGAGTGTTTTTCAGTCCAGACCAGCTTGAATGTATTGATTGGTATTGGCAATTCTATAAGACCTCTGACCTCTGTTGCTCTCCTAGTGGTGGCCACATGAACCCTGCCGTGACCTTAGGGGTCACCGTAGCAGGCGGTCTGAAGCTCATCATGCTCTTTCCCTACTGGGCGGCTCAGTTCTGTGGGGCCATGGTGGGAGCAGGCTTTGCCCGGGTAAGAGCTTTAACTACAAAAGATGACGACATATGGTGAAGAATTGCTGGTCAAGTAATTACTCTGTTTAGTAATGAGCAGGAGTGGATTTAAGACAGTAGATGGTGAATTTTAATAGAATACTGAGCCCACTGACTCACTTCAGTGTAGCTGGTATTGAAGGCACATGAAGAGATTTTTTTAACCACTCAGACATATAGAGTTGAGCTGCAAGTGGCCAGAGTCCAAACAGCACAGGAGTCTGAGTGTCCACAAGGACATTGGTTCGATTCTAGCTTGTGGCAGTTATTACCTGATCTTGCCCCTTCTCTCTTTTCCACTTTTTTTTTCTCGTCACTCTCCTTTTCTCTCTAAATTGTCATGTCTGGATGACTGAAACACATGAGTGAATTCTAATGCCTGAAGCAACATTGCCATTTTTTTTTTGGTTTCTTTTGAACAGGCTGTGGCCTCTTCACACAAGAGCTTTATGAATGCATCTGGCGGAGCCTTTGATGCTATTAAGGCAAATCATCAGGTGGGTGTTGCGCTGCTTGCAGAGGTCATCATGACATTTTTCCTGGTGCTGTCAGTGTGCCTGAGCGCCGTGAACCATCAGAGCAAAACACCTCTCGCCCCCTTCTGTATCGGACTCACTCTCTGCGTGGGCATCCTGGGAGCGTGAGTATACTCGTGTGTGTGTGTGTGTGTGTGTGTGTGTGTGTGTGTGTGTGTATGTGTGCATAACGTATTCAAGTGTAGCTGCATGTGTGCGTCTGGGCCTGTAGATCCATTCAGGTGTGTGTATGTGTTGTTAATATGCTGCAGGTGTGTGCAGATTCAGGTGCATGTGAACGCGCGTGTGTGTGTGTGTAATGATGTGCATGTGTGATCTTTCATGTGAGGTTGTGTGTATGATCTATGCTTAATTTGTTCAGATTTGTCTTGGCATATATACTGTACGTTTTTCTGAGGGTGTAACCATACGCTTTTCTGAAATATAAAGCTAGAATTCTCGGCTCTTATAACTGACTGTCTGCTCTCTATCTCATGTGCCTCTCCATCTCCTCCTTTCTCTGCCCCTCTTCTGATCATCTCTCTCTCTCTTTCTCCCTCTCTCTCCCTCTCACTGTGCAGTGGAGCGGTCTCCGGTGGTTGTCTGAACCCAGCCCGAGCCTTTGGTCCCGCAGTGGCAGCAAACTACTGGGACTACCACTGGGTCTACTGGGTGGGTCCCCTGGTTGCTGGGTTACTGGTTGGCATTGTGCTCAGGTAGGACCCTTGACCCTTTTTTTAGCATGGAACATACAGAATTACTTCCTGCTTGGCCAGCTCCACTTAGATTACCATGCACCACCATTCTGTTTGGTTCATTTCTTTTGCTGAATTGAACCTGATGAGGGACTATTATTATATACGTATACCGGATTATCAAATACTGGATGCGTATATTGTGTGTATGATTATATTAATTATTGAATGTGTTTTGTGTAGTGTTGATGATGATCAGTGACAAAGAATTTAGTCTAAATCCAGAGAAGTGCCAGGCATCATTGTGCTCTGAATGGGGATTCTAAAAAGCCAGGTTTTTTGTGTACTATCGTGGCCATTTCTGTTGCATTATAACTCTCTAAATAAAAGCTTCTTCTTTGCTGTCTTTTGGCAGGATTTTGTTGGGTGACCCCCGAACAAGACTGACCTTCAGAAAGAGAGAGGCCTCATCCTGAACGAGACCAGCAGTTTGCCTGTTCAGCTCTGTCTTTTATTATTACCTTCACTTTTGAAATTTGCTTTCACAAGAAAGACATGATTCAGATGCACTCGAGACTTTGTATGCAATCACATGTTCAAACACTCAATGTATGACATGTGACAAGCTAGGGGGAGGAAGTGTACGTAAGGAATATTCATATATGTGGGATGTTGCTTTCTTTGTTTATCATTTTATTTGTCTGGTAAAGTTGTATTTTGTTTCTCAGAAGATTCATATGTACATTTTAAGATTATTTATAATATTATAATATATAGGCTGGAAATGAGTAGTATCTTTCCATGATGTTTAAAATTGTTATATTAGCTATTTCTCCAAACTATTAGCAGTGTCTACATCATAATCATTGCTGCCTACGTTTACAGAAGCCTCAGAAATATGTATATTTTCCATTCAGACATTTGCTATGTTATTGAATTAAATAAATCAGTTTACCCCCCTGAACCATTTCTCAGGACAATGCACACACAATCCAAACAGGACCATTTTTTAGAAACAATCAGAAAATAATGTTTGGTAGCAGTGGGTACATAACAATAAATAAATAAATAATAATTTAGAACAAACACATTGCATCTGTTAGGAGCAAAGACTTGCCAAAGATGACAAGTCTGAAAAGGAAAGATTTACATCCAGCTATTTCTAAGCGGGCGCTTTAGTCGCTCTCCAAGGTACTGGTCATGGAGTTGTGCAACTCCTTTGAAATGAAAGTAACCATGATGTGATGAATGCATGTCTACACACGCACTCTGTCATAACTTCGCTGGTGTATGTTTGTGGTGTTCCATAAATTATATTAACCTAAATTGTAATTGAAACATATTTCAGCATTATTGATACGCCTGTTCGGTATCACTATCCAGATGTTCGTAGGGTTTCACTGTAGAATCAAATCAACTCCTGTAGCTGATGTAGACCTATGTAAGAATGATGACGATAGCCTAAGACAGGTATCATGATGATGTTTAGACTTACTTAAAATCAAGGCAGGAATAAATGTGCAATATTTGTCACTGCCCTCGATAGATGAGATAATTTTCCCCCCGGTCAAGTCTGCAGGTTCTCACCTAGCCCTTAACAGCGCACCAAAATGACTGTTCCCAAAGTCGCGTATTACCTATCTAATGAACTAATGTATAAAATAGACATTTTAATAATTTCCGCTGTTATTTTGTAGTATAAGCAGCCTGTAGTATAAATTGACACCATCACTTTCATACCGCGCGCGCGGTATGAAATCAGAGTTGGAAACAGCTTTTTCACTTTCCTCCCTAAAGGAGTTGGTACGGTGGCTTCTGAATTGATTAATTTTTCGTCTGTCAGTCATCCGCCGTCCCCAAGAACATCAATTTCTGGCGTATAATTTTACAGCAACAATCAGAGATACAAAATGAGCTGGAACGGCGCAGAGGGGAACAGATGGCACGTAATTGCCACGCGCCGGGAACAAGGGAGTCCGCTTTTACAGGTCTCACGGGACGGAGCTGTTTCTAAAGTGCAGGTGCATGCGTGTTTGATCAGAACGTGGCCCGGAGGAACCGTGCGAGGCACAGGCAAGTATGGCAGCTCGGCATGACACACCGATGGAGACGATTTTTTTTTTTTTTTGCCCGTGCCGAGATAACCTCATTAGCACAAGAGGGAAGCACTTGTACGTTGTAATCACGTCAAACAGCTAAAACAATTGGAAAGCGGCTTCGTGAAATTCCACCATTTTTACTCCCCTACGGAAGCCCTGTTTCAAAGCCTGTCCCATTTGTGAGTGTGGGTGCTGGCGAGCAGTGGCTGGCGTGATTGATGAATCAAATATCATCTGCTCGCAATAGGAAATCTCTGAAAATGTTGTGAATTAAACACAGACCTCCGAAGCGAACGGAGCAGGTGTTCCGGATAACAAAAAATGATTTTATCCTCCCTGCTTGTCTACAGACGAAAACGCGCAATATGTGCCAGAGCATCATTTATAAACATGCAATAGACGAGAACAGATGGGGTTTTGCATCATGTTCATTTCATTTGAAGAAGAAAAAAAGTCAAAAGATAGCAGAGGATTATTGTGATTATTTTATAATGTTCATAACATCATTACCCTGCACACTCTCCAGCTGAAGCCAAGATATGACCGGTGGATCACATCTGGAGGACTCGGAGAGATTTTAAACTTAGACTACATGATGTCTGTGGTGAGGGTGGTTGATCTTCGTGGCAGCCTGTCCAATTTCAAGGTTGCCTTTGCTGATTTAGCTAGCCTACTTTCCGTTTCTGCGTAAAATCTCTGTTATGCCTCTTGTGCGTGCTGAAAAGGCTAGCCAGACACCGTGCGTCAACCTGTCAAGAGGCACCACTAAGTTAAATAGCAAGAAAAAAATTGTGGTTCCATTAAGCTAAGCTGCGAATCTTAGGCTAATTTGTGTGGTAGCTGTTTACTGTGGTAATTAATTACAATCCCTTTAACTACGCTTTAGCAAACAGAAATGGGCAATTAAATAACATTAGAAAAGCAATCCCCCAACTCCAGCCCAACTCAAAACATACAGTGGATGATGGGATAATATTTTAGCCAGAGTGTTTTTGAACAGTAATATGCAGATCCCAAGCTCAGCTGGGCCTCATTTGGGCTTCAGATTGTCAATTTAAAGCGAAATGTTTTGGAAAATGCCGTGAGGAATGCACCGGAAATAGGATATGGCGTGAATTCTAAACGAGGAGCGCGGAGAGGCCCGGCGCGATGTAATGCCGCTCGCTCTTGTATCAAACTAATAAATTACTGCCCATCTTTCCGATAACCGGGAAAGAAAGAGTGTGATTTAGCCAGCAGCTGTGACCCAGGGTTACCTAGCAACAGGTCGTGCCCAGGAAAAAAAAGGTAGCCTATGGAGTAGCTTACCTCATGCAGGTCCAAAGAAGAGAGTGAGTGAGTTTGAATAAGGATTTACACTTTTGCTTGAATGACAGATTTAGCTTATTTTTAGAATTTGATGCCATTTGCTCTTTTGAGGTTGTTGTATGCATCTGTCTCGAGACATGAAAGTTACATTTTGACATGAAAGTGTGCTTGCTGTAAGATAAGACTAGGAGAGACACAGGGAAGGAAGAAGATGCAGTTAAAGAGTGCTGTGAAAGTAAATGAGACAGAGAGAGAGAGAGAGAGAGAGAGAGAGAGAGACCAGAAAGAAAGATAAAGACAGATATGGTCTCAGATGGATATGTCCAAAGATAGCAAGGCGCTGATATTACTGTCGTTAAACTGATTCATGGACCCTCTTGAGGGACCAGATTTACAGGCCCTGGCTACCCCTTGGCTGGCCTGTTGCTGCCATCGGCCCCAGTAAAAGAGCTGTTTCACTAGGGAAGGTCAGTCAAGCCCTGGATGTTACAACCAGGAGATAGGCCAGTTGCAATAACAAGTCACCACTCACCCATCTCTAAAGGCTGAGGAGAAGAGAACAAGAGAAGCACAATGTTCAGAGGGAGAGAAGCAGCCATGTGAGGATGTAAAAAAATAAAAGGGAATCTGTGCCCCATCTCTGTGCCTCTGCACACTGCGTGTGCCAATTCAGCGCATTAGTGAGAGGGAACACTGGACCTGATGTTAATGGAGTTGTTGTTGGTCAACTAATAAATATTTAGGTCAAAAGTTTAGGTCAAAAGGACACACACACACTCACACACTCATGTATAGTATGCTCAGCATAAACCACGCTCATTTACCTATTGAACGCCCCAGTCCACCGAATAATATTGTTTTAAATAAGCATTGTATTGCACTGTATTGTTAACCCCTGGGCCTGAATAACACTTCAACCACTAACACAGTATGCACGGTAGGCATTTACTCTGCAAGGCATTGACCTTGCAGAGTAAAGGTCACTGACACCCAACTGAGCAACACTATGCATGATAGTGACATTGTGTGTGTGTGTGTGATTGTATGCCCTCCTTGATGGCTTTCATGAAGGTTCAGTCTCTTCAAGGCCACTGGGTCATGTACACACACAGAGCATTCGTGCACACATTCATGGAGGACAAAAAAACACAAGGGGGTAGAGAGAGATGGAGAGAGAGAGAGAGTAAATGAAGAGAAATCATGTTATTGTGTTAAGGGACAGATTCCCATGGTTTTGTCTGTCCTGCTTCTAAACCCCTCGCCCGTCTTGGCCTCTTTTCATCTGCTCTGCTCTCCTTGGTGATCTCCTAATATCTCCTCTGCTGCCAACTCCTCTCCTTGTTCCTCTCTCTCTTCTTTTCTTTCATTTTGTTTCCTCTCCTCTTCTGTCCTCACCTCACGCTTTTCTCCTCCCCTCCAAAACCTCCTCTCCCCTCACTCTCTTTCCTTTTCTTCCTCCTCTCTCCTCGCCTCTCCTCTCATCCGCTCTTCTCCTCCCTCCTCCTCCTTTCCTCCCTGCCAAGCATCTTCTCTCCTCTCATCTCTCCTCTTCTCCTCTCCTCTTCTCCCCACTCATCCTCTCTTCTCTTCCCTTCTCTCCTTTCCTTGTGTTTCCTCCCCTCCCCTCTCTCCTCCTCTCGTCTCCTCTACCCTCCTGCCCTTCCCTCTCTTCCTCTCCACTTGCCCCTCCTCACCCTCTCCTGTAGGGCCAGTCAAAGCAGATGCCTGCTGAGGTGAGTTCTGCAGTGGAGGAGAGGAGAGCGGAGGAGAGAGGCTATGGCTTTTGTGTTTCTCCCCTAGGTCACAAAGAGCCTGGGCCTCTAGCCATGAACTGCAGTTGGAAAGGCATTGTCCTTCAAGTACGTATGTGGCCATGAACACACACACACACACACACACACACACATACACACGCACACGGACATGCACATAATCAACATGCACAAACAAACACACACACACACAAACAGATGCATACAAAGGCTTCCAGTCTTTTTATGTCATGTAAGTGTGTTTGGGCATAATTAAGGAGTTATATTTGGTCCTAGTTTGAGGATCAAAACACAATAGGTTGTATCTACATACATAAACTGTCTAGTTCACCTTGTACCTTGTATGGGCCTCAAGTGTGCACAACATGAATGTGTTCCTCCGACAAAGAAATGTAATCATGGTTATCTGTGTGTATTTGTTTGTGTGTGTATGCGTGTGTATTTTTGTTTGTTTGTTTGTGTGTGTATGTGTGTGTGTGTGTGTGTGTGTGTGTGTACTCATGCACGTGGGTGTTTGTGTTTCCACTGAACCCACCCTGAGTCATGTTGTGAACCTGTTCCTCAGGCTAATTAATCTCAAAGGGGAGCCAATTAAGATCAGCAAGACTCAGGGCTCTCATGCCCAGACACGCAGCACCCCAACCCCTCTACACATGGACACACACGCGCGCACTGACACACACACACACACACACACCAGATAAACTCTCTCCCTCTCTCTCTCACACACACACACACCCTATGTATCATGCAATCAAAGTGTCTGACCACGTATCCGTTGACATACTGTACCTGAACTCCCCGCACACACACTCTTTCAACCTTTACTCTCAACCTCCTTCACACACACACACACACACAGACATCCACAGGCACACGCGCATGCACACACATGCGGAGGCATCGTTCCATGTGTACTTTTTCACACACGAGTTGACTTTAAATACTGTCCATATTGTCCATGTGAAGGATTGAGTTTCTAATTTAATTTATGCGCCTAACACACTGTGTGGCCGTCTGCTGTTTTTACCCCCCCAGACGGATCAACACTCTGTCACCGTTATTCTCCCAAACCTACACACAGACTCAGAGCCTTTAAACACCACCTTTCACTGACATAAGCAATGATCTGTGTGTGTGTGTGTGTATGTGAGAGAGAGAGAGAGTAAGAGAGTTTGTACATGCATGTACGGTATTTGAGGCTGTGTTGAATATATCAATGTAGATTCGAATGTGAGCAGCTAATTAAGTTTGGCGCGCACGTGTGTGTGTGTGTGTGTGTGTGTGTGTGTGTGTGTGTGTGTGTGTGTGTGTGTGTGTGTGTGTGTGTCTGAAGGTCTATGCAGGAAGCCTGAGTACATGACCACACCATTATGTGCATCTGAATGTCCTTGTTAGCATGATAGTATGCTGTGATGCATTATGGTGTCCTATTTCTGTTTATAAGTGTGTGTGTGTGTGTCTGTGTGTGTGTGTCCCTGTCCACTAGTTTGTTTATGTACATCGTTTGTGTGTTTGTTTGCGTGTCGAGCTACTATATGTTTACGTGTGTGTGCGCGTGTTGGCGTTAGCCTCCATCAGCGCGACTAACGGCTCCGATTAAAAAGGCATTTACCCCAACAAGCCTCCTGACGGCCTCGGAGCCTCAGCCTCGCCTGTAATTACGCCGGAGAAATCGCCCAAGATAAATCACACCTGCTGCCCCTCCTCCACATTACACACCCAATCAGACCCTCTGCATATTTTATGTTTTTATCAACTCTGCCGTAATTACCACTGAATGACATTAACACTACAGTTACACAGAGGGAGCGATACTGAGAGAGATAGAGAGAGAGACTATAGTGTTTTTTTATTTCTGTATGTATGTGTGTGTGTGTGTGTGTG
>PYXC01002641.1:5570000-5577500 GCA_015244755.2 Tenualosa ilisha | reverse complement strand
CGTGACTGGACGAGCTGAAAGTGTCATTTCTTTCTGATTGATCTGATGACTGTCCATATGTCTGCTCAAGCCTTCATTAATCTTTTAGGCAGCAAGAGAGAGAAAGAGAGAAAGTAAAGGGGGGAGAGGGAAGAGAAAGACGGGAGAGCGAAGGGGACACACAGAGAGAGAGAGAGAGAGCGAGGCAAGTAAAGCAATAATCTGCAGAAATATGATACAGTAAGCGATCTGAGGGGCAATCATGTCCAGACAAACACAGATAGCGAGGGAGAAATAGAGGGAGCAAAAAGACGGGTGCAGAGAAGAAGGAGGGAGATAAGAAGAAAGAAAAAAATGTGAAGGGATAAGGAAAAATATAAATACAAGGGAAAGTGTCCGAGAAAGAAAATGATAGTGACAAGAAGGAAGAGGAATAGAGGAAGTGAAAGTGGGGATGAGAGAGCGAGAGAGAGAGAACATAAACTCATTTCAGCGCCGAGCCGTCACCACCAGGCTTGTCACTCTTCATTAGAAGGGGCTGGCAGTGGCGATGGGGTGTCGCCTTCAGGGGGATGGGGAGTGCGTGCGTGTGTGTGTGTGTGTGTGTGTGTGTGGTGGAGGGGGGGTAGGGCTGGGGTGAGAGACCCAGAGAGGGTTGCAGAGGAAGAGGGGGTGGGAGGGAGAGAGAGAGAAGAGAGAGAGGAGAGGAGAAGCGAGAAATGGGATGGTGTGGTTAACCATGGCAGCTGTGGACCTCCCCAGGCCAAACACCAGCTCTCTTCATCCACACACACACACACACACACACACACACATTGTCTGGCCACTGCCCTGCTGTCACCTAGAGACATGCACACGATCTGACACCTTGCACACACTTCTTCTCGCTCTGTCCAATACACTCGTGTATACTCACAGAGATGGAAGACACACACACACACACACAGACACATGCACACACATGCTCTGTCCAACACACTTGCCTGTATGCACTTGGAGGGAAGACAAGAAGTTTCATGTCACATAGGCGTCAAGACACACTCACATACTAATACCCATGTGCTCAACCATACACGCATTCGTGCATGCGCACACAAACACACACACACACACACACAAATCATCCACATGGGTTACAAGGAAATGTGGAGGAAAATTAGCGATGAAAGAGAGTGAAATTAATGAAAATGGCCCAAATGCACATATATACATGACCATAGATAGCTTTTGTTGTAGCTTTTGGTGTGTGTGTGTGTGTGTGTGTGTGCGTGTGCGTGCGCGTATGTGTCCAGATGAGGTGTGTCTCTCTGTCTCTGTGTGACGGAGTGGCCAGCTGCACCTGCAATGTGTTTCTGTGTGTGTGAGTGTGTGTGTGTGTGTGTGTGTGTGTGTGTGCGCGCACGCTAATTATTTAAATTTCCACATCCAACACAATGTTTGGCCTTCTGCCCCCTCTTATTTCCCCAATGATTCCTCTTTCAGATGTTGCGAACGGAGGGCTGATAGAGTGTCAGTTCAATTAAAGCCACCTAACAAACAAACATGCGTCTTCTCCACTGTGAGTCAGTCAGTCAGTCAGTCAGTTTGCCGTAGAGACTTGTATGCTTATACATTGTGTACTGTATGCCTGTGCATGTACTTTAAGCGTGTATGTGTGTGTGGTTCTGGAGGATCATTTACACAGATGCATTTATCAGTGAGATGTGTGTTACCTATTCCTCAACTTGGTCACCTTTTGTGTGTATTTCCTTATCTGTATGTGTATGCTTTCCTTCCTGCTATCTGTGCTCATAACAAGCTACTTTGGATGGTTGTGTGTGTGTGTATTATGTGTCTTTGTGTGTGTTTTATGTTATGTGTCTCTCTCTCTGTGTGTGTGTGTGTGTATTATGTGTGTGTGTGTGTGTGTGTGTGTTATCTTATGTCTCTCTCTCTCTCGCTCTCTTTCTGTGTGTGTGTGTATTATGTGTGTGTATGTGTGTGTGTGTTATGTTATGTGTGTCTCTGTGTGTGTGTGTGTGTGTGTGTGTGTGTGTTATGTTATGTGTCTCTGTGTGTGTGTGTGTGTCTCTTTGTTTTTCCTCTGCTAGGCGTCCAGTCTGAGTGCTGGCTGGGTGTATCAGTTCTGACACCAGAGGCGACGCCCTCATACATCTCCATCCTCCAGCACCCAGGGTCCACTCTGGCACGACCACGAGGAGAGAGACAGAGAGAGAAAGAGAGACACGGGGGGGGGTTTGATAGAGAGAGAGGAGAAGCGAGAGATGAGGAGAGATAGAGAATATGTAAAGGGCAAGGGAAACAGATTGAATGTGAGAGAGGGAGGATAAGGAAGAGGGGAGGGGAGGAAAGAGTGAAGAGAGGAGAAGAGAGCAAACCAATGGGGGGAGTAGATGAGGGATGAGAGACAGAGAGACGACAGAGTGAAGGAGAAAGAGAGGGAGAATGAGAAAGAGAGAGAGAGAGACAGAGAGAGAATTAGACAGAGTGAGAGAGAGAGAGAATGAGAGCGATCCCCTCCGGCTGCTCCATAAACAAACACATGAGGAGGATGAATAAATCAGCAGGCCCAGGGCAGCGCTGGGGAGACAGGGGGCCGCGGCGCGGCGCACCAGCGCTGGATCAATAGCGCATGGGAAACCTTGAGAATAAGCTCTGCATTCATTTAGACTGCAGGCGAGAGCAGCCAGTCATCATTCCCAATCCATTTCTCTCCTTTCGCTTTCCTCTCTCTCTCTGCTTTTCTTAAACCCCACCCCCCCACCCCCCCACCCCAAACTCTCTCTCACACACTCTCACTGTTTCTCTCTCTAATTGTTTCTCTCTCTGCCTCTGTCTCTCACTCTTTCTGTCTCTCGCTCTCTCTTCCTCTCTCCTCAGATCGAAGAATTCCCCATCCAGTCTCACTGGTGATAATATGTGTAGATGGAATGGGAGCCTGAGAGATTTTTCATTGTTTTTAGAGACAAACAGAGACAGGACTGATTCATCCCTTTGTCTAAACTCATTATATCTCCAGATTGCTAATGGGCTAGCCACCACACAGCCACCCTCCGCTGGCCTTACAGTGCTTCCTCATGCATGCCGCTTCGAACTTCCTTTTGCATTTATCATTTTCACATGTTGGTTCTAGTTAAATGAAAGTGTTTTGTTGTGTGTTTACAACTACAACTCCTAATCATATAAGGAATCCATATCCCAGTATTGAAATTGCTGCAGTGTGTTCTGGTATGTTTTATGGTGTGTGTATATATATATATATATCTATGTGTGTAATTGTATGTGTGGATAACTTTTTCATTTTTTCTTTTAAAGTTGTTACTTTTCTCTTTCCAGAACTCATACAACTTTTTGCATGTGTGTGTATTTTTTTATTACTGTAAATCTATGTGTGTCAGTGTTTGTGTGTCTGTTTTTATCTGCATTTGTTTTTCTCTCTATGTTTGTGTTTCTCTCTATGTTCTCTCTCTCACTCTCTCTCTCTCTCTCTGTCTGTGTGTGTGTGTGTGTGTGTGTGTGTGTGTGTGTGTGTATATGTATGTTTGGGGATGGGGGCTGTGTGTATGTGTGTATGTGTATATGTGCGTATGTGTGTGTGTATGTGTGTGTATGTGTGTGTGTGTGGGGGGGGGGGTATTGTATACTGAACATACAGAGTTTGATGGTCCATCCCAGGAAGAGACACAGATATGTATGTCAGGCTTTGCCTGGTGGGGAGTGATCATCCCAATTATAGACCAGCACACTGACATGTCGGACAGACAGGGATCCTCATCAAAACCCCTCTCTGCGGATGGGCCTGAAAATGTCTTCCCATGCCGTGCCTCACTCTCCATTTGCACTGGTCTTGTTTGTCTTGTGTTTATTTGCTTGCATGTTTGTTGTTGGCTGAAAGCAGTGCCCCATAATGTTTACAAATCTGCCGTCTCCCAGTATGGTGATAGTGGGTTGTTGTAGCACATGGTGAGATGCTGAGGCTTAGTGTAGTGCAAACGGAGCCACAGGTGAATGAGTCAGGGTTTTCATCCCCAAATATTGGCAGACACAGAGGGAGGAAGAAACATATGAGATCAGTCTGTTGCGGTGCTACATGGGAGGCCCATCTGGAATTCCATGGTGGAATATTACTATGTCCCGCTATATTTGACTCTCTGACTGAGTGAGACAGACAGTGAAGTAAATGCATGTATGTGTGTGTGTGTGTATGTGTGTGTGTGTGTGTGTGTGTGTGTATTTGTCAGGGTGGTCCTACAGCTATAAGTAGACAAGAAGTAGATTGAGATGAGACAGTTTTAAAGCTCTTTATCTACCAATATGAAATGCAACGGATGCAAAAGGTCTGTTTTTCTCATTATCTGTTTTTTTTTTAATAATTGAAATCTCTCCTCTTTCAACCTTTCCTTGTCCTCCTCCTCTTTCAAGTTCTTCTCTCCTCTCTGCCATCCCTTTTCTGTGGTCTGGTTTCTATGACGACAGGGTTGATCGATTTGATGCCATCTGATTCCGAAGCTGCAGAAAAAAGAGATGACAGCAGATGGTTTCTGGGTTGCAAGGTCTCCCTCCAAAGTGATTGAGAGAGAGAGAAAGAGAGAGAGAGGGAGAGAGAGAGAGAGAAAGAGAGAGAGGAAAGGAGAGAAAGAGGGAGAGAGAGAGGGAGGAAGAAGTAAGTAAGAGAAAGACAGAATGAAAGAGAAACAGGGAGAGAAAACATAGATATAGATTTCTATGTTTCATAGTAATACAGTATGCCATGAATACATCCATTTTTGAATGGTTTGGCCAGAAAAACAGAAATCAATTTGAAATTAAAGAAAAAAAAGATGGGGGCAGAGATGCACCAGTAGCGTAGAAGAGTGGAAATCAAAAGGCTGGAAAGAGCAAGAGAGGGAATAAAAGAAAGAGATGGAGAGAGAGCGAGAGAGAGTGTGGGCATGCACAGTGCACCAGAGCCAGGGGAAGTATTGTGCTTTGGTTTGGCTCTTCCTCCTTCAGTGTTGTTGGGCTAGCTGTGGTTGCAGGTCATATGAGGTCACCGATCACAATTTCAGATTTGCCTTCTATCTGCTGGGTGAGCAGTACTGTTCAAAACTCTGTCTACCACTAGCCATAAATATGGAGAATAGGATTTTAGATAACAAAAAAAAACACAGTTACACACTTAAGCACACACACTCACACACACACACACACACATACACAGTAAGTGTGAAAGGGAAACATTATAGATAGAGTTATTCACTAGATATGGCTACGCACACACACGCACGTACACACACACACACACAGCATAGAGGAATACAGAGACAGGAACAAAGCCACTTCTCCACACACAACACGAAACGAAACATAGCCCAAAAATCCTTCAATGCCATCCTGGCCGTCATGGAGACACCTGTCACATCACATCACGGCGACAGCCAGCAAGACGTTCATTTCAATATGACCTCTCTCCCACACCCTGCCGCCGCTGCAGCTACTACAAGACCTTTGTTTGTTTGTTTGTTTTTTTGTGAGTGTTTGTTTGTTTGTTGCTCTCTCTCTCTCTCTGAGCACACAATGGCAATGGTGTGTGACCGTGTGTGTGTGTGTGTGTGTGTGTGTGTGTGTGTGTGTGTGTGTGTGTGTGCGTGCGCGCGTGTGTTTACTTTAAATGTTTCTCATAAACGCAGTGATGTGTTATTCACGGCCGGGAAAGAATAGAAAAAAAGAAGGAGAACAAAATGGAGGGAGGGAGAGACAGAGGGAGAGGGATGGAAAAAAGAAAACATGAAAGAATGGAAAACAGAGTGAATAAGACAGAGAGAGAGAGGCGGAAAAAGAAAGAGCTACAGAAAAAGAGAGTGTGTGAGAGAGGGGTGAGAGAAAGCTTGTTAGGGGGGAAAACAGATGGCCTTTAAACCACACAGGAGCACCCATGGGATAGGGGGAAGAAAGAGAGAGCGAAAGGCGGAGAGAACAAGGGAGACAGGACAAAGATGGAAAGGAAGAAAAAAGAAAGAGAGGAAAAGATAGAGAAAAAGAAAGATCATGAGAGAGAAAGAAAGAGCAAGAGAGGCCAGGGACTGTATACATACCTAAAGGGATGGGGGAGGGCGACAGTTAGTACATTTAGAGTGTTGTGTGTGTGTGTGTGTGTTTGAGTGAATCCATCTTTTCATTGGTGTTAGTGTGTGTATGAGTCCATATTATCAGTGGTGTAGGTATGTCTGTGTGTGTGTGTGTGTGTGTGTGTGTCTGTATGTGCAGGCACATGCATTTGTGAATCTGTGTGTTCCATTACGTTTTTAATGTGCTTTTTGGCGGACTGCATCTCCAGTTTACTAGTGAATGCTCCATGCAATCAATGCAGAATGCTGTCACAGTCTTTCACTCTGGCTCACGGTCTGGCCACGCACACACGCACACACACACACTCACACACACACACACACACAGAGAGAGAGAGAGAGAGAAGGAGAGAGAGAGAGAGAGATGACAAAGGGGAGGTGGAAATGAAAAATTTGGGGTTCCATCCCGTTACATTATGCAGCAGATGGTGTCCAGGCAAAGCCAGACTCGGGCAATCCCTGGAGAGAGAGAGTGAAGAGAGGGAGAGAGAGAGAGAGAGAGAGGGAGAGGAAAATACAATACACAATGCAAAAAAGGGGTGGGGGGGTGACTAAAAAATGCGTAAACGTGTCAGCAAAGAAATTATATTCATTTAATGGGTGATTTCAGAAATCAAGTCTGTCCATGAGTTGATGACATGAATCATTTATAGTGCAGAGGCCTCTTACTTTGTGCACAGGGGTTCAAAATGATACTCAGATTCTTATAAAAGATATCCATAAAATAATCCAGAATAATCCATAAAATACTGTGTAGTAATGTTTGTACCTGTGTAACAACTAATCTATCTATCTATCTATCTATCTATCTATCTATCTATCTATCTATCTATCTATCTATCTATCTATCTATCTATCTATCTATCTATCTATCTATCTGTCTACCTCATTGTCTGTCTGTTTTTCTCTATTTTCTGTCTCCTTTTCTCAACAAATTATTTTGTAGTTTTTTCTTATTGTAAAATTGATGTGAAAACTGTTCCCTCAAACATTGCTCTTGACACTTTCAAACAGCCTCTGTTGATGTGGAAAACGACTTCAGAACTTGAGAAATGGATGTCACGCAACGCACGCAATCATGCAATAAGCTAGCTGTGATGTCTGATCAACTGACAATGATGTGCAAGAGCCAGACAGAAGCTAGGGTGGCGAGGCTGAGATGTGATCACATGCAGGAGGATATGGAATCAATACCACATCAGCCCAGCTATTTAAACACGGACATAAATATCTCTCTGGGTTCTCTCCAGCTGCTCTCGCTCTCTATCTCGGCTCACCCCTCCTTTTCCTTCTCTCTCTCTTTTCCTCTTCCTCTATGCTGTTGCTTTCTCTCTCTCTTTCTCTCCCCCTCTCACTCTCACTTCATCTCCTCCTCATTTCTCTGTCACTTATTTACACATCAGGCCCTGTTCAT
>PYXC01002641.1:5515000-5565000 GCA_015244755.2 Tenualosa ilisha | reverse complement strand
CGCCAGGCTTGTGCCATCCGTGCCAGGGCCCCGCAGCCCCCGTAGTGAGGTCTGGCACGCAGGCGGCACAGCGAGATGGGTGGGTGGGTGGGTTGAGGAGGTGGATGGATGAGGGAGGTGATGGGGCGGTGGAGGTTAGAGGCTGGAGGGGGAGGGAATGTGTGTGTGTGTCTGTATGTTTGTGTGTGTGTGGGGGGGGGCACAGTCGCTGGACAGTTGGTCAGTTTTGTTTCGTCTTGTGTTTCTGGAACACCTGAGTGTCCATGCACACATGCGAACAGACACATGCAGACATACACACAAATACACACACACACATTTCTCTCATTCTCTCTCTCTCTCTCTCTCTGTTTCTCTCTATCTCTCTCTCTCTCACACACACACACACACACGCACACACACACACAGCACAGAGTCATGGGGATCATTACAGAGCAGACACTCAGGCAAGTGAAGAGAGTGGCAATTCTGGTTCAGTACACTGAAGTGTTTTCACAGATATTAAAAAAGAACTCCCTGTTTTAGTGGTTGTGTTGCTGTTTTGTGATGCTTGTTGAAGTGTGTGTGTGTGTGTGTGTGTGTACGGTGTATGTCTGCATGAATTGTGAGCAGAGATATGTGACCCTGAACAGAGACATCTGCAATATTTAGAATAGTTCGATGCACAACCACTTGATGACTCAGGACCAATTTAGGAAATTGTAAAATATTCATGAGGCTCTCAAAAAAGGAAAACATCAAAGCAAGTCTTCCCAACATATCCAAACCTTCCTCTGTCTGTACAAAAACCTGTGAAACTAAAGAAATCAATGTTGTTGTTTTTTTAAAAAAAACAAAACAAACAAAAAACAAAAAACAAAAAAAAACACATGAGCTAAAATAAACGGAACTACAAATTATTCTAAAACATTGCAGACTAACTCATCTTGATCTGGCAAAGGTCAATCTGATGCACTGAAGATGGGTCTGGCTGGGGCAGGTTGGGGTGTGAGAGAGCGCAGGAGCTGCTCTGTTATCGGTGGCTGTGTGAGGACCTCCATTAAAAGGCCAATTTCTAAGTGATAACGCTGACGTGATGATGATGAAGCAACACGCTTTATCAAAGCATTAGCTATGTTCTCAGCTGGGTTAATGGCTTGTAAATTCCTCATGGAATATACTGCAAGTAAATCTGTTAATGGGTGTGCGCACACACACACACACACACACACACACGCGCACGCACGCACTCACACACACACACACACGCGTGCACACACACACACAAATAAATAAATATTTTCTTCACCTTTTCTATTTTTCAGGTCCCTCTGTCAAACCTATGCAGCACATCAGCCACTGCAGTGAACACTTCACTGGGTTGTTTTTGTTTTTGTTTACCTCAAATTGCTCTGTTTGTTTATTTACTTCTGCATGGCATCACCCGAAGAGACTTCTCTCCCACGCCTCGGCTGTCGCTAGACAACGTGCCCTCTCCATCTTGCCTAATTCAAACCCCTCGCTCTCTCTCTCGCTCTCACTCTCTCTCTCTCTTTCTCCATCTCTCCCTCTTTCTCTTTTTCTATCTGTTCCTTTTTCTATTAGGTTGGCCCAGCTGGCTGTCCCCTGTGTCTTACACCCCGCAAAACTCCCTCCTTTTTTCTCCTTTCTGTCTTTCCTTCTGTCTCTCTTTCTCCCTCTGTTTCTCTCCTTCTGTCCATCTCTCTCTCTCTCCCCCCTCTATCTCTGGGGGTTTAATTCCATCAGTATGGCCACTCTGCTGTTCCACAGGCCGCAGTATTCCCAGGGCCTCGCCACCATTGGAGCAAGTGCACCACAGATGGGGGGAGAGGGGTGTGTGTGTGTGCGTGTGTGTGTGTGTGTGTGTTTGTGTATGTGTGTGTGCCTTGTGTCTGTGTGGGGAAGGGGCAAGGGGGGTCAGTGTGTCTGGTGCCATATGCCACTTTCTCACTTCTGGTCTTTTGTGTGTGTGTGTGTGTGTGTGTGTATGTGTGTGTGTGTGTGTGCATGTGTGTAGAAGGGAGAGTGAAAGAGAGCGTGTACTTAAATTTATGCTTTTGGAAATGTCCTTTGTCTATTTAAAATCGTAAACCTATTTCTTTAATCAGCATCAGCACTGACATGACCTCAACAAAACCCCACTGTGTCATTTCAATTAGATAATTCCCTGCACCGTGGCCTCACACATTTTCATAACCACATTTTACTGATGGATACCAGTGCCATTTCTGCTGTTACTATGCCTTTCGCGCCGTGTTGAATATCACAGCATTGCTTAAATCAAATTGAGTTTGATAGAGATGGCCGTGGCACTCCTCGACTAGTATTATCTAATGCTTATATCCACGTCACCGACCTGTCACCCGGATCATGTCACACAAAACATTTTTCCCCATTGTTGCACTCGGGAATCAGCCAAAGGATGTGTGGATTTATACAGGATGAGCGACACTAAGCATTGTTGGGCTGCTGTCGCTGATTCGATCTGACATGAAATGTTGGACAGAGGAGAGGGTTGCAGCTCAACAGAAATCCCACAGAACAACAGCTCTGATCACTGACGTTAAGTGGGTCTGATGTGACATTTGCTGCTGGACTGACAATAATCTCTGTATTACAATATTGTCATTGGGATTAAGCTGTACAGTATACAGTATGGACCCCTACAAATATCAGTCATCTATCACATCTATCTATCCATGTGTCCACACCTCCCACAGCTCACTCATTAGCAACAGGAATGTTATGATACGTCGTACTCAGATCTATTTGCCTTTCCTATGTTTTGCTATTTTGCAGACATATTATGCTAAACTCATTCAAATTCAGCCCAATCTCCCCATCAGTATTAACTAAATACCCCAATATGACAAATCCAAAACCTGGGTGCACCCCCAAATTAAAATAGAATTAGCTGAATGTAGATTTATGGCGTGTGTGTGTGAATCAAAACCGCTTTACATTAACATTGAAACAAAACAAACTGTTAACAAGATTCAGGGAGTGGAAACACTTTGTCACTGTAATGCCCTGCTGGAGTACTAATACCATGACACCGATGCACTTAGCATTTGGAATTACAACAGTACAGGGACAAATTGCATCTGTACATACCCAACTAAAGTCCCATCCCAAAAAAACAATTGTACTAAAAATATGAATGATCTTTCATCAAAGCCTCAGAGGGGAACAACATAACAACAAAAAAAAACTAATGAACACAGTTAAAAAGATATTCATTCAAATACACAGGGATATTGTCATAGTGATTCAGCAGTCCATTGGCTGTGCATCTCACCATTAGGTACACCTACGACAGGCACTCCGGAACTTTCTGGTCATCACCATGAGCATAATGATGCAGTGTATCCCAAACGATCCATTTCCTTTTCCTACATTTTGCTTTTTTGCAGCCTTAGCTCGATATGAATGGCCTTTGTGCACGGGGCGTGATGGTTGATTGGTAATTAGCTTTTATGTTGATGACAATTGTAATGAGGCTATACCTACAAGCTAACTTGGAAATGAACTCTGAAGTGACAAGAAACATCGAGATCTGTTGTCAAGTTTATTAGTTAGGCTTACCTTGGGTAGTAAACTAGTGTAACTACACCATACAACTAACGCTTATGCCTAATATTAACCTAGCCTACCGTACTTCACACAAATGGATATGCTGTCCCTGTTCCATGGAAATACATGACTATTCTTAATGTCCACCGTGTACAGAGCCTATTAGAAAGATATTTATTACATGTAAAAGACAGCTTTGATCATATGTGGGGCAGACAGAGGCAAGATGATCAGTGATCAGTCCCCACTTAGTCATGTGACCACCTGCTCTGTATAGTTAACCCAGTAAAGATGGATTAGGTTGGTCAGTGGTTGGGCAGGTTATCATGACTCAGCATAACTTAAAATAATTATGTCCATTATGAGTGATTGGCTGTTGATTTAGAGCACGCAGACACACACACACACACACGCACACTCACACACATATAAATGCTCAAACAAGCAAACGAACAAATACAAATACATATACACACTAATATAAACACAAAACACACAAGCACATACACACCCAAACACACATTTGCACACAAGCACACACACATGCGCATACAAGCACACATATACACACAACCACACACACATGCACACACACATGCACACATGCACACACAAGCACACACACACGAGCACAACACATACACACAGTTACAAGAACACACCGAGACGCATAGTGCATACAAGCGAAAAAACATGCACACACCCACGCACAATCACACAGACACATACACACACACACAGGTGCGACAGACGTCAGCATGGTGAAAGTTGCCCCCTCTAAAACTCAAACCCTTGGCATTAATAAATTTTACCCTCATGGTGTCTCTGCCATCAGAAGGGGGCCTCAGCTGCTCCTCCAAATTGGTCGGAGGCGGTGGATATGAGGAAGAGAGAGAGAGAGAGAGAGAGAGAGGGAGAGAGAGAGAGAAAGTGTGTGAGTGTGTGTGTGTGCTGTGTATCTGTGTTCAAGTAGGTGTTCCTCTGTGTGTTTGTGTCTGTTTGTATGTGTGCTTTTGTATGTGTGCTTTTGGTATATGTGTGAGGGTGTGTGTGTGTGTGTGTGTGTGTGCGTGTGTGTGCGCATGTGCAACACGAGTGATGATAGAAGAGTCTTATCCTAAGGCCCCCCCACCCTCCATTTTCTGTCTCAGCAGGAGCACCCCCTCTCCACCCCCACATCCCACTTCAGGTGGCTCTTCAATCAGCACGAGTGCACACACAGGACGTGCCTCATCCCGCCCTATCCATCTTCTCAGCCCTTATTTGCACGTCCTGATTGGGCGGACGCCACGTACTGCAGCCGTCAATCACCCGGCCAGCCTCGTCTAAGGTTGGGGTTTGCAGTTAGTTTTCTGCTTACGGAGGTGCCAGCGGGCCACCTGCTGTGTTTAAGGAGGGGAAGAGGAGGAGCGGGACTGGGTGCGTCGCGTGAGTCAGTGCGCCGGGATTGGGCATTAATCTCCTGTCACAGCTTCACTTTACGAGAAGCAGCAACACCGCTCTCCACACAGACTCTTATCACTTCATCCTCGCTGAGTCTCTAACATTCTCTCTCTGTCTTTCTCTCTGCCTCTCTCACTTTCTTGATCTGTTTCTCTATCTCGATCTGTCTCTTTCCAATTGACTAGGCTTACAGCTTCACATCCATCAAAATAAAAGGGAATGCTATTAGAGCCTTACAGCGGGAGGTTTTAATGTTTGATGTGTTCCAGTGGTGTACAAGTATAACGTGTAAAAAAAAAAAAAAGTTAGACAGTGCTTTATGAAAGGAGTATTAATAATTTCTTTGTCTTTCTCTCTATCTTTCTATCTCTCTCTCTGACTCAGACGTGTGCCATCTTTGCACATTTTAAACACCTATGCAAACACACACACACACACACACACACACACCACACACACACACACAACAAGATAACCAGAGAGTGGGTCTATTATTGGACCGGCAGCCTATTAAAGGGAAAGTGATAGTTGGCACCCTGCTTTTACGAGATGGTGAGGAAGGGAGCTGACATTTTCTTTTCTCTTTACAGCCTCCTTGTCAGCGCTCACATTCACTTTTACAGTGACGGGACCCATCAGCGTCCGCTGGCCACTTCACACTGTTCCAAGGCTACTCGACACTCTCCATGCGTCCCTCTTTCCCTCCTTTCCCTCTTTCTCTCTTCTTCTCTCCTTCCCTCATTCTCTCTCTCTTTCTCTCTCTCTTTCTTTATCTCTTTCTCTCTGTGGTCGAGTCTGAATCAGTTCTCCACAGAACATATAAACAACAACTCGCCATATACGTCCCCAATGACAGGCTGCTCCAAGGCTACTATGTTCGTGCTTCAACTCTCCCCTCTTCCTTTGTCTCTCATTCTCTCTCTCTCTCTCTCTCTCTCTCTCTCTCTGTATGTCTCTCTCTCTCTCTGTGTCTCTCTCTCTCTGGGGTTGTATTCAGTGGACACTGTTTTACATCGAGCATAAACAACAGTTCACCATATACATCGCCAATGACTTCACGCTGAGGGACAGTTGGTCAGATTTACAGCCGAGGCCATTTGACTGTTGTGAAAGTGTGTTTGGCCAACCACCAACAGCCTCCAACTAAGAGTGTAACCCTCCTGTTGTGTACCTAATCTACTTGTAGTTCGGTTACAAGCCCAAAGCCCTAATCAGTAGGCCTTGGCTGTTTCCCCTTCTTACCGACAGATCAGATGGACAGTATAAGTGTATTTGTGCACACTTCCACAAACATAAACACACCCCTCACTCCCTATTTTTGCTTCCAGTGATGGCCTCCATCAAAAACCTACTTTCAATAAAATCTCTCCCTCACTGAATTACATGGGCTTTGTTCAGTAAGGCCTACAGACCATAATTAGTACACTTAAGTTTTAAATTTGTAATATTCAAGAGAGCATATTTTATGCAGAGGTCTATTACAAAATTTTATCACAGATAATATATGTATTATCTCAAGTTAAAAATGTCATTGACCAAACGACCGGAACTCCACACGAACACAACAGGAGGGGTAAGAAAGTGTGTTGAAAATTAGCCCTATCTCTCTTGTCATTTATCGACAGTAGTTGCTCAACAAGGCTTTCAGAAAAATCACCCTTGTCTACTTCTGTACATGGCATGAATTCTATTTGCTGTCAGTCACACACAAATCTCTGTTAATTTCCCATGTGTTTCTGCCGTGACCCTCTCTCTCCTTCCAGGCTTGCTGGAGATGACTTGTGAAATGTTGTGTCAAAGAGAAGTCAATGTGTAAAAGATCAATAAATCAATTGGTATGGCTCCATGTACGTATGTCACTGACAAAGGTTGGGATAGCAACATCTCCATCAGTCTGTGACAGCAGCAAAGTGTTGATCATGGCTGGACACTGAGTCTGAGGAATATGAGCATACACACGCACACACACACACACACACACACACATCCTGCAGCAATGGAGTTTTTTTTGGGGGGAATTTTATTTATAAATTTTATAGAGTTATAGTTTATCAGATCTACTGAAAACGAATAATAACATATCAGATAACAACAACAACAACAACAACAATAATAATAATAATAATAAAAAAATATATATATTTTAGGCCTAGATTTTTTCCGATGGTGTTTTCACAGCTGTGGCACAGTGGTAACAGATCCTCATTAAAGTTCGATCTCCCTCCTCCCTAAAAAGGCCTTGGAAAAACAGAGCTCTCCTCCGGGGTCCGTGTCCGTCACTCTGATGCGGATCGACTCACACGATTGGTGCGGATAAACACGGGGGCAGGGAAAGAGATGGATAGTAGAATGGAGGGAGGGGGAAAGTGAGAGAGGGAGGAATGGGAATGGGAGGAGAGGGGAGGGGAGGACAAGAGAGGTGGGCAGGGTTGAAAAAAGGCAGACAATACGAGTCGTGCTTTCCGTCACACCGGGAACCCTTTATTAGGGACCTCGTTGAAGTCTTATCATCCAAAGCATCAGCGGAAGAGCACGGAGACCCAGGGTGGGTGCTTGAAAAGCCAGAAGCGCGCGTGGCGACACACAGTTCAATCTGTTCCGTCTCGGCGCGTGTCGTCTGACTCAGCTCAGTCTATGAGTGAAATATTTTCATAATCCGTCAGGGCACGCGAGGAAACACTGCACTTTCACCTCTCTTCAGGCGGGCCTATCCACGAGACCGTGTCCATTGTTCCCGGGGTGAGGGTCAAGAGGCGTCATTGCTACAAGATCGTTATCTACCTCATCAGAGGCTCACAGTTCTGTCGCCGTTTATCCACGGATGTGTAATCTGAGGATTTAAGGACAGTGACTGTGTAAATGTCAGCTTCGAAAATCATGAATATTCAAGACGCGAAAATAAGCGAACGTCAGTGCCGTAAGTAGACAGACGTTTTAGTTGTTTTAAGATTGAGCAACGCTGCTAAGTTGAAACCTGTTGGGATATTATTAAAGCGAAAAAGAGAATATGAACCGAGCAAGACTGGACTGAAATACCGCAAGGACGTGAAAATTAGGGGGCAATAGGATTTGCTGTTCTGGAGAGTCCAACTGAGAGTAAATCTTTGGAAAGAGTCGGAAGTTGAGCATCACAAAAGGTGAGTCTTCCACTTGCACCTGAGCATCCACAAAGACCTAAATATGTAATTGCTAAATTATACCTTTATATACTTGCTTGTTAGTGTTAGCGTGACACATGTTATCTGACGGGTAGATTCGATTTACGCGTCATTTCTATGTGTAGCCTGTGTGTGCTTATTTTCGTCAGGTAAAAGAACGACATTCCAAAATTCTGAAAAGAGTTTAAATCCCAATTCAGAGGGTATGTCGCCAGTGTTGAGAATCTCCTTGCGACAGATTGATGTTCACACGTTTGCCTGTCATATGGAGCGTGCTTTCCCTGCTCAGAAGGCTTGGTCTCGCACGACAGATGGTCGGCTATGAATCTGCACTTCCATCTCTGTACAAATATATTCAAGCGACTTTATTAAGTCGCTTAAATTTGGCAGTTTTCGTTGTCAGCTCAGTGCCTTGTATGACAAAGTTTCAAATATAATAGAAAAACTATAGATCACTTTTGTAGACTTTTTCCCGCAAGTCCATGGACGATAAACTCATTAATAAATATTTACAGGGAAAGACAACATTAAATGAGATTTCTCTCATAAATGTTGAATGGTGAGTGGAACATATGAACATGTGTGTCTACATTTAGGGGGTTGACATCATTTATAATAAAATATTGATGAGTCTTTTCAGGCAGCCTCATAAATGATTTTAATTAGACGACAATGCAGGCCACAACAAATTGCTAAATAAGCACTTCGTGTCAAACTTCTTTGGGTGTCGTGGATAATGCGTTATTCTAAATTGAGTCTAAGATAAACATAGGCTGTGAGTGCCTCAGTGGGTGAAAAGATGAGAGAGACAGAGAGAGAGAGAGAGAGAGAGAGAGAGAGAGTTTGCCTCAGGCGAAACATGTTGTCTCTTGCCATGCCCCAAGTGTATGTGAACAATCCTCTCACCCTTCTTCTTTTCCATTTTCTCTTGGGGCGCAGGTGTACCACATCAATCTATTCGGCTCTAGCCCCACGTCCACGTTGAAAATGATGCTGAGTCCAGATCAATCCGACCCGGACCTTCCGTGGGGGCAGTCCGATCCGGAGACCGTTTTAAATGTCATAAAAGTCGAATGTATGCCAAATGAGCCTATGGAAGGAGACAGCAAATCCCGTTCTTTGCCCGAGCCACCCCTGACGCGTGAGGAGAAAAGACGGCGGCGACGCGCCACCGCGAAGTACCGGTCCGCACACGCCACAAGAGAACGGATTCGGGTGGAAGCATTTAACGTGGCCTTCGCCGAGTTGAGGAAACTTCTGCCTACGCTCCCACCCGACAAGAAGCTCTCCAAGATCGAAATCCTGCGTCTGGCAATCTGCTATATCTCTTACCTGAACCACGTGTTGGACGTGTAAAAGCATGAGAAAATTAGACTTTCAAAGACGAAAACATTTGATATGAGAACATCATCAATACCACCACCACCTACAACAACAACAACATCACACAGACATACATATACGCGCGCTTTTGGAACTGGAGTCAAAGTAAAACAACCAGTGGAAACAGTGAATTTCCATAAGAAAATAAACTCTAGTTTATCACTGTTATTTACGTGTTCAGTTGCTGGGCTGATGTCGCTCGCAAGGGAAGCTGTTAGAGGGTCGCAAGACCTGTAGCCTTGCAGCGAACCCCAGGGCAGCGGATTGAGTGAATGAGTGGAGCGCAATAACAAGAGAGTCTTGTGCCTGGAGACAAATGTGTGTGGGTTTCCTAGACAATACTGTTCACTCCCAAGTCCCACGGGGCTTAGAATCTCCGTGTGCCGGCACTGGCTCAGAGAGAGATGGGAACAACAAGGAATCCAAGACCCCCTTGTTTTCATCCCTAAAACAGGACAATGAAATGTCCATTAAAAATGAAAATGGAGAACATAGGAAAATAGGAAAGAGAGAGAGAGAGCGAAAACAACGTTCTAAGTGCCACCTATTATGAAATAATGACCTTAACCGTGGTTTTGATTTATTTATGATGTATGGATTAGCCTTTTATGTTGATAAATAATTTATGTTTATGTTAGAGACGTGTCCTTTTCAACCTGTCAGGTATTTATGTCTAGCCTGCAAAAGATTATATTTATTAATGTATCATTATTTATTTGGTTATTTATTTATTTATTTATTTATTTGACTGTGGTATGTGGACAACGGAAGTGATGTTGTTGCTCTTCAATTGCACTTTTTCAGTGATGTTTTGTCAAGTTGTAGGCTTAATGTTGTGAAACGAGCAGTTCATTATTGTGAATATTTTATTTCTGATCATATCCATGAAAACGAGAAGCACTTCTCACTGGGTAAAACCCATTGATATTCTGTATGTGTTCATGAGATGGTAAAATAACTTGGATAATCTGTGGCCTACAAATAATCACGTCATCAATATAAGAAAACGTTTCCGTGCAGGTATGAAATAGGGATTATTTCAGTATATTAATGTTGTTTTTTTCCAGAAATTAGAAAATTTGAAGGGAATGCAATAAACCATTCAAAAGGCTATAGAGTTCTAAGAGACACCAACTCTGCTGCGACCAAAAAAATTGATTTCAAAGTAGATTATTTTTATTGACATGTGATTCCTAGAAATCGTTTATTTATTTACGTGTCTGTTGTGAACCTCTTACGTCACTAATTTTATAGAGAGAAAAAAAGAAACATCATATCTGCTATCCAAAGATCTCCTGTTTTTTCAGGGTTTTTGTTCGTGTCCTTTTGTAGTGGGTTAGCTATTACAAACATGGTTTGTAACAAACACAGTTTTCATATCTTTCTGGTGGATTGTTAAAAAAATAAATATCTAAAAAAAACATGTTCATTTTCTGCATACTTATCCATACTCGTCATGGGCTGTAGCCTAACAACAACGTCAAAAGACGTTTATCGCAGGTAGAAAAGGAATGTGAAAATCATGTCCCTGAATGTAATCAATGCTAGATTATCTCAAACATTTAGAAAAGATCACTGCAAGATAAGTGTATGAAATTCAGTGATGCATCCATGCTTTTAGTTAAAAACATCGACGTTTACATTGCAGTATCCAAATTGCCTGTCAGTTTAATTTACTAAACAGACATAAATCTCCATTAGGGCGTCAAACGGCAGAGTAATGCTGGTTTCTGCACCACTATAATCGCAGTCATCATCGCTCAACACAGCAGCATTAGCAGCTTGACTGGATATGCCAGGGTGATTACTGATTGTCTGTACAACTACACGGGCACGTTCTCTTTAGGAGGCCCAAGGTAACGCGAAATGCCAAAAAACTCATGGTCATTACAATCGGGCATCGCATCCAGAGAGGAGGCAGAATGGCTGTGGTCAGCCTGCCGGCGAGGGAAAGCCTGTCTCCGGGCGTGCGTTTGCAGCTCCGTTCCGCTCTCGGCATAAAGGCGCACCCTCCCCAGAGAGGGGGCAGGTGTTCCTCCAGACGAGCCAAGACAACCAAATTACGGTCCGTCTGGTGCCTCCTGTGGGAGAGAGTGAGTGAGTGAGTGAGATAGAGAGAGAGAGAGGTTTATGAGGGTATGTGTAGATGTAGGCTACCAAATGTACAAAAATACACATGAAAAAGTAACTATTCGATAAATTAATTGAGGATTTTATGTCCAATGTATTTATTTGGCTAAATGATCAGCATTGTCAAATTGTAGTCGACATTGCACCTTGCTGAAAATAAAACGGTTTATTGAGAAAATATCCATATTGGCTATGTTTTATAAAACTACTTGTAGACTACTCCATCCTGTGCTGAAAGTTTATGGAAGCAAGCTCTTCTTTGATGTCATTTCCCATAATCTATAGCCTGCAGCTTTATGTGATTTGGAAACTTTGGTTGGCCCAAGGTGTCTAAAAAGAAATAAAAACGGGTGAAGAGCGGGGTTTTGAATATGAACTGTCTGTGTGTGCAGCCTGTAATATTTACGTGGGAAAGCCATCATCAAAAATAAGGGGGGGGAATAGCAGCATTGTGAACACATTTATTACAGTGGCTTTCAGGACAAAAATAACTATTATTCCTGTCTTGTTGTTATAGGAAATATTTCACCCCTTGATTTCAGCAAGACCGGTGTAAAGAATTAGCCTAAGTCCTGAATGAAGAATTAAGCCTGTTGATCATAAGCAGAAATCATTAGCAGTTCACTCGTTTATAATGCTCAAAGGTAACTTTTGCATATTGTCAAGTTATTATAAGCATGTTGTATTAATGTTGAAAACGAAGATGTGTTACACCTTGTACAATGCATTATTAATGTCAATTTACAGTGAAAACGTAATCTGCTGAGAATAAATCGCTCCTCAAAGATTCATCTGTTTAGACTAGGTTGTGACAGATGTCTACACAATTTCCGGACAAAATTGTTATTGTCACAATGTTATAGACAATTATTTGTTTTCTATTTATTCTTCTCTAAAGAAACATCCAGTTTAAAACTAAGTTAAACAAAATCTATCCCTCTCCGACTACTACCCCACCTGTATGCGGCTAAAATTAGCTGTGGAGAGTTTTTCAGTCCTAGTCCCATTACTGTAGTAGGTGTAGTATAAGCTATGGTTAGGAAACAAATTACTCGAATGTGACAACTTTTAGTTGAGTCCTTCACTTTTAGAATTCAAACAAAATACTTCTAGCCTGTAAACTTATTATATGAGCCTCAACAGGGTGTTTCACAATCACACATTTCCACAGGAGCAAAAAATAAGAGAGACTTTGAATTAAATTAAAAGACAAAGAAAAGAATTGTCGAAAGAGGAAAAAAAGTAAAGTCAACATTGATAGCGCCAGGCTTTTTCCAAAAGGTCTGGGCAATGTATGTCAGTGTGTGAGAAAGCGCCATATTGCCCGTGTGTGTCCTAAGGATTATGTAATGGCTCTGTGCCCTTCTGAGATACCATATGTCAGCCTGTCTGTCAAGCAGCCAGCCTTATTCTATTAGGAGTAACCACTGATTTGCTGAACGCTCAGGTAGTGTATGTAGTTAGACACAACCTCCTTCTGTTCCGGCCAATCTGGGCCAGGTCTGTCTTTTATTCAGTCTGTGTTTTTATGCCAACATAGGCCTCTTGCTTGGGCCTGGTACAATAAAAACAAAACCATATGTTCATCAGTCTATGGGAACAAAGAAATTCCCTGCAACTATTGTGCCTGTGAATCACAAGCTTTCTTTTTTCCACCATTATTAGAATTAGAACGGTTTTCAAAGTGCCTGCATCCACTTCTGTTCTACTTCGCCGTATGGCTTCTACCTCCATCTCTTTCTGTTCGAGCTGAGAGCTGCGCTTATGAAGTGTCCGCTATTCCTTGCAAGCCTCAATATGACACAAAAGGCTGGATCCATGTGTTGAAATGCAGCCGCGAGGAGGCAGCGCATTATGCCCGCCCACTTCACCAGCAGGGTCCCCGGGCTCGAGCCGGCCTCGCGGCCCTTTTGTCTGCAGACAGATGGAAATGGGCCGAGGAGGGACAGAGGAGCGCGCGCGCGCGAGAGAGAGAGAGATGGGCGGGAGGGGGGAGAGGGGGAAAGCAAGGAAGAAAAGAGGAGATGGAAAAGGGGAGGAAAAAGGGAGACAGTCTGTTCTAATTAACTCGCGCATAGAGAACGACACACTCCTCACAATGCGACCCGCACGCGCTGGCTCTTTGACCATCTGTACAAGCGCTAAACAGTTGGACACGTCCGACAGATTTGCTGCGAAAGGACGTGATAGCGCAGGCTATTACCATTTTTGACTATTAACATTTCAACGATAAAATAAGTCCGATACAAAAATATAATGAATGACTGAAGCAAAACAGCCTGAGACCAGATGTTCTGACACCAGATAGGCCTAGGTGATTCTGACCGGTGTTGGAGGTTTTTGAACATGCTTTTTTCAGATGCCATGCATGTAACTTGTTTAGTTAATTTTCCATATTAAATAAAAGGACCAAAGTTCCTGTAATCTAGCCAAAGGCAAAACGCCAAATACTAGGCCTCTAAGGCCACATAGGCCTTTACTGGACTTTAAGACCATGGTGCTTGTTGTTCACCACCATGCCATGAAGGCATAGCGTGGAGGCTGTAATTATAAGAGTATAAAGCTTCGATTTATGAAAATGGGCTGTCTGCATTTTCATTTTCTCCCGCAGTCACACAAAACCCACAGACACGCTCATATGGGAGGTTACGGAGGGTCTGGGGCCGCATTCAGTGATCAAACCCCAGTATCCCGCGGGTCCACCTCACGCGCTCAATAGAGACCATCTGCGCGGTGATTCGATTAAACAAATTCACGAATTCATCAAACCGGTGACAGGACAACGCCAGTTTTCTCGCCCGCAACACATTTACAGCATGCCTACTCGGGCATATGATCAAATTTCAGCCTATTTATGTGTGACATTTCGCACATAGCGCATGGCCAATGTTGGCTGAACGCATAAGGCAACTTAATCCGATGAACCAATAAAAAAAGCCATGATGTTCCTATTTAAACAATAAGAAGGCGAAAGCCTTGTCCTAGGCTGTATGGTCACGTAAACAAGCTTTGTTATTATGTAGGTATAAAAGATAAATGTCTAAAACATTATTTAGTCTAATAGTAACTGTTGTCTAATGCTCTACAGTATAGGCAGCAGTCATAAGTACACGCAAGAAACTTGACTACACTACAAATGTCTCGCAAGGCATAGTGCACGACAGGTGCATAGCGGTGCGTGTTTAAAGAGTGAGGGCGCCCTCGTTTGGTCGTGAAGGGAAAATTTTCTCGAACCAAGTTTACAGTAGGCTATGTGATAAATGGCTCTTTTTGCTAAATTAGTTCACATCATCACTTCAAGAGAGTACAGTCTAGGCGAGTGCAAAGCGTAGGCTATTAGGCCCTAAAAGGATAACTGCAGGATTTTGACCCAAACGCATCCTTATCATAGGCCTGTCTAAAAGCATGATTCTGAATGGACTATGTTGCACGTGACGTTTTCATTGAAATAAATAGATAATGTCCAAAATCATTTTGATATTTTCATAAATGCCATGCATTCCATAACTTCAGCGACCCCACCTCCTTACTACAAAAGGAAATTGTAATGATGGATTGTAACCACGTGAGGGCGCACACTACCTTGTTTTTAGTCATTTTGTCATCAATGATTCAAATGTTGTGACATGTAACCTAGTAAACAAGTCTTTAAAACTGAGAAATTACGTCTTCAAGTGAATACAATCTGTTTTGCGTGTCTTAACAATTTCTCAAATGTTTTTTTTTTTTTTTTTTTTTTAAGAATAGATACGTTGGAAGAGAGACAGGAAGTGAATGATAGAGAGCAATGGGGTGGGATAGGAAATAACTGCAGGTTGGACTCGAACGTTGGTCCCTGTGGGCACCTATAGCCAGCTACGCCACTGCACCTCTGTCCAATGAGATTTTTCTCTTGTTTAACATCAAATCCAGATAGGTAGGTGCTTTATTCCAATAGATAGGCAGAGTATTCAGACCTAGCTGTGTGTGTCTGTGTGTGTCCCTGTTTGTCCTCATCCACCTCTGTGTGACTATCACAGCACACCTCTTCACCCCTCACACAGTAGAGCTGAGCCTGAGTGTGTTTCTGGCGGCCAGCTGAAGGAGGTCTCTCTCTCTCTGCTGTTATCTCCTCAAGCTGCATGTGGGCGCCTCACACTGCCCGCCTCAATGACTTTCTGGTGACCAGGCTCTTGACTGACTGACCAACCAACCGACCGACTAACTGACACACACGCATGCACACACACACACACACACTCTCTCTCTCACTCACTCACTCACTCACTCACTCACTCACTCACTCACTCACTCACTCACTCACTCACACACACACACACACACACACACACACACACACACACACACACACACACACACACACACACACACACACACACAGACATAGATAAATAGAGATGCAGACCCAAGCTCCAGACACACACTTTACTATCATGGAGCCACATTACATGCTTGAGCACAACACCAGCCTAGGGCATCAGACCAGCCAGAGCGCACACACTATTTCTGGATTATTTTCGAGAGAGAAGGTGGTGGTGCTGGGGGGGGGGTGTTTGTGTCTGTGTGTGTGGGTGTGGGGGGTTGTACTGTGCAGTCTTAAAACATCCCATTTGAAATACAGTGCTTTCACTTAACTGAAAAATAGAATGACACACACACACATACACAGATAGATAGATAGATAGATAGATAGATAGATAGATAGATAGATAGATAGATAGATAGATAGATAGATAGATAGATAGAGAGAGAATTTAGATATCCATTTATTTGTTGAGCGGTCAGCCCAATGAAGTGTGCTTGATATTTGTAGAGGAAGAGAGAAGGTGCCAGAGACTGAAACACACACATACACATACAGAAAGAAAGAGAGAGAGAGAGAGAGAGAGAGAGAGAGAGAGAGAGAGAGAGAGGCCTACTGAGACTTGACTTATGAATCAAGATGCCATGAACCTGTGTTCATCAATGTATTTCAGAATTCCAAGAAGATGCTTATCAGCAGTACCTGATTTTCAGAGAAATTGGACAAAATTTGAATTTCTGCAGAACACCTATAAATTTATCTCTCTTCCTCACTCAAACCTGAAGTTATACAAAGACACAGGGTTCAAACATTCATAACACACCATCCCATTTTTTTCTACCTCTCTTGCTCTCACACATACACACACACACCCACCCACACACACAGTGAGAGAGTAAGAGTAGCTCACATAACCACACACACACACACACACTCACACACACACACACACACACACACAAGCAGTCACACACTCTGTTTCAATCAGTTTTATGAGGTTGAAGAACAGGTTAATAACTCCAGGGCAAACCTGCACAGGAGAAACTGGCTGACTGAGTCCAGTTGATTAACCTGGAAAGAGAGAAAAGCAAGTGGTATTGGAACTCTCTTTCTCTCTCTCTCTCTCTCTCTCTCTCTCTCTCTCTCTCTCTCTCTCTGTGCTGGAGAATTAATTAACCCAAGAGATATTACCTGGTGTAACAATATTACTGTAGAGGGAGTCTAGGTCTAAATGAAAGCAATTCAACAATGTATGATGGAAAAAAGCTGCTGTAGGTGCCATGTGAGTTGCATTTTAATTCAGCACATTAGAGAAGAATAATTTTAATATCTATTTGTACCCTAAACGCACAACAAAAATAACATGATTATGGCCATCTTTGTGATCGGTTGACACTACTACGACTGCGCAAGATGATTAATTAAACAATTCCAATTTAGGGGGGGCAGTTAATTACTACAGACGTTACTCCCCCCTAGCGCGGCGCCGTGCCATTGCACCACTTTTGGGCTTCCACCAACACTGCCCCCTGCTATTCTTACTGTGAGAAGTACCGTCCTACTGTAGGTCCGTTTTGTGTCATGTGTGAGTTCTGGCCGTCGCTGTACTTGGACGTTTCTCCTTATTCCTATACGAGAGAATGGTCCCTTAGCGTGAAGGTGAGTTTTGAGCTTTGTAGCCATGCTTTTTTCCGTGTTCTGTATGACTCGCATATAAGCTGGTGTGGTGGAGGATTAGTCTAGCATTCGCCTTTCGGCATGAAACGCAGTTCATGGATGAATGCAAGTCTATAAAGTTTTAAGTAGTCGGTGTTTGTTTTTCTTACGCTTGAAAAATAGGTTAAATAGGTTAGTGTGCTGCGCAGTGTTTTATGATTTCACCTCTACCGCGTCTGAGGACTGCTCTGTAAAATTGAAGTTAATGTCACAGGTTGCCGAGGACTAGGTGGATGAGTGAAGTCAAGCCGAACAGTATTTGAATATTTTAAAAGAAAGTGCACTTTTGGTATATGCTTTTGAAGAAAATGTTGGCATAGCAGATTTCATTGTAGCCTATATAATGTGTCAGAACAAGCTATACACACCTAGCACTACACCCTGAAGCCTGTTGTGCTCTGGTGACTGGATGCGTCTACCGGTTGTGTTATCGAAACCACTGGCGATTTCCAAGCGCTAGCCAAGCCTGTTTTATGTTAATATCTACAGAAGGTTTATGGTCGAAAATAGGCTGATCTTTAGCTGGCGAGTTAATGTCTTTCCATGAACCGAACGTGCTTGGCATTCCTTTTTATTTGGATGGCTACCAAACAAGCGTCGCGGCCATGCTGCTGCTGCCGCCGTCGCGCACTGAAGCTATGCGAATCCAATCGTTCCTACCCCATGCCCCTGAACACAGGAACAGGGCTCATCTTGTAAGTGAAAAAATGCAGTGTTTGTCAGCGTGTCATTTGAAAGGGAGTGGGTTATTGAAACAGAGGCCTGAGGGCGACCTGGGCGTTTCTTGTCTCCGAAGCCCGGTTTGGAAGCGGCGAAAGACAGGTAGGGCGGCAGACTGGTAACGCTGCTGGGTGGAGCCGCTCCACTCGCATAGTTATTAAATAGATCGACCTCTTTTCCAAGTGGCATATCAGGACAAGTATCGCCTGAAAAGTGCGCTGTCTCTCAGATCGTGTCAACCGTGAAAACCAGGCTCTGGCTGAGTTGTTCCAGGTGTCTCTTATCACTAAACGCCGTCTGTAAACTCCGCTGAACAGAGAAAGATAGATGGGAAGATATGCAGACAAGATAAATTATCAGTTTTATTTCAGTCCACGCTCAAAGGAGGATTTGGGGTTGCTTTTACTCTTAAATCCGGTGTTTATTAAGTTATCAAAGCCTCACATATAAGAATTTAAAGTGGTTACATTGATTCTTTAAGAGCCCCTCTTAAGTAACTAAGCTCGATCTTGGCTCCCACTGTACCAGTCACCAGTAAATCCCCAGAGAATGCCTTTGCAAATTTATTGTAAGAAGTATTACATCCATGAATCTGGAGCATATTATCACAGATCCCCACAATGGAAGAACAGGAAATTAGAAATTGGTGTACCTTTGCAATGTAGGTATGCACTGCAGGCAAACAAGCATTTGCACGCATACACACCCACAGACTCACATACACGGACACGCAAGCAAATGCAGACACACACAGAGACATACACACACACACACAGTGTTTATAATCAGATATGGAACGGATATATTATCCCCTCACAAGCAGGGTAGATAGATGTGTTGTGGGATACTAGCCCAGTGCCTGTCAGGATAATATTTATAGTAGACCACAGGCCACTGTCCTTCAGTGTCCCACTAGTTGGTGAATAAGGGAGCACTTCACACGGACCAAAGTTCAGTAAACAGCACTTGTTTGACCACTGAGATAGTGATGTGTTGTACAGTGCAGTGAATGACCAACTAAGGCCAACTGACAATTCTCTCCCTGTTTGGAATGGATTTGAATCTTTGTCGTTTGTTATCCACAGAGGAAAGGTCTGGGATCTGTGGGACCTGTGGCAAGATTTATGCTGTAGTAATGTTGTATGAATGCTATTGCCAGGTTATAACTATGTGAGAAGTTGACTGTTGACATACGACTGTTATTGCCATGCAAAAGGATATTTTCTTTCTTTCTTTCTCTTGCTCACTGTGTGTGTGTGTGTGTGTGTATGTGTTCACTGACCCAAAGGAAGGCCAGTCACAGTCTTCGGTCAGCATGTAGTCCAGTAGTTAAGTGCCTGTTCAGGTAGTCATTTGTACTCAGGCGAGTGGTCTGTGTGTGGGTATTTGTCTAAACCAGTTGGCGGCTCATGAGTGACCATCACCCCCTGACACACACACACACACACACACACACACACACACACACATACACACACTCACTCACACACACCAAAGACCACCCCTTACTGGCCCGTTCACCTTTCAAAGCCATGTGCTATTGATGGCTTAGCAGTGCGGCGGCTCCTGTTAGTGCAGTGTGAAGTGGTGCACTGCATGAAGCCCTCCACGGGTCTCTTGTTCCTGTGTGTTGTGTCAGTCAGAGGGCACAGACCGACTTTAAATGATTTCATACTGTGGCCAGTACCAGCCGGGCAGTGTGTGTGTGTGTGTATGTGTGTGTGTGTGCGTGTGTGTGTGGGCAGCCAGGCAGACACAAAGATGGGACGAGAAGAAAGAAGGATACATGAAAGGAGAGAAAGGGGAGGAGGGGCAGTTACTGTTCAGCCTCTAGACATACATTAGGATGGAGAGAAGTAAGGGGGAAGGAAGAGGAAGAGAGTGAGTGAGTGAGTCAGTGAAAGAAAGAGAGAGAGGGGTTAGAGACAGACAGAATGAGTGAGTGAGTGAGAGGGTGAGTTGAAACAGTGATGGAGAGTCAGTTAGGGAGAGGCAGTGAAGGAGAGAGGGTTAAGAGATGGATAGAATGAGATGTGAGATATGTGAGGGAGGGGTGAAGTCAGGGAGAGAAAGTCAGTCAGGGGGATAAAGAGAGAGAGGCGTGGAGCGAGAGAGAGAGCGAGTGAACAACAGCAGTAAGGGGCCTTTGAGTCAGAAACACAAGTCATTGTTCAGTGAACTCCACTAGAATGACGTTAAGAAAACTCCTCATTATGTGGTCTATAGTGGTTGTTCCAGCACCAGAGGTGTGATGTTTAACATCTTGCTGCACTTTCAGTGCCACCTTTGAGAGCACCCAGTGCTTAGATATTTCCAACTGGGAAGTAGGAACTAGAACATTACATCTAGGTATGTCAGATATGGGTTCTGAGCCATCTCACACACTGCACACATTCTTTGCGTGAACACACAGAGTCGCACACACTCACACACACTTTTCACCATTCTGACTGACCCATTGCCCTTTTTGTCTCTGGATGACAACGACAACTGTCAGCTCAAATGCAGCACAACACTGACCTACGCCTCTGTTGCGTGGTCCACAGAACAGTGAAATGAAATGGAAGGACAAATATTCCTGCATTGAAAAAGCTCCATTGATAGTCAGGGCTGTCAGTGATCATGTGTGATTTTGTGTTATTCACTACGTGTTTATACACTTAATTAGGTCAGAGTACTATAGGTTGATGAAAGACTCATTATTCAGCAGTACAAGAGGGGCACCGTCCTTTGGAAACCGTAGAGGTTTGCTGGGGTTGAATAGTAGTGATGTTTAGAATAGTGGAAGTTAATTAAATCCTGATTACTCCACAGTATTCCTGAGGCTGCTTCCGCTGGGTCCTAGAGAGATCTGATGGGGTGGAATAGAAGCAGTGGTTTTTACTGGTTGCAGTCTAGGCTGGGAGTGGCACATGGTGTGTATGTGTTTGCACAAGAGAGAACCTTTTTTAAACCAAGCTTAACAGCAGTCTTCACACCGTGTGTGTGTGTGTGTGTGTGTCAGAATCTATGAATGTACTCTTTCACTTTTTCTTCTATTCCTGTCTCCTAGTTTGTCATTCGTTTGCTTTCTCTCTCTCGCGTTCTCTCTCTCTCTCTCTCTCACCCAGTCTTACTATTGTTTTCTCTCACTCTCTCTCTTTCTCTCTCTCACCCAGTCTTAATCTTAATTTCTCTCACTCTCTCTCTCTTTCTCTCTCACACATACACAGTCTTGCTCTTCTTTTCTCTCACTCACTCTAACTCTCTCTCTTTCTCTCTCTCACACACCCAGTCTTACTCTTCTTTTCTCTCACTCTCTCTCTCTCTTTCTCTCAAACCCAGTCTTACGCTTCTGTTCTCTCACTCACTCTAACTCTCTCTCTTTCTCTCTCTCACACACCCAGTCTCTCATTTTCTCTCTGTCTCTCCATGTGCTGTAGCTCTATGGGCTGAGTGAGTGTCTGTTAGCTGTGTGTTGTGTCTGTGTTGCAGTGAAAGGGATGGATAATGTCGCATCTCTGTCTTTGTAGTGCGAGGTGTTTCTGTGACAGACGGAGAGAGAGAGAGAGAGAGAGAGAGAGAGAGAGAGAGAGAGAGAGGAGTACAGGGCTAGATTCTGCGGTGTAGGGGGAAGTCTTCATGCATAATGCATGTTGAACATGGCTCTGCGCTAATGCTATAATGTGCATCTTAAAAAAACAGACTTATCTCACTGTCAGGGTGTGTTGGAAAATGTGCCATTACGACTAGGATGTGATATGTATCCCTGTCTGCCTACAAACACACACACACACACACATGCACACACACATCATGCACACACACATTTTTCCTCACTCACTCTCAGTGTATCTGAAGACATGTGCACATACTTGCTCACTCACACACTCTCTCTCTCACCACACACACACACACACAGAGTGAGAGAGAGAGAGAGGGAGAGAGAAAGAGAGAGAGTGAAGATTTTCCCAGTTGTGTCAGCGAAGATTATGTTCATGTATTTGCACTGAGAGCTGGCATGGGATATATATCCAGCTGTGCTTTGAATCTCCTGCATGCCAGCCTGAAGAATCCTCCCGTCCCTTTAAGCCAGTGTCTCTCCTCTAATGAGTAGGTCTCAGTTCATTCAGCCGCTTCCTTGTTTCGTTCCCATCTCTCCCGCACAAAAATGGGACACAAAACATCTAAATGGCCATGAGGACTGGTTGCGTCTCAACTGTTTGTTGTTCTGCAGCTGAAACTGAACCTTCATTTTTCTGTGGCAGAGCTCATCTTTTAGTCATCATCGTCGCGTTGGTGTGGTGGAAGGCACGGGAAAGACTAGTTTGCCCAAAAAAGTGTCTCTTTTACAAATGCATTTTTGTGTTTAAAGGATTCACATGAGGGCTGTGTGTCAGTGCTGTTCTCTTGGCCTATTAAAATACCAGCTTGTCTCAAGGACGTAATTTTCGGTCAAAATCCATTCTGCTCCAGCGAGCACCACTGCTGGGTTCAGTCACATCTAATCACATCAACCCATATGTGTGATTCACCTTTTATGGCCTACTGCTGTTCCACATGTAGGGGACAGTCCCACTAAAGTCATTGTTTAAATACAGCAAAAGGGTTCACCCATATAAAGAATTCACTATTCCATCGTTTGGAATACCACACCAAGTTCAAATGAAACGGAAAAGTACAAGTGTGGACAGGAATGATTGAAAGGCAATAAAAGCATTCACCAATTAAAGAATTTGCCATTATGACTTTTGAAATTCCACACCACATTAACAATGAAACGCAAATGCGGGCAGTTAAATAAGGGTAATGATTTAAATACAATAAAAGTCTTCAGCATGTAGAGGGATGGAGTTTACTGCCATTTGAAATCCCACACCATGGTTAAATAAGTGAATGTGAGGGCAGTATTTAAAGCAGATGTGTTGGGAGGAGAAGAGTGACTGGGGTGTCAGTCTGGGTCAGATATGGCTCAGGCTGGGCTGTGTCGTGTCGTGTCGTGTCGTGCTGTGCTGTGCTGTGTTGTCGGCCATTGTGCCAGCGAGCAGACTGTGTTTGGGGCCGGCCGAGGAGGATAATTGCGGAGGATTCTTTGCCTTCTGTGAGGCCCAGAGGCCGAGTTGTGGTTCGGTCATAATGGCCATGTCGTTAGTGCGCCCCGGAGGGAATGTGACTGTGTGCGTGCGTGTGTGTGTGTTTGTGTGTGTGTGTGTATATTATGTGAGTGAATGTGCGTGTGTGAGGATTGAAGGACAGAGAAAAAATAGATGGAGTATAGGGTATGTGTTTGTGGAGAGAGTGAAGAGATTGAAGGAAGACGGAGGGTTTGAGCACGTGACTGCAGACTAGCACATCACACCCGAGTACGTCAGAGTAGTATATGTGGTGTGAGTGGTGTGTGTGTGTGTGTGTGTGTGTGTGTGTGTCGAGCAGATGGATGTCACTAGTGGATTTGTCCCTCTTGAAACCCACAGAGAACGTTCAGCGCTGAAAGGGTTGTGATGTAGCAGAGGTCATGTGGTGGTGAAATCAAGAGATTAGAGAGTGTGTGTGTGTCTGTGTGTGTGTGTGTGTGTGTGTGTGGTGTGTGTGTGTGTGTGTGTGTGTGTGTGTGCGCACACTTATGAATGCATCCCTGTCTGTCCATATGAACATTGTTTATGTAGGGCTGATTTTGCATGCTTTTGCATTTATGAGTGTGTAAGCGTAACACATGTACATCCGTGAGTGAGAGTGTGTGTGTATGTGTGTGTGTGTGTGTGTGTGTGGCAGATGTGTATATGGAGAGTTAAACCTCTTTTCTCCTCTTTGGCTTGGTGTCCTTAGCAAACTCCTCAGTGAAGTTGGGTCTCACAGGAGTCTTCCATCGGAGGCCCTTTCCCCTTCCTTTTCTTTTGTCATCCCTTTCTCTCTCTCTCTGTTTCCCACTCTCCCACTTTGTCTTATTACTAGTTTGTCTCTCTCTTTCTCCCCCCCCTGTCTCTCTTTCCCTCTCTCCACTGCCCTTTCTATCTCTCTCTTCATCTCTTCATGTTTCTGTTTCTCTCCTTCTTTTTATCCCCCACTCTCTGTCTTTAGCCACTACCTGTCACATTCCTCTGCCCTAGTTAGTGAGTGTGTGTGTGTGTGTGTGTGTGTGTGTCTGTTGCATGCATGTTTTATGTGTGTGCACATATGTGTACTTGTCCTTGTGTGTCTGTGTGTTTGCACTCTTGCACCGTCTGTGTGTGTGTGTGTGTGTGTGTGTGTGTGTGTGTGTGTTGTGTATGTGTGTTTTGTACCTAGGCTAATGAATAGCTAGGGAACACAGTGGCATTCCAGAGTGCTGACGGTATGCTCTGGAGTGACTGAGAGAATAAAGTCAGGATTGGGGTGAATCTCCTCTGACTGGTCTGTGTGTGCGTGTATGTGTGAGAGAGAGAGTGTGTGTGTGTGTGTGTGTGTGTGTGTGTTTCACACTGTGAGTTCATAAGTGTCCAGCTTCCATGATGTCTTTCTGGTTCAACTACCAGGCGTGTCAGCAATCATATGAGTTTGTAAATGAGTTTGAAATGTTTTGTGTGTGTGTGTGTGTGTGTGTGTGTGTGTGTGTGTGTGTGTGTGAGTGAGTGAGAGAGAGAGAGAGATAGTGATAGAATCTGCCACAGCATCTGTTGAACGGGGGGTTATCTGCGGTCTATGTTCAGAGTGGGGAGTCTAAAAATAGCCTCACTCCTGTTCCTGCCACAATTATTCAATTTCCATGCCACTGAAACACAAGCTTTACACACAGCTTCTCTCTCTCTCTCTCTCTCTGTGATGAATGTGTGTGTGTGTGTGTGTGTGTGTGTGTGTGTGTGTGTGTGTGAAGGCCTAGCCATTTCTGTGCATATGTGTATGATTGGACGTGTTGGTGTTGCACCACAATTTGTGTGACTGTGACCATATTCCTGATGACATGTATGTTGTAATATTAGTTTGGGAGGGGGATAGGGGTGCCTGAGTGTGTGTTGGACTGTGTATGTGTATCTGGGTGTGTTTAGGTCTGAGTGAATGTGTGTGTGTGTGTGTGTGTGTGTGTGTGTGTGTGTATTTTGGCAGACCATGTCTGGAGGTGTAGTGTCCTCATTTCCTCTCCTGTCAGAGCTGATTATAGTGGGCAGTCTTCAGAAACGTGTGTATGTGTGTGTGCGCGTGTGCATGTGTGTGTGTGCGCGTGTGCATGTTCATACATGAATGATTTTGTTTACTTGTAAGACAAGCGTGTCACTACTGATGTTTAACTCTGTTGCAATCTGCCCCCCCCCATCCTCTCTTAGCTTGTGCATGTATATCCAAGTAGACCTTCAACTCAACAACAACACAACTGAATATTCCATGACAGAACACTTAGCTAGCGTACGGAGACTCTCTCCTGTGTTTTGTGGTGTTGAATGGGTTTGTGGCCACAGTCCCACTGCATGAGTGCAGGCTGACACAGGCGTCGCTCTCCACTGCTCTGCTCTGAGCTGTGACTCACCCAGTCAGTAGTTACCCTCCTTTCACTCGTCACCAGAAACATCTGGGCCTGTTCAACCAGCCTGGGTGTGGGTTAGGAAGAGTGGACCACTTTTCTTTTGTCTTTTTAGTCTCTCCCTCCCTCCCCTCATCTCTCTCTCTCTCTCTCTCTCTCTCTTTCTCTTCCCCTCCCCCTCCCCTCACCTCCCTGTCTCTCTCTCTCTCTGTTTATGTGGTGTGTATTTTGCGTGCGTGTTGTGTAAATGGGTTTATGTCGTTGTGTGTGGTTGTGTGTGTGTGTGTGTGTGTGTGTGTGTGTGTGTGTGTAAGCCTATGTTGAAGTGGCTTGAACATGAAGAACATGGTCATGCCAGGGCAGACTCCTGTGCCAATCCTGATGTCAGACTACTGTGCGATTGAGGAGGTCTCTGATCCACTCTGCCACTCTCTCTCTTCCGTCTTTCATCCCCCTTTTTCTCTTGCCTCCCTTGTTTCCTCCTCCTTTCTCTACCCTCTCTCACATTTCCATGGTTTGTCATTCTGATGCTCTCTTCATCTGCTCTTTTTCTGTCTTTTCCTACTGTGTCATTCTTTTGCTCCCTCTCTCTCTCTCTCTCTCTCTTTCTTTCTCTCTCACTCACTCTCCTGCTCCTCTTTCTCTCTTTCTCTGTTTCTCTGCTCTGTCAGTCTGTCTCGCTCTCTTCCCTTGTCTCCTGCCTGCGCTCTGTTCTCTGGGCTGGAGGATTAGTCTTGTTCCGCCGTGGGGAAAGATGGAGCGATTGATATGGGAGCTTCCTTTTTTCCCCTCTTTTTTTCATTCTTCCTTTTTTTCTGGTGTGAGCCAAAGCAAACACATGACTAATGAGTAGAGAGTGTATGTGTCAGTGAGACAGCGAGACTGTGTGTGTGTGTGTGTGTGTGTGTATGTATGTCTGTGTGCATGTCTGTGTGCATGTGTGTGTTTGTGTGTGTGTGTGTGTTTGTGTGTTAATGTGTCTTTGTGTGTATATCTGCCTGTGTGTGTGTGTGTGTATGTTGGGGGGGGAGGATTGCGAAAGAGAGAGTGAATGTATATGGGTGTGTTAGAGGAGGAGGGAGCTCTATAACAGATACTGTTTCAGTGTGTGTGTCTGTGTGTTTGTGTTGATCCAGTGGGTGTTTGCACTTGTCACTTCCAGCATTTGTTTGGGTTTGTTTGTTTATTGTTGGGGGGTCAGTCTTTGTTTTCAGCGCCTCAGTCTTTTGTCTGTCTGTTTCTGCCTCTGCCTTTTTTCACACCCAATCACACTCTTATTGTACAAAAGCCTGGGGAAGGAGGGCTGAGATTTTGGAAGAGCAAGCATGTAATCACAGTCGGCTCATTCCTCAGCTCAGTTGAGGGTTGGAGGACACAAGCGGAAAGGACATCTCGCAGTCTCACACTCATTTGACAGCTACCCTGCTGACTGTTCATCTGTGAGCATCACAGTTTCAGGCATAGGTACGCTTCTCTGACCCTTTCAACAAGTCCCTTTGGGCAAATGAATGTTCTCAACGTACCACCCAACCAAAGATGGGAAAGGGAAAGGTGGAGTATGATGGTGTCCATACATTTGGGATTAATTGGCCTAGCCTTCGTCATGTTTTTTTTCTTCTCCTTCAAGGTATCATTCACAAAGTTTGGTCCAGAAGTGTCTTTTGATTTAAATATTATATATGATTTTTCCATAGGCTTAATTTATGTTTTTATTTTACTGTAATTATGATTTAATTTTGAGCAAGTGACTTTTAATTTGGTATCAAATGTCAAACATTTTTTACTAATATAAATTCAATGATTTAATAGCACTTGTTTACTGATTAAACACAATTAATCAAAGTTTCAGTATTGGTAGGATTCTGTATGTGTTGGCCAAAGTAGGCATGTTCTGGAGCCAATATAAGTAAATGAAAGACTTGCATTCCCCAGAACTCTCTCCACTTAGCTGAGCAATATTGTAGGGGATGGACTCCAGAATTGGTAGGATGTTTGAAGATTGATAGAGGAGCTTAGTGTATTGAAACTGCAGTATGATATTCTGAATATTATGAGTTAAATTATAATGTGCATTTAATCTGGACATTAACTCTGAAAAGCCAATTTTAGCATGAAGGGCTGTAACAGTAGAACCAGGCCATGTCATTTGCATGCAAATCTCCTCCAAAAAATTCAGAAACAAAACTGGCATGACCTAGTAGGATGTATCCAGTGTAAAAAAATGTAGTCAGAACATAGGCATAGCTGCCCATAGTTAAAACAAGCTTTTCCTTGTAGTTTTTCAGTATTTGGTGGTTATTCTCTCTGAACTATCAAACATTACTCATTATTTCAACGTAAAACAAAGCTAATTATCCCTCAAGAGACATAGGACCAATACTGTAATCTCAGCCATACTGAAGATACACTAAAGCATTTTGACAACCTTGATATTGCCAAGAGGCATCACAAAAAATATTGACATCAGTGTCCATTGGTTACCATCGGTTAAAAAAAGACAACAACAAGCAAACAAATAAACTCACAAATAATCACAAAATCAAACACACAAATAAACCCATATAACAAACTCCTATAATGGGGCCAGGACATAAACTCTACAACTGCTACAACATCTGGGTGTAACTAAGGTTATGCTTGCATTTGTGAAGAGAAAAAGCACAGTCAGTTTAATAAGGCAGAGTAAGCTTTTGGATGGTTCCCCATACTTGATCTTGATGCTTCCCTAACCCCACCATAGGCCCCATAATGACTTTAGTAAGTCTTGGAAAAGAAAAAGTAACTCCAAGTCTGGATTCATAAACAAAACAGAACATGCTTGTTGTTCCCCAGAGATGCCAGCTGAGTTTAGGCATGAGAGGTGCTGTGTTCACCAATTTCAGCCTGTAATATAATGGTAGAAATAAAGTATATGTATAAGTAAATGTATATGTATAAGTAAAGTATAAGAATATGGCACCGTTTCTTCAGATACTCCTTTGGTTACATTTGCATTTCAAACCCTTCACTGAACTTGGAGCTAAAAAATGAAATACATTGAATGTGAGTTGGAGGAAACATGCACACAGATACATGAAGCCACACACACACACACACACATTTATACAGCCCCACGGATATGAATAGTTCTGATGAGATTGTTGCTTTCTGTATCTGAAAGCTGTGTTTTATTTAAATTATCCATTAATGCAAGTTTTGTTGCACAAGTAATGTCACTTTACCAATGTTGAATTGACGAGATTTGGAGATTTAAAAGGAATTGAATAAACTGGAATTAGGCAGACTATAATTACTTAATTAAACAGAGTGGAGTGATTGTCCCTGTATGGGTGAGGAGTGGGTGGGAGTCTTCAGGTGTGGCCCAATTAAATCTTTCACACGTTAGTGTTTATGTTAGTCTACGTCCGTCCATCTTTGTGTGTGTGTATGTGTGTGTGTGTACCTCTGTTTGGGGTGAAAATATGTGTGTCTCTTAGTTTGTGTTTGTGTACCTCTGTTTGGAAGTGTGTGTGTGTGTGTGTGTACGTGTATGCGCTTGTGAGGGATGCTGTGTTTGTGTTTGTAGTTTTGGGTGGAGGGGTGTGTGTGTGTGTGTGTGTGTGTGTGTGTGTGTGTGTGTGTGTGTGTGTGTGTGTGAGAGTGAGAAAGAGAGTGCATTGTACACCATAGGGTGTTGGTGTTGGGACAAGTTAACGAGAGAATGTGGGGGTTTGGGTGAATGAGTGTGTGTTTGTGTTTGTAAAAGCTTCTGTTTGTGGGTGACAGGAAGGAAGGTGTGGGAATAGCGTATGGGAGAGTTTTTGTGTGTGTGTGACTGATATTTATGTGTGCACACGCAGCCCTATGTGTTTGGTGATCGTTGATGTGTCTGTGCATCTGTGTGTGTGTATGTTCATGTTGTGTGTGTTGATGTAAGTGCGTGTGTGTGTTTGTGCGTTTACGCTGTATGTTGATGTAAGTGAAGTGTGTGTGTGTGTGTGTGTGTGTGTGTGTGTGTGTGTGTGTGTGTGTGTGTGTGTGTGTGCATGCCCTGATGTGTGTGTTTGTCCAGTGAGGTGAGAGAGAAAGGGCAGAGTGCGGGGAAGCGTGACCCCTCTTTATGTGCCCCGCTGGTCAGACACAAACTCTTCAGGTCGAGCCCAGGGAGACCTCTCGCTTTCTTTCTTTCTCTCTGTCTCTCTCTTGCTCTCTCTCTCTCTGTCTGTCTCTCTCACTAGCTCTCTCTCAAGCTTTCTCTTGCTCTCTCTCCCCCTCTCATTCTGCCTCAGGGTGCGTGCCCTGGTCGTGCTTTATCCAGCTATCTGGGTGTGTGTCAAAAGAGTTTAGTTGTTTTTTTTTGTTTTTTGTGTGTGTGTGTGTGTGTGTGTGTGTGTGTGTGTGTGTGTGTGTGTGTGTGTGTGTGTGTGTGTGGCTTCTTATATTGCACATGCTCCCAAATGTTCTCTTTTTGTGACTTCCTTCAACACACACAGCTGTTCTGACATAAACACCTATGGCCTCGTCTACATGTTATTCACACACACACATGTGATGTGCAGTGACCTTTGGCCATTGGCAGAGCAGGCAGCAGTGCTCTTGAGTGCATCTGTGTGTGTGCATGGATGCATTATGCATGTACACTTTGTGTGTGTGTGTGTGTGTGTGTGTGTGTGTGTCTGCGTGTGCGTATGCTGTTGTGTGTACATTTCTATATGGGTACTTACAAATATGTGTGCATAGATGCATGCCTGTGCGTGCATTCCTTTGTGTGTGTGTGTGTGTGTGTGTGTGTGTGTGTGTGTGTGTGTGTATGTGTGCATGTGTGTATCTTGCGGATGGATGCCCTGTTCAGGTGTAATGACTGTATAAAGCTTAGTTTTGAAAGCTAAACACATCTCCCCCCGGGGTCAGAGCTCTATGCCGCTCCAGTTAGCAGCATGCATGCACACACGCACGCACGCACGCACGCACGCACGCACGCACGCACGCACGCACGCACACACACACACGCACACGCACACACACACACGCACGCACGTACACACATACGCACGCACACACATACATACGCACGCACACACATACACACGCACGCACGTACACACACGGAGCACATGGCAAACCACACAGACCCATCAGACAGCTGCAGTGCCATTAGCTATGCCCGTCTATGTGGGCCAAGGTGTCTGTCTGTCTGTGCCACTCTCAGGTGTATGTATTTGTGTGTTTGTGTGTGTGTGTGTGTGGGGGGGGGGGGGGTTCTATGTATGGGCAAGCAAGTGTGTCTTGTTGCAAATAGCTGTAGGTGCGTACATTAATTTGTGTGTGTGTGTGTCTGTCTGTCACTCTCAGGTGTGTGTATGTATTTGGGGCGAAGTTTTTTTTTTCCTGTGTATAGTAAGCATGTCTTGGTAAAAATAGATGTAGGTGCACGTGTAGATGTGTGTGTGTGTGTGTGTGTGTGTGTGTGTGTGTGTGTGTTTGTGTGTGTATGCATGCGCGCATGTGTGTGTGCGTGTGTGTGTGTTGTATGTTACGTGGTGTATGTATGTTACCTGTAGGCCTTGTATGAAACTGACTTGAGGCTTGAGTGTGTGACAGGTCTGGGTTGCAGACTGTAGTTTGTATAGTGAGTGGTCCTTGCAGTGGACAGGAGTATGTGATTGGTCTGTGGTGTGGAAAGGATTTGTGTGTGTGTGTGTGTGTGTGCAGGTGGTTTAGGTGTCAGAGGTGGAGAAGGGTGTATAAATCTGTGGGCATGAGGTGTGTTTGTGTCATGGTTGTGGTGTCTGGTGGGTGTGTGACGTGTGTTGATGTCTGGATTATGGTAAACGAGTGGTCTGTGTGTGTGTGTGTGTGTGTGGGTGCAGGGTGTTAGATGGCAGGTTTGTGTCCGGCGTTGAAGCTTGAGCCCCCTGAGACTGAGAGTGACTCAGAGTCACTCTGACCTGGTTTCACACTGCCCGACAGCAACACACACACACACACACACACACACACACATAATCCAGACTCCTCCCTGCCCTTGGAGGGCTTGCTTCTTTCTTTCTTTCTTTTTTTTATCTCTCTCTTCTTTTATCATTATCCATTCCTCTCTCACTGTACATGTCTTCCCTCCTTGTTTCACTCTGAATATCAGTCTATCTATCTCGCTCTCTATCTATCTTTGACTTGCTCTCTCTATCACTCTCATAATTATCTGCCTGTTTGTGTAGTCCTCATTCACTAATGCGTGCTCTGTGCTCTCTCTTCCCTTCTAGACACGTGTGCTCTTCCACTTACAGTGATATTGCAGAATGACTTTGGCATTAATTCAAATACTTTACATGTTCTCTGACAGACTGGGAGAGATCGACCTAGCATTACAAGAACTCTCTCTCTCTCCTCTCTCTCTCCTGCACACATTTTATCTCTCTCTATATTCTATCTATCTATCTATATGTCTATCTATCTATCTATCTATCTATCTATATGTCTATTTATCTATCTATCTATATGTCTATTTATCTATCTATCTATCCATCCATCTCTCACTCTCTTGCTCCCTCTCTTTCTGTGATGTCTCTGTCCATCCTTCCATATCCTGTTCTCATGTCCTCCAGTTCCTCCCTGAACCACTCAAGTAACCTCCATGCTTCTGCTGTCGGCGTAGGAACCATCACTTCCTCTGTGTGTGTGTGTGTGTGTGTGTGTGTGTTTGTGTATGTGTGTGTGTGTTTGTGTGTGTGCGTGCATGTGTGTGTGTGTGGGCCTGGAGGTGCTTGTTAAAATTTGATTGGCTGCTGGAGGTCATGTTCATGGCTGCCGCCCCAGCAGCAGAGGCCAACTGTGGTCTTTTCTCTTTTCTTCTCTCTCTCTCACTCTCTCTCTCTCACTCACACACACACACACACACACACACACACACACACACGCACACTTCTCTGCTCTGCTCTGCTCTCTGCTGTACAGAGGAGCGATAGTGACTCACTTCACACTGCCACTCTCTGCCCCACATTCTGATCTCTGCCTCTCCAGACACACAGAGAGGCTAGCACTCCTGAGCTTTTTGGGTCAACACACACACACACACACACACACACATGCACACGCATACATACGGTATATACCCCCACAGACACTTAGACAGACAGAACATGCATTGACATACACAGCTTACCTGCATACAGAATAAGCATGCATTCACTCAGCTACCCTGTCCCTGGCACACATGCAAGCATCGTGTGTGTGTGTGTGTCTGGGGGATTGATGAATATGTATGGCCTTTAGCAGTCATGACTAGTGTGTAAATGAGTCCGTAGGGTGCATATGTTAATAGTTTATGATAGGGAGGTCAGGAGAGACTAGGGCAGGCCACCAGAGGGTCACAGGGAGAGCGAGCTAGAGAGAGAGAGAATGGGAGAAAGAATAAGATAGAGATAGAGAAAGAGAAGAAGAGAGGAAAAGGGAAGGAGGTAAAGAATGAGATGGAATATCATGGTATAAAATGTTTATCTCTCTGCCCTCTGCGTATTGCCAGTGTGTATACATAAACATACATACATATGTATACATACTGTACATACACACATACATACAGTGACTTACTTACATGCATACACACATATACTGACTTATTCATGTACATGAATGTGTGAGAAGTGTGTGAGGCCTCTCGGGCTCCCGTCACTCTTTGTAGCCAGGTGACGCTGAAGCGTTGTGGCATCTTGCAGATCGGCAGTAGAGCATTACTCATCAGAGTACTTAACCTTTCCCCTTTCACACTGAGCTGCCTACTGCAGATACAAGTTGTTCCTGCATTACTGCCGTCTCATTGCACTACAGATCACACACCGCAACATTAACTTTGTACTGTGTGTGTGTGTGTGAGTGTGTGTGTGAGCTCATCTCCTGGGATGGTGTTGGAGCATCATGCATGAACTCGAACAAACTTAATGTCATTGTTTCTGGATGAACGAATGGAGCAATTTCTTATTTTCCGAGACAAGGGGAAACAAACAGACTGCGACATTTTAGTTGTCTGCTTCGCTGTCCTGCTTTTAAAAGTCCTGCGAGGGAAGCCCCTAACTGAAGCTTCCCCGCTGTCAGACATGCTTAATAAAACAAGCAGTGCTTTAAAAGGAAAAAAAAAACAGTTGAGAATCAACATGAGGAAGTACCCCTTCAGGACTGAAATCTGTTGTTTTGAAAACCTGACAGCTTTGATCATTAGTCTCCCTTAGTTCTGTAAGTCTGTGGTGTTATTGTACAAAAACAACATGAAAAGACCATAAGGTGCATCTCACAAGGAGAATAGTCCTCTTTCTATCCCTCTTTATCTATCAGAAACACAATATAGCCATTTGTCGATTTCAAAGCATGATTTTTACCCATAGTGCTCTTCAGTGGCGAATGCAAGATTCTGGTCCGGAGCGTCCGTCTTTGAATAAGTCTCTACCGCTCGCTCTGGAAGCCAGAAATCCCCGCCGTGACTAGGGTTACGCCCGGATGCTGCAGATGCTTATCTGTGCCTGCTTTCGGATCACATTTCTGCAATCCCTGGATTCCGCCAGCCGTTTCGGCTGCCGCATGGAAGGCCCAGAGACGAGAGATTTATGGGAATCCCGTCACAGGCTCAGCAGAAACGTCCAGACCATACAGCAGAACCGCACGCACTCAAGTGCCACACGTCCACTGAAGGAAAGCAGCACCGGAGTTGTGTTGGGCCCATATTAGGGTGATGGTCAAAGTGAAGAAATGGAGTACTGACATAGAGGAATGGAAAACAGAGAAACAGACAACAAAGGAGAAAAAATGGATGGAAAAAAAGCTTTACATTTGATAGATTCTTTAATAACTTGGCAAAATTGTTGAGCTAATTTCAGGTGTTCCTAGGAGCAGATATGCCTGAGTCAGCGTGATTCCCTCATATGTCACATGATCCTTTAGCTCATGCATGAGATACTTTGTGTGCTGCCCAACATTGCACTTGGCCTGAACTTAAATTTGAGTCTTGGTCTAAAACTGTCGCTTGACCTCCCTAAAAGCGTGAGAAACACTTCCAAACACCACAGGCAGCCGTCAGCTATGATGGAAGTCCATAAACATGCAAATTCTTAAGCTTTCAATCTGGCAAACACACACACACACACAGTAAAGAGTCTAGAAGAGCATCAGGGAGGGCCTCTGGTGTTTAGCTAGTTTTTCCTTAATCTCCCTTTTATGGACCAGCCCTGAGGACAGACTCAGAGTCTGTGAACAAGGTTATGGATGTATACGAGAGAGAGAGAGAGTGAGTATGTGTGGGTGTGTGTGCGTGCGTGTGCGTGCATGCGTGTGCATGCGTGTGTGTACACAAGAGTGTTAGAATGGATGTGTGCAGATGATTGCGAGAGCTTTATGTGAGCATGTGTGTGTGAGGGAATGTGTGTGTTTGAGCTCGTGTCCTCTTTAGGTGTGTTTGATATAGCAGGGTAAATGCATATGGGCATGTGTGTGCCTGAGCATACAGTACGTGTTTGATTCCATATCATAAAGGCCAAAAGTACACCTCCGCTGCAGGTCAGAGATTGTCAGAATGTCAGCTGGGAGTGTGTGTTGTGTGTGGTTGTCACTGTGTGTATGTCTATGCTGGAGAGGAATGTTGTGTGTGTGTGTATGACTGTGTGTTCACATTCTTACTGAGCCAATTTGGCGATAAACATCACAGGCAGCTGAGGCCAGGAGACAGCAGGGAATGTTGTGGCAGGGCAAGAGAGTTTGAGTTTGTCTTTAATAAACTATGTCCAAAGCTCCTGGTGTCCATCTAAAGACTTAATGCCATTGCTGCTAGTATCAGGCTTAAATGAATGCTTAATCATTTTATAGTCCCATGACTATAAAATGATTAAGCCTTCGGCGAGTGGAACTTGCTTGCATGAGGTGGGTCTGCTGCCATAAAGCGGGAGAAAGTGCTGCAAAACCTGCTGTGAGTGTTGCAGACATGTATGTTTGTGTGTGTGTGGGAGGGGAAGAGAGAATTTCATTTGGAATGTTCAGTATAAGCCAACCTATAAGGAATGTTGCGCAGAACTTTTGGATCTGCGGGTCCTTTGTTGGAACTCACAGGGAGTCCTAATCAAAGGTTCTGTGTTGTTCTGCGGCCGGTTCTGGAAGAACTCTGAAGCTCTGAAGCTCTGAAGCTCCAGTGGCTGCTGTCGGCAGGCCATGATGATGATGATGGTAATGATGAGGGACATCTGGGTCTGCTAAAACATCTGTGCTGCCAGGGCTCTGCGCTTCATGGAGGACACAGAGCCAAAACCACCGCCAGTCAAGGGAGTCACAACACCACATGGGTGGGGTTCAGTGATGTCAGTGGAGTCACAGCACCACATGGGTAGTGTTCAGTGAAGTCATGTGTGTAGGGTACAGAATGTATGTGTGTGGTATGGTGTGCTGTGTATGTTAAATGTGGCTGTGGTGTACTGTGCTGTGTGTGTGTGTGTGTGTGTGTGTGTGTGTGTGTGTGTGTGTGGTATGGTGTGCTATGTGTGTTCAATGTGGCTGTGGTGTAGTGTGCTGTATGTGTGTGTGTGTGTGTGTGTGTGTGTGTGTGTGTGTGTGTGTGTGTCCTTCAGTGTGGATAGAGGCCTGGCATAGGCCCAGTAGCCTTTAGCTGTTTATCCAGCACTGCTCTCTCTCTGAGTCTGCTGCAAATTCAGCCCATCGCTAAAGGGAGTCTGCAAAACACAGAGCATCTATTTCCATATAGTACACACTCACACACACACACACACACACACACACACACACACACACACACAACAGTGTTCAAGACGGCTTTTTGAGGAGGTGCAATTCAGGAAGACCAGAAATGGGGCTGAGAGGTCCAGTGGAGATGAGGGCTGTAAGGAGAAAGTACGAGTTGTAGAGGAGCTAAAGGAGGTGTCTGTGAGTGGTAGAGGAGCTGGAGGAGGTGTCTGTGAGTGGTAGAGGAGCTGGAGGTGTCGGGGGTGAGGAGCTGGGGGGTGTGGAGTAGAGGAGCTGGAGGAGGTGTCTGTGAGGAGTAGAGGAGCTAGGAGGTGTCTGTGAGTGGAGGGAGGAGGTGTCTGTGAGTAGTAGAGGAGCTGGAGGAGGTGTCTGTGAGTAGTAGAGGAGCTGGAGGAGGTGTCTGTGAGTGTAGAGGAGCTAAGGAGGTGTCTGTGAGAGTAGAGGAGCTGGAGGAGGTGTCTGTGAGTGGTAGAGGAGCTGGAGGAGGTGTCTGTGAGGTAGGAGCTGGAGGAGGTGTCTGTGAGAGTAGAGGAGCTAAAGGAGGTGTCTGTGAGTGTAGAGGAGCTGAGGAGGTGTCTGTGAGTGGTAGAGGAGCTGGAGGGGTGTCTGTGAGTAGAAGATGGAGGGGTTTGTGTAGGAGCTGGTGTGTGGTAGGGGCTGGGGGGGGAGTAGAGGACAAGGAGTGTGGAGTAGAGGGCTGGGGGTGTTGTGAGGATAGAGAGTAAGGAGGGTGGAGTAGTGAGAGCGGAGGAGGTGTCTGTGATAGTGAGGCTGGGGGTTGTGTAGTAGAACTGAGGAGGTGCTGTGAGAGTAGAGGAGCTGAAAGAAATGGGTATTGTCTGTGTGGTCTGGGGATGAGGACATGGAGTTGGGTGGTGTGTTGAGGATGAAGGTGGAGATATGGAGGAGAAATATGATGGGTTTGTATTCAAACACAGTGCGAATGAGATGAGTGTATTGTGTGTGTGAGAAGAGAGAGAGAAAAGATGGAACCCTGTGTGTGTGTGTGTGTGTGTGTGTGTGTGTGTGAGAGAGAGAGCGAGGGAGAGGGAGGGAGAGACCCTGTGTGTGTGTGTGTGTGTATGTGTGTGTTGCAATCCATGGCGCCTAACCCTTTGTTTTTGTGCCTAGCCAAATTAAACAGAGAAACTGTTCATCAAATCACTAAATCACCATCCCAGCCATGGTCTTACACTCTACTCCACCACTCATTATGCCGTGTGTGTGTGTGTGGTGTGTGTGTGTGTGTGTGGCGTGTGTGTGTGTGCGTCTAAAAAAGGGTGGGGTTGTGAGTATGTGATGATGGCTATGTGTGTGTATCTGAAACAGTATTTGGATGAGTGTGGCATGTTGTTTTTTATTGTGTGTGTGTGTGTGTGTGTGTGTGTGTGTGTGCTCATGTGTGTGTGTAATGATCCCTGCAGTGCCTGCTCGTTAGCCTGCTGGCAGTGAGAGGATGTTTCAATCCTGTGTTTCTGCTTAGTGATAGCTCATAGCCCTAGCTCTCTCTCGGGCACACCCATTTTCTGAGTGTGTGTGAACGAATGAACACGGGAGAGAGAGAGAGAGAGAGAGAGAGAGAGAAAAAGTAAGTGTGTGCGTGTGTAGGTGTTTCTATGTGTGTGTGTATCCTTATTCACTAAGTTTTACTGCACTTATTCCCCTACCCATTGTGTGTGTGTGTGTGTGTGTGTGTGTGTATTCTTGGAGTTACGCTTCTTCTTGAGTTGCTCTTCCAACTTTAGTCTTCATCATCATCATCATCCACTCCCCCCCCCCCCCCCCCCTTCAGCATTGCCCTCCCAAAATGCTCCATCCTCATGCAGATCACGGCTCTCCCCACCAGTGTCTATTTTACCCTCATCTGCATGTGTGCATAAGTGCTGTTTGATCATCTCAAGGCTCTAACGGCCCCACTGATAAATCCACTCTCCGTTTGAAGCCCATTTAACCCTCAGAAAAGCAGCTCGATGCTTAGAATGACTATTGCATACTATTCAGGGATAGTCAGTGAGTGTGTGTGTGTGTGTGTGTGTGAGAGAGAGAGAGAGTCTCTGTGTGTCTGTGTGTATGCTTGTGTGTTCATCTTCTTATACTAACAATAAGAAGGGAGAGCAGTGCAACGAAACTTGTGTGTGTGTTTGACTTAGTAAGGGTCTCCTCTGTAATCTCTCTCTCTCTCACACACACACCACACACACACACACACACACATCACCTTGAGAATTAGCCAGGTATTAGCAGCGCCTGAGCTCAGCTCAGACCTAAGATGAAAGAGGTTAATGTCTGGGCATTCCTAGCTAAAGCTCTTGCTGTATCCTCCCCTCCCTACCCACATCACACGGGGGTTTATGGACATCCGAGGAGAGACGAGGACATGGTAGTGTCTTATACTGGCATAATGTACAACTCGTACTCAGGCTCAAACTTGAAAGTGCTTTTGAAGACTCAATGCCACCACACACACACACACACACATGCAGACTCAATGCTACCACACACACACATGCAGACTCAATGCCACAACACACACACACACACATGCAGACTTAATGCTACAACACACACACACATGCAGACTTAATGCTACAACACACACACACACATGCAGACTCAATGCTACTACACACACACACATGCAGACTCAGTGCCACAACACACACACACACATACACACACATGCAGACTCAATGCTGCAGCACACAACTTGTCATAGACAGACACTTTCCTCTAAATAATGAATCATCAAATCCCTTCACATTCCCAAGCACACAGATATACACACACATATCCATGCAGACATATACTAACACTCTACACACACACACACACCCACACACACATATGCATACACAAGCACACACACACATTTACCTACACTAACTCACCAACACTTCAATCATTAAACAACTTGAACTCTCCCCAGCGTCTCAAGATAGTTCCTGAAGGAGCCAGCGGTTCCCTTTGAAAAACCGTGACAGGAGGAGACCTTTGGGGGAACATGAACCACCCTCTCAGGGGCTCTGGGGCTTTGCATAATTATTCTGAGTGCGGGCGAGCGAGAATGAGCAAGTGAACGAGCCCCTGCAGTTAACGAACTCTAGCGGGGCGAGAGATAATTAATAAGAGTTGGGGGGGGGGGGTATTTGCATAATGTTGCCACTGAGATGAGCTTCGCAGAGTCAGTGGAGGAGAGAGAGAGAGAGAAAGGAGAGGCAGAGGAAGGAAGACAGACAGGAAGGAGACGGTGGGTGAGAGGGGATGAAAGGTTCTCTAAGGGAACTTCAGAAACATTTGCAATTGTTTATATGTAATTTATTGAAAGAAAGAAAAGTTCCAGAATTGAAAGCTCTCTCCGTAGAGAGAACCCATTTTAAGAAAGTGTTGACCCCTGAATCTTATGAGCTATGATACCTAGTGCCTTCTGAACATACATAGGACTTTTTATCTTAAGGCATTGCCCAGCAGTAGAAGAACACTTTGACTGTCATAAGATCAATAGTCTTAGTTTGTAGCAATCCAGTCAACTCTGCAGAGACTGATTGAATACGTGACTGCTGGCTTTTGTCACTGCCTCCTGGGAAACAGGTTTCCTGTTGTCTGCCAGGCAACACACACACAAACACACAGATATGAGATTATTCAGAGGTAATTAGAGTAATTACACTGCTATTCCAATCCATACACACATACACACACTCACTCTCTCTCTCTCTCTCTCTCTCTCTCTCACACACACACACACACACATACACACACATAATCACACACACACACACAGGCCATGACTGAAGATCCTTCCCAGCAAGACTAGCAGCAAATGAATACTCAAGTCTCATTCTAGGTGATAGTATTATAGTGTAAACACATTCGGTGACTGTGTGTGTGTGTGTGTGAGTGACAATGGTTCAGACCAAAGACTGACTAGTGTTTAGTGTAAGATGTTGTGGTTTAAAGATAATGCTAGTAATTAAGGACACAGCAGGGGAATCTTCTACACGTCCAAAGCAGCTCGTTATCTGGTCCCCTGGCTGTGGTATTGTAGGCCAACAGACAGGAACGGATTTGTGTTCTGTCAGAAAGAATTGTGTCTCTCCCTTGATCCTTTTAAGTGTGTGTGTGTGTGTGTGTGTGTGTGTATGTGCGTTTGTGTTGGGGCATTTGTGTGTGTCTAAGCCAGTTGGGGATACCCTGTGCAGGGTGTAGTATACATTGATGAGTTCTAGCATGTATATGTGTGGGTATTTGTGTTTGTTTGTGTATGTGTAGGGGTGTGTGTAAAAGCTTTGTTACTAATGTGCTGTGTGTGCGTGTGTGTGTGTGTGTGTGTTTGTGTGTGTGTGTGCGCGTGCGCGTGCCCAGAGAGTTGCGGCTGCTGTTGCTGCTGGCTGGCTGGCGGGTGCAGCTGTTGTGTGTGTCTGGCTCATGAGGGGTGATAATGTGAGGGAAACTACAGAGTGTCTGAGACCCAGACACTCACGCACAACCCCCCCCCCCCCCCACACACACACACACACACACACTCCTAATCCTTCTCTCATCATCCTTTTTATGGCCTCCACTCTTCATTTGTATTTTTCCTCTTACTCTATGCTTATATCTGTACATTCTATGCTTATATCTGTCCATTCATCACTCATTCTCATCCTTCCTTTGTTTTCCCTCCTGCTCTTCTCTCTTACACTCTCATTCCCTCTCCATACTGCCACAGACCCATCTCTTGCTTCACTCTCATTTCCGACACACACACACATACACACACACATTCTCTCTCTCTCTCATCCTCGTCATCAGTCCTTCTTAGTCTCTTGTCATGACCCTCCTTCTTTCTACCCTTCTCTCTCTGTCTCCCTTTTCTGTCTTTCTCATCTCCCCTTCACTCTTTTTCTCTGTCCTTCTCTTTCAGTTTCTCCCTCACTCTCCTTTCTTTTTCGATTCTGTCTTTGCACCAGTACTCCCATTTGCCCACTTTCCCATAGACCCCCCCCCTTGCTTTCATTTCCTTTCTCTATGACCCCTTCTCTCTGCATCTCCCTTTCTTTCTCTTTCTGTTATTATCTCATCTCATCCTATATTCTCTCTCTCTCTCTCCCTCTCCCTTCATCCCATACTCCTGTTCTCTCATTTCCCCCTCTCTGACCCCTCCATTGCTCTGTCATTTGATCAGTCTTTGTCTGCACTCTTTAATTTATATCTCCCCATTTGATTCTCCTTTTCTTCTCATTCTCTTTATCCCCCTCTTCCTCCCCCCTCCCCCTCTCTCTCCCCATCTCCTTCCTTTCCTCTGCTCTGGATGTTTTATGAGTTCACTCACATGGGAGCACAGCTTTCTCCAATTTGGATGGATGCGGGCAAAAAGAGAGAGAGAGAGTGAGGGGGAAAAAGAGAGGGGAAGAGAGAGCAGAAAAAGAAGGAGAAAGAGAAATCATTTTTTCCAGCCTGACTTCCCTGCTTATCTTCAAAGGCCACATGACGTTTAGCGGCGCGGTGCCGATAAAGTGGGTTATCTTAATGACGGGCCTTTGGGCACGGGCTGACTGACCTATTGTCCACTTGGGGAGGTGAGGTCAGCTCGGCTGGAAGGAGGGGTGGGGTGGGTGCTGTAGATTGAGCTGACATCTTTGTCATCGTTGTAATCATCATTATCCTCTCCTCTGTCATCTCGGACGGCTTATTTTTAAGAGATTGGTTTCCTTTTCAGAGGATAGCCGGGCTTCGGCCGTGATCTCATTTTGAAAGATGGAAATCCTCTTACAGGTGTGTGCCATCAGTATGTGGGTATAACGTGTATGTGTATGTGTGTGTGTGTGTGAACAACTTAAAACTCTCTCGCGTTCGCTCTCTCTCTCTCTCTGTGGTAATGAAAGGCTGGATTAGCCCCTGTGCTTCCTGAATAGCAGGAATAAAAGGAGTTGTCTTCATCAATCAGCCTGACCCTGAGTGCACTGGGAACAGCTGCACATCCCCTCCTGTCAGCCAGGACACTCACAGGACTCATACAATCCTCTACAGCTGCAGTGGGAGCAGGACCCATTCACTCATGCAGTATTGATTCAGAAGCACTTATGGAATCTATCTATCTATCTATCTATCTATCTATCTATCTATCTATCTATCTATCTATCTATCTATCTATCTGTCTATCTATCTGTCTATCTATCTGTCTATCTATCTGTCTGTCTGTCTATCTGTCTGTCTGTCTGTGGCCTCTCTTCACACAAGAACCGTCAGACTCTCCCATGGATGTATTTTAGTAATGGCCAAGTACTTGACCACTTCACTGCAGGCTATGAAATGGACTGGGGGAAAAGGATGTGTCTCTTGCAGACATATGTTACCAACACATCAGAGTTCTCCACTAGCACTGGACATTAGCACCTGCTACACAGCTCCCAGAGGGAGGCTCACAATTGAGCTGGTTTATTGCCTGGACCTGACGGGAGAGCATTGATCAGTTGGTGCGGCAGTGTCTGGATGTGTGTGTGTGTGTGTGTCCTGGTCTGATCCATGTTATTGATTGCTGTAGCTGGTGTTAATGTGATTAATTGGGATGTAGATACAGTCATCGCTCTAGTGGCCTCGCTGAGACCTCGTGCTTAAGGCTGCTGAATGGAGCACAGGCCAGACCAGTAGGAACACATTGCTGTACATGTGTTTCAATACGCACACATGTTACACACACACAGACACACACACACACATTTGCATACACAGAAGACACAGTTAGTGTAACAAAAACCACTCTCTCTGTGTGTTCTTGCAGGTGGATGCTTTGCACTAAGGAACCCCCTGGCCTGCTTCCATCATTGACGAAAGACACATCCCTTCATCTGTCAATCTCCTGAGTGAGCTCTGCGTCTTCCCTGATAAGACCGCCCACAAGCTCCCGTTTGGCCTGTCCAGCAGTCCAGAGCCCATCAACCTGAGTGCGGCCATCAGCCAATCAGGCGCCGCGGACCCCATCGCCATGGACACAGAGTCCACCTACTCGGGGTATTCGTACTACTCTGGGCGCTCACGGGGCTCCCATAGACACAGGTAAATATTACAGCACGCACTCCTTTCACACTCTTCTTCACACTCTTCACACAAATCTTTCTCTACTTCTCTGTTATCAGTTTAAGGCCATTTTGCAAGCTTAATTAAATGTCATTTTCAGTCATCTATTATTATATTGCTGTCTGTGGCGATCTGCATGTATTGTGATGCTGTAATTGTTTTGTGACCCATGTATTGTGATGCTGTAATTGTTTTGTGACTCATGTATTGTGATGCTGTAATTGTTTTGTGACCCATGTATTGTGATGCGTGTTGCATCGTGAAGTCCTTGCCCCTCTGTCATCTCTTTCTCTTTTTCTCCTCTCCTCTTCCTCCCTTGTATTGTTTTTAGCCTACTGTATGTTCCTCTCTTCTACTGTTTCACTTTTTCATTTCATACACAGAGACATCACTCTGTTCTCTCTCTTGCTTACTCACTCTGGTGTCAGACTCCATTTCTTCTCAGCTCAGGACTCTATTCACCATCACCTCCCTTTCTCTCTTTCTCTCTCCTATACCTCCTCTCACTCTTTCTCTCCATCTTTTTTTCTCTGACATTCTCTTCTTTCCCTGAGGCTCTTTTTCTTTTCTTCTCAGGCATTCACTCTCACCATCCTTTTCACTCTCTCTGTCCCTGTCTTTCTCTCTCTCTCTCTCTCTCTCTGTTTCATTCTCTTTCTCTCTCTCTCTTAGTCTCATTCTTTCTCATCCTCTCTTCTGGAGAAAGGGCTTGTGTTTAATTACGCTGTCAATAGTGCAATTATCTGACCTGACAAGAGAGAGGGAGGACAGAAAGAGAGAGAGAGAGGGATGAGAAGAGGAATAAAGTAAAAAGGAAAAGAGAGGAAGAGAGGAATATTAGAAAGAGGGCAGGTCATTAGACTCTGCAACTCTCTCTCTCTCTCACTCTCACTCTGACTCTCACTCTCTTCCTCATCTGTTTCTCCATATTGTTACTTCTTTATTTTCCTCTTTTTGGCCCCTTTGGACCACCATAGACATGTTTGGCATCCTAACATTGGCTTCTCCTCAATCACATGCAGTGTTTTGTGTGTGTTTGTGTGTGTGTGTGTGTGTGTGTGTGTGTGTGTGTGTGTGTGTAGTTGAATTACACAGTTTCGGTTTCAAAACCTCTTCAGTGGAGGAAACACAACCGATTTCTTGAACAGCCTGTTGTTTTTCTAGAGGTCACAGTTCACACACATCCGGAATGACTGAAGCCGATCGTGTCCCCATAGATTACCTGGAAGAGAATGTCACCTTGATGTGCTTTACATGACACATGTTGTGTGGGAGCAAAGGCTCGCAGTCATTCCTACCGCAGTCTGTCTCACTGCCCTTCCTCCCCGGCAAATACTCAAATAACACACACACACATATCTGTCAGTCACTCTCACAGACACACACTTTCACTCTCTCTCTCTCTCACACACACACACACACACACACTTACACACACACATTCTTGCAGTAGCTAGAGAACTTGTTGAAGGCAGCAGCTGCTGATTGTGTCGTTCATCTCTGTCCCCATCTCTCCCCACCAACTCAACCTCCTCTCTGCTGTCATCACATAGGAGCTGCTGGGACAGACGTGTGTGTGTGTGTGTCCGTGCATGCATGTGTAGGTGTGTGTGTGTGAAGAGTGAGTCTGTCTGTCTACATGAACACTCCTCCAAATATGGTGTGTGCGTGTGTGTAGGTGTCTGTGTGTGAAGGAGTGAGTCTGTCTACATGAACCTCCTCCAAATATGGTGTGTGTGTGCGTGTGGTGTGTGTGTGTGTGTGCGCGTGTGTGTGTGTGTTTGCGTGTACATGAACCCTTCCACTGTGAATCCCCTCCGTATCATCTCTCACCCCTCTTCTCCATCTGTCCATCTCTTCTCTTTTGCTTTCCTTCTCCTTTAATCTTGAGTACCACCCTCCCTCCCTCCCTCCCTCTGCCTGTCTATCTCTCACTCGCCCTCCCTCCATCTCTCTCTCCATCCCTTCCTCCCTCCATTTTTCTTTCCCCCTCTGTCTCTCCCACCCTCCTCCTTCCTTTCCCCTCATATCTCTTTCTCTCTCTCTCTCTCTCCTCTCGTCTCTCTCTCTCTCTCTGAGCTGCTGCTTGTCTAAGGCCGCTCTGCTCACATATGCAAAGAGGATCCAGATGCGGGTGTCTCCTCACTTGTTGCAGCCAGACACACAGACCCATTTGTAGGACACAGGCACTTCATCAAGCACATTACATTTACAAACACGTCCTCACAGGGAGTCGGCTCCCCACTTACACAGACAAGCATGCACACGCGTGCGCGCACACACACACACCATACATATCTACATGCAGACACACAAACACACACATAGGCACACTCACACATATGTGTGCACACACCACACACACCACACACACACACACACTCAGTCCCTCATGCACATACTGGCCCAAATTAAAAAGCGAGAAGTCTATTCTGGGCTGTTGTCCAGACAGCGTGCTTGCAACACAACCATGGGAGAAAGTAGGTTTTTAAGAGGGAGAGAGAAAGAGGAGAGAGAGGGAAATAGAAGAAGGGAGGGAGAGAGTGATGAAGGGAGAGATGGGGAAGAGAGTGTAAATGGAGAGAGGGAGAAAAGGACAGAGTGTGTGTGTGTGTGTGTGTGTTTGAGGGTGAAAAAAAAGGAGAGAGACAGGGCAGGAGAGGTAGAGGTCATCTAGTCCCAGTAATTTAGTTAGCGTTTGATGTGTTGGGCATGAAACGCCTGCGTGCTTCAAACTACGCTGCCCGTCTGTGATTGCATTTGGACAGTGTCACAGGCTGACACACACCACACACACACACACACACACACACACACACAGAGTTGGTAATTTGGTTTTGCAGACACACCCTGTGTCATTGGCAGCTCTGACTCGCTACAGACTAGCTGTTGTGGGAAGCATCCTCTCTCTCTCTCTCTCTCTCTCTCTCTCTCTCCCTCCCTCTTTCTCTCTCTCTCTTTCTCTCTCTCTCTCTCGCTCTCGCTCTCCCTCAAGTGCTCTTGCTGTTGATGTTGCTCTCCATGTCTTGATGCTGTGGATGTTGCTCTCTTGCTTGTTATTAGTATTGACCAGTGGACACACTTCCTTTCCCTCTCCCCCACCATTGCTCCTGGCTGCCTGCTCATTTCTTCTCAGTCACATCTCTGCAGCAGACAGACACCCTAACGATGCCTGTGCCATTACTTGACACACACGCACACACACACACACACACACACACACACATACACATACACACATAGAGACATGTAGACATAGAGACATAGAGGCAGCACACAAATACACAAACACAGTCTGTGTGAGGTGCAAACATGTTTAGCAGCCAGAAAGATACAGAATGTTTCCTTCCATTTCTCTCTCTCTCCCTCCCTTCATCTCTCTCTCCCTGTCTATCTTTTAAGAGCTCTGAGTACCAGCTTTGCTTTGCTCTGTTGCTGATGGAGACAGTAGACAGACCCTCCCACCACCCTCACACACACACACACACACACACACACACACACACACCACACACACACACACACACACACACGCACCTCCTTCTCCACCCCACTGTCTGAAATGATCTCATGCATTAACAGTATGAAGAGTAAAGCAAAGCTAAGTCAATTCCATTTCACAAATGCACTCCATTCAATTCAGTTCAGTTCAGTTCAATACCATTTACCGATGGTGACCATTTAGGAGTATTGTGCAAAGCACACAGACGCAAAGATGTGAAATAGAAAATGATTAAATGTGTAGAGTGTATATTTAAATGTGCATGTGCAAGCATGTGCACACAAGCACACACACACACGTATACACGGACACTTTCTCTGTATCTTTTATTCTATGCTAAATGTCAGATACTATAGAAAGGCCAGTGTTTATGGGCGAATGTCTGCTTTTGTAAAACTTGCTGAGACTCCATCAGTGCCCTGGTCTTTAACTTCAACCTTCCAGTCATCCTCACAAGCATAATCTCATTAAGAGTTGAATGAGGAGCCCACCCACCTTCGTCGTTAAGCTAATTAGCTGAACATTACCTCAAACAAAGCATGCGGCTCAGGTGGGGTAATGGCCCGCGGATTTGATTTAACTCAAATGAATCGGCACTTCCCAACTCATGAATAAAAAACGAGATTAGTATGAGTTAATAAGAGCTTTGAAAGATGAATGAATGAATTGGGGATTAATTAATTAGCTAATGAGGTTGATTTATTGGAGAAATGTGGAAGCGCACAGGATTAAGTGTTGTAGTGTGACTGATTTGTGTGTGTGTGTGTGTCAGAGAAAAAAGAATTAGTATGAGAAAGGGAGTGTGTGTGTGTGTGTGTGTTTATTTGTGTGTGTGCATCAGTCTCAGGGGAGTCTAGTGAAATTGTGTGGAGAAGAGGTGATTTAAGAAGCCGTCGTCTGCACTACGTATTTATTGGATTTGTTAACCGCACCAGACATGCAGCCAATCCAAATCAATAAGCATTTACTGACATGACAAAAACATGACATTTAACAAATGACAATGAATGAATGAACTTCCAGTCATAGTGACGAGTGGTTAGCTTAACTGCTGATACATTTGTCCCTGTTCCTTTCCCTCAGTCTTTTTTCGGGAGTTAGATTTATTTACTTGAAGGCAAACAAAGAGGCATAAAACAGTTACTAATAGACATGAAAAGTTATTCTGTTAAGGGGTGCCGTACTGCTGTTGGTTAAGGTGTCCATACCATAAACCCAGGGACCCAGCTTCTCTCTGGACTGAGGTCATTTCCCGATCCCTCCCCATCTCTCTCACTCAGTCAGTCCCCGGCATGTTGTGCTGTCCTAGCCATTTAAAGACCATAAAAAGCCAAAAATATACTTAAAAAAACGTTGTGTTTCTTAGAGCACATGAAAGCCTAGAAACAGATAGAACAACATCCTGTATGTGCCCCAGTTCTGTAGACAGGAGAATGATGTCCTGGTATTGTGCACGCATAATGATGGTTATTTTATGTGTGGGTGGTTAGTCAGGAGAAGACCTCATCATTTTGTGATGCTTTAGTAAAGAGGCCGAATAACAACTGTGGCTGGAAATGAATGGGCTTTAATGGGGCTCAAGGGAGCTGACACTCTCTCTTTCATATCTCCTCTAATGCAACCCAGAGCGCTGTTAGCTGTAGGCTAATGGTTGTAAATGAGAGTTTGTGTATTTACACGATGATTTAAAAACTAGAACAGGCCGATGTAATGTGCATAACGTGCTTACGGTGTAGGAATGTTCACTTAGTTGAACATGGTGGTTACATTTGTGTAGTCTTATATAAGGATGTTAGGGGTGAAGGTAGTTTTTCCTCAGTTGATCAGTCCACAGTATGAGCACATTATTGCTATATTGATGCAGATGGGTGAGGGGTACTTAGCTTAGCTAAACTTACCTTGTTCTCACGATATTGGAAATCACAGTTCAGTTACTGTATTGTAAGTGTATTGTAGTGCATTGTAGTATTGTATTGTATTGTTGTATTATATTGTAGTATTGTGTTGTGGTATTGTATTGTATTGCAGTATTGTAGTATTGTATTGTGTTGTAGTACTGTATTGTAGTATTGTATTATTTCATAGTATTGTATTGTGTTGTAGTATTGTATTGTGTTGTCATGCCTAAAAGGTACTTAAAAGATAGGAGAGGAAAGGAAATTCTGAGACGCAGAGGGAGAGAGAGAGAGAGTTAGTGAGTGAGAGTGAGTACAGTCTCTCTTATCAGCCTGTACTGTGAGCCTCATCCAGGCATTGTGGCGCCCAAAGGGCCTGTGGGAGCGATCCCTTACCTCTGCAGCCAGACCCATTTGCACAGCACTGATCCGCATCCTGGCCATGACAGCACTGGGACAGCATTGGGCCAGATAAGCATTTACTGCCATGACAAAAACATGACCAGTAATGAGCCATAATGAATATACATGTGTGACCCATAGTCCTCCTGGATCACTGATGTATCACAATGAAGTGTATTCGTATACACCAGAGCTGGCCCAGAGGAGGCCTGCCAGTCTGGCTGCTACACGATGGTCAGACCTCACCACTTCCCCTTATCGGATAGAGTGTGTGTGTGCGTGTGTGTGTGTGTGTGTGTGCGTGTGTGTGTGTGTGTTTGAGGCGGGGGGCTATGATCAAGGCCAGAGGTGTATAAGGTTGAGCGAGACCTGGCATGTTTGTTCAACATTAGCATAGGCTTTCAGCTCGCTCTCACCACTTCAATCACAGCTTTTGTGCCCAGTCGAGTCGGGCCGCTGCAATCAGCTCCTCTTCTCGCTCAAATGCTCCCATTGAACTGGACGGCCCTTAGAATCACGCTCCGGGGACAGCCCA
>PYXC01002641.1:5497500-5505000 GCA_015244755.2 Tenualosa ilisha | reverse complement strand
AGGTGGCAGAATATACTTTAAATGAGTCAGTGTATTACAAGCCAGCTGCTTCTGTAGTGTTTCTGTTCTAAGGAGACAAAGGTTCCAGTGCTGCGTTAGCCGTCTCTCTGTAGCGATGCTAGCCGTTAGCTTGTGAGCGAGCTGGCCAGCGGATGCAGAGGAAAGCTCTAGCAGTCAGAGTCAGAGTGTCTGGCTGCTCTGGAGGGACTCATCATGGGAGTTAATGGCATGTGAATGGGTCTCTCAGCGGCCTGTGAAGGAGGTGGAGAGGCACTCATTGGTGTAGAGTAGTGCAGTGCTGGGCGGAGGTGGCAAGACAGAGAGAAGATGTCAGGCGCTCTCAGTGGAGGAATACAGGAGATCTCATCATGGCCACAGGGGGCTGAGAGTAACCGTGGATACGGAGAGAAGGGCTGAGGTAGCGTGATTATCATTATGGGATGTTTCAAGGGTAGCCAGGGTCGATGCAAAGGGACAGTATGGAGTTTGTGGGAGTGGAAAAGAGAGGGGTTGTGTGTGTGTGTGTATGTGTGTGTGTGTGAGAGAGAGAGAGAGAAAGAGAGAGAGAGATGGGAAAGCATGCTAATGAAGGAGGACAGAGAGGTGTGGAAAATGGAGGATGTGAGAGGAATAGAAGATGTGTGTAATTAAAAGGGGGAAAGGGAGAGGGGGAGAGAGAGAGAGAGAGAGAGAGAGAGCGTGAAAAGGAAAACTTGAGACTTGAGAGGAACCTTGCAGTTCCTTATTGGCTCAGGGCTCTGTTCTGGCACCTTTCACCTCAGATAACGTTACTCTTGCAGACCATCAAACCATGTCATTCACTGCTATAATGACCGAACACACACACTCACACACACACACACACACACAAACAAGCAAGGAAACAAACGTCACACACACTGACAGGATTACTTGTCACACAGAGACATGTAAGCTTCTTATATTCTGGCTTCAATGAGGTGAGAAGACACACACATTCTCCCTCACACACACACACACACACACACACACACACACACACGCACGCGCGCAGATGTGAAAATTCACAGTACAGGTTTTTGACACATAGCACTGTGCATGTACAACAGACTTACATAATCACTCACAAACTGTAGGAGCACTTTCTCTCTCTCTCTCTCACACACACACACCACACACACACACACACACACACACACACACAGCCACTTATATGGCCCAGCTCACCTTGTCAATCACATAACAGACAGGCTCTCACAGTCTTCAATAGCGCACCACTTAGCTTCTGTGTAGCCTGAATGGAGCGCAAGTGTGATGTGAGTGCGCATGAATGCATCTTCACACATTCCCCCGCACCTACTCAAGCCGATCACTCACAAACACACACACACGTGCACACACACGCACACACACACGTACACACACACGTACACACACGCACACACACACACACACACAGGCAGAGCAAGTGGTGGAATAAATGCCTCAATAGCTTAGGCCTACCAGGCGTATTCTGCAGTCACACATTAAGGAGCTTCAACTCTTTTCATTTCCCTGTGTCACTAAATGAACATTCCTCTACAGACATTCATCTCATCCACCCTGAGTTCAGTCTCTCCGCACTCGACACCAGCTGAACACACGGCTCGTTCTTGCCATCTTTTAGCTGGTCTCTATAAGGAAGTGGGGTCCTTGATTTCCTTTGGGCACCATAGCCTTCACCTCACCAGCTGGTGACAAATTCTAGTCTTGGGTAAATCGAAACACACACGCACACACACACACACACGCACACACACGCATACACTGAAAACACACACCAGTAATATTGGGGGGACTCGTATACAGTGACAACGCGCCACAGTGCCTTTGGGTTATGGACATCATAGAAGCCTCAGTGGAATGCAGGGCGAAGGTGTTGCAGTAGTGAGCCCCAGTCGAGCCCTCTGTAAACTCTCATCATCACCTTCTGCAGTGCTGCAGAGAGCAGCGCTTTGGCCGCCAGCCATCCCAGGCCCATCCCACTGGCCCAGCTGTCAGTCATGCTCTGCCCTGCTCTGCTGTGCTGTGCTGTGCTCTGCTGTACTGTGCTTTGCTGTGCTTTGCTGTGCTGTGCTGTGCTGTGCTGTGCTGTGTGCTAGGAAGCTGTCCATAGTTGAATCCCAATGTGGCCACTAAGCCATAAACCCTAAACCCTGATCCCTCAAAGACTTAACTAGCACGAATCAGCTAATCAAGAGAAGGATTTACGCTAGTTGAGTTTTTGAGGGTTGCTTAACGGACATAGTGTCAGACAGTCTTCCTCAGGATTGCCGGCTTTGACCAGTAGCGGCGCTGACCGTGGCCAGACTTGCGTTGCGTGCCGAGCCGTCCGGAGTGGTCAGTGTGGCGTGCCACGGGCAGACTTTGCTCCGTCCCCTCCTTCTGCTGATGCGGCTGCTGTTGCTGTTGCTGCCACGCAAAGGGGGGGGAATGTATTTAAAAGTGGGGGATTAAAGGTCTCTTCTTGCCCCAGTGTCATCTGACGGCGTGCTAATGCTCATCACTGCACGCGTGTGTGCACTACCGACTTGGAAATCACTCACCAGTGAGAGGGACGGAGGGAGAGATGGGTGGGGGTGGGGTGGGGTGGGGGGTGGGGGGGGGGCGGCAGCTCGGCAGTTTGGTAGGCAGACTTGCTCACTCACACGCAATACTCAGAGGCAGACAGAAATGCGCACACACACACAGACTTATGCAAATAACACACTCAGACACACACACACACAACACAGTTTACACATATTAAAAAGAAGACAAAGAATTTATTCACTGGATATACTCACTGACATGTGGGCAGGCATCCTTACACACATGCGTCACAGAAGCACAGGTTCACACACACAGACACACACACACACACACAGACACACACACACACACTTGCACAGAAACCTAGCCTGAGAGCTGAAGAATGCGTGCGTTAGCGATGCGCTAAGCGTTTGCCAGTTGGAGACATTCCTGGCTTACGTGCCTGGTTCCCCACGGAGGGATTACATTACAGACACAGGCCCAATTTCACGCTGGAGAATAGAGCTCAGGCCCAACATGACAGCTACTGATGGGGGGGAGGGAGGGGTCAGAGCAGAGCTAGTGGGTTAGCATTGCCGTAAGGCTCTCCTGTCATGAGAGACACTCGAATACACCCTTAGACACACACACATTGCACATACTACACACACACACACACATAGATGCACCCCCCCCCCCACACACACACACACACACAAAGCTCACAATGATTGCAAAACATGCATGCTGGATGCATAGATTCTCACACACACACGCGGACAAATCTAGGCTACATGGTTATGTCTATGACATCAGGGGCTAAGAACATCAGGGCACCTACAGTAATGTCACTCTCCACTCCAACTGAAAATGGACATAGTTACCTCTACTGGTGGTTTAAAAATACATTTCCTCTTGATGACAATTATGTAGAGGGCAATGTTTGGTCATTTTGTGAGTGTGTGCGTGTGTGTGTGTGTGTGTTTGCTGAATCTGGGCTTGGCCTGCTTTTGTTCCCACTGCTGTTGTGTGCTGTGCTGTGTTGTGCTGTGTTGTGCTGTTGTGTGCTGTGCTGTGTTGTGCTGTGTTGTGCTGTTGTGTGCTGTGCTGTGTTGTGCTGTTGTGTGCTGTGCTGTGTTGTGCTGTGTTGTGCTGTTGTGTGCTGTGCTGTGTTGTGCTGTTGTGTGCTGTGCTGTGTTGTGCTGTGTTGTGCTGTTGTGTGTTGTGCTGTGCTGTGCTGTGCTGCTGTATTTACTGTGAAGCTTGGCCACATATGAGCATTAACCTTTGGATTCAGCCCTTCTCTAGAGGCTCCAGATGCACTGTTAAAGGCTTTGTGTGTGTGTGTGTGTGTGTGTGTGTGTGTGTGTGTGTGTGTCTTTGTCCTGACAGAAATATAGAGTGTGTAAGAGAGATTGTGTGTGCTCTGTGAGCATTTTATTTATGTGTAAACTGCACCAGCTTTATTCATGTCCTTGTTTATTTGTATGTGTGTGTGTGTGTGTGTGTGTGTGTGAGAGAGAGAGAGAGAGAGAGAGAGGGAGAAAGAGAAAGAGCATGTTTTGCTGTATATGTGTTTAGACACAGAACAGTAAAATACAGAGGCAAGGCTTTTGAAAGACTCTAACTCCCAGAGGGCTTTGGAGTGCATCTGCTGGTGTAGTGGCTTTTATCAGCAGGTCAGCGCTGATGCAGAGTTGTAGTTTTGTATTGTGTTGTGTTGGCGCTGAGCTTCTCTTAGCCTCTGTGCTCACGGCTGGGTGCTCACGCTTCTCAACACTGCCCCTGCTGAGATACAGCTGACTCTGGGGCTACAGTACTGAAACACACACACACACGCACACACACACACACACACACACACACACACACACACGCTACAGAGATACACAAACACGTGTATGGCACAGATGCACTCACACATAACACACACATGGAGTAAAATTCACACACACACAGACACACATGCACACGCATGTACACACACTTTTTGAAACCCTTTTTAGACTTCTTATACTTTTTATACTTATACACCCACCACACACACACAAACACACCACACACAAACACACCATGGGTGCACATACACACACACACACACACTAAACACCGCCATTGTAACCACATAAACACTTTAGTACTGATATAAATTCCTCACTGCTTCAGTAGGTAGAGTATGTGCCTGCACTTGTGTGTGTGTGTGTGTGTGTGTGTGTGTGTGTGTGCGCGCGTGTGTCCATGCTCATGCTTGTGTGTTTGTGTGTGTGTGTGTGTGTGTGTGTGCGCGCGTGTGTCCATGCTCATGCTTGTGTGTTTGTGTGTGTGTGTGTGTGTGTGTGCGTGTGTGTGTGCGCGCATGTGTCCATGCTCATGCTTGTGTGTGTGTGTGTGTGTGTGTGTGTGTGTGTGTGTGTGTGTGTTTGTGTGTGGAGGGTGTTGTAAGAGGGAGAAGGGATAAGTGTGTTGAGTGACAGGTTCTTTCCCTCCGTCTCTCTATCGCTCCTGTCAAATGGCCCCAGGGGAGCCGGAGGAACACGCTGACACGTGCCTGCAGGCCACAGACAAGTCATCTGATAGCCCTCACAGAGAGAGAGAGAGAGAAGAGAGAGGGAGGGAGAGAGTGAGGGGCAGAACTTATGGAAGAGAGAGAGAACTTATAGCAGAGAGAAAGAAAGATAGAGAGAACACTAGACAAAGACAGACGGAGACTCCTGACAGATAGAAAGGGGGGCACAGAGTGATGATAGAGGGAGTGAATTTGAGAGGAAGAGAGCAGGGGAGCGTGAGAAAGAGAGGGGGAGAGAAAGCGAAAGAGAGAGAGAGACAGAGAGAGGTGGAGTAAAGTGGCATAAGATGGTGCGGATCGAGGGGATTTAGTGCAGTCATAGATGATGAGCCGTAATCTGATATTAGCACGAGTAAGATCCGGTACACACGCACATACACACACGCTCTCCCACAGACACACACACACAGACACACACACACACGCACATATGTAAATCCTTATGTTATCAAAACTTTATTTATTTTTATTCTGTGTCTTGACTGCTATTTCTGTACATTTTGGGAATCCTTGTGATATAGACATTTATACAGAATGATGATTATTTTGATGATGATATTTTTTTTCAGATTAGAGCTACTTCATAGGTGTTCCTTAACATACCCTTTACACACACACACACACACACACACACACACCCTTTATGCACAGTACAGGCTGACAAAGAGATACAACTTCACTACATTTCTTTCACCCAGTATCTATGCATGTGACAATAACCTGTCCTTGTATTCCTCGCATTATAAAGGTTTAATAAGATTTGTATAGTACAGATACCCTGCCAACCAATCAGATGGCAGTATTTCTTTTCTCCAAATGATAATTGGTGTATAAAATGCTGTGGCCACTGACCCCAGATTGGCATGAATGGTGTGGGCTCAGAGGAGCGGTGTGGGGGATCTGATTTGAGGCTGGGCTGTGTGTGTCTCATAGGCCTGCAGTGTGACATGACGGCAAGGATGAAGGGCTCACAGTGAGATCACACACACTCGCACATAAACATGGACATAAACATGAACATCGCAGTTGACCTTTAGACTTGGGGGCACTGATATGCAAGCTGCAGCAGAAGGTGTTGGAATCTGTGTGTGTGTGTGCGTGCGTGTGTGTGTGCGTGCGTGTGTGTGCGTGTGCGCATGCGTGTGTGTGCACTTGCATGTTTGTATTGTGTTGTGTGTTTGTATGGTACACGTGTGGTATTTCACATAAGGTCTCAGCATTGTTGCTTGTTGCCATTTGTCTGGTCTCTCGTCCAGCAGTCACTTAAATCCACTCATAGGTTATGCCATTCCAACCAAACAGCATGCAAGTGTGGTATGTATGGTGGTATAATGTGTGTGTGTGTGTTTGTGTGTGTGTGCTTGCTTGCGTAGGTTTATAATTCTCACTACTCCCATTCCCTAAGTGTGTGAGCAACTCCGACATCCCTCCAGCGATGGGTGGCCAGGTGCATGCTGGGACAGTGGAGGTCACAGTTCACTTTGTTTACTACGCAGCTCTTACGTGCCTCATATGACAATCAAGCTTTCACTGGAATTAATGATGCGTACATTTTCCATACACTTCCATTCTCTGTAAAAACGTGATTAAATAATCTACATTCTCATATAAATATGACTAAATCATCAAAATTCTCATGTAAATATCCACACACACAGGCATGCAGAGAGAGAGAGAGAGAGAGAGAGAGATGCTTGACTTAATTTTTCCTCTAGAGATGTTCTACCACTGACTTGTGGCTCAAAGCGTGAAGCATAATTAACATGCTGCTCACATGCTCCAGAGAGGCCAGCCAAACTCAAACACTCTGTCACCAGTATACTGATACGGTACCTATTTACACACACATCTCACACTTATGTACACACACACACTCACACACACACACTTACACACACTGACACACACACACACACACACACACACATTTAGTGTGAGGCAAGTGAGGCAAGATTAGTTTATATCTTGGTGTGTATGATGTGTGTATGATGTGTGTGTGGTGTGGTGTGTGTGTATGTGAGTGAATGTGTGAGTGTGGTGGGTGGGATTAGTGTTGATGAATGTTGAGTTAATCCAGTGGATTGAGGCACTTTTGTAATTGAAAATGGGGAGATGGGGGGAGATTGGATTGAGTGAGAATGTTTGGAGAGGGACTCTGGAGCTCTGAGACCTCCGAGACCCACTCTCACCCTCCCTCTGGCTGACACACACACACACACACACATCACACACACACGCACGCACATACACGCAGCACACACAAACATGCTTATAGACAGACACACAGAGACACACACACACATTCGGAACATAGACTGAGACCCTGGGTGTTTGTTTGTCTGGGAGTTTCATCTCTAAATTGTCATCAGTTACACTCTCTGTCCCTGACTGCACTTCTCTCTCTC
>PYXC01002641.1:5482500-5492500 GCA_015244755.2 Tenualosa ilisha | reverse complement strand
CCTCTCTCTCATCTAGTCTTCTCTCACTTCTCTGTGTATGTCCTCTCTAGCTACTCTTCACCTTCCTGCCTCCATAGTCCTGTCCTCTGGCATCACCTCTTCTGTCAGCTGCATGCCACCTTTTCCTTCTCTCTTTCCCTCATTCTCTCTCTCTCTTTTTCACCATCTCTCTCCCTCTCTTTGTCTTTTTTTCCCCCATCCCTCTTCCTTTGCTTGCCCCTAATTTTGTCCATACCTTTTGTCTGTCTTCTGTTCTTCAGTATCTGACAGCATCAGCTAGTGGCTTAGACTAATTAAGATCTGCTAGTGTTACTATTGCTGTTGATGTTACAGTCACTGTGTTTAGGAGATGCATTTATGTGTGTGTTTAGAGGTTCTTGGCAGACGCTTTTATCCAAAACAAAACACTATAGTAAAAAACCAAAAGTACTTGGCTAAGATTTACAATGCTGGCGAAAGAATTAAAGATCACAAACAACGGAGAAATACTAAAATCTCTCTCTCTCCTCCTCTCTCTCTCCTCTCTCTCTCTCCCTCTCTCTCTCTCTCCCTCTCTCTCCTCTCTCTCTCTCTCTCTCCTCTCCCTCTCTCTCTCCTTCTTCTCTCTCCCTCTCTCTCTCTCTCTCTCTCTCTCCTCTCTCTCTCTTTTTCTCTGTAGGATGATAACTGGGGAGAGACGACCACAGCAGTCACAGGCACGTCAGAGCACAGTCTGTCCCAGGAGGACATTGTGCGTATCACTAAGGACCTGGAGGAGAGCGTGGGGCTGGGCTGCCGACGTTACCTCTCCCTCACGCTGGGCCTTTTGCTGGGCCTGCTGGTCTTCCTCACACCACTGGCCTTCCTTGTGCTCCCACAGGTATGCCCCACATGGCAAACGGTGGAAAAAAAACTACATTACCCATCAGGCCTGGGAACATGATATAACAACAACAACTACTTACATTTCTATACTGCTATACAGTGGAAGGAGGGAGTGTGTAGCACCCACCTGGTTGTTGCATGGCAGATATGTGTTTTATCACAGGCCTTTTATGGCATTTTCTAATATTTATGTTCTACTAAAATGTGTGTTTGGTTTGGTATCAGACGCATCAGCACATTGTGTTATTTATTGCAACACAATTTGTGGTTCACCAAACAAGTTTTTGTTGACCATGTTTGTAATGTAGGCCACATTACATAACTAACTTTAGTGTCACCTTACTCTGTAGTCTCTGTAGATTGTGTTCAATCCCAGAAGATCCTGTTTGAAGTTGTGTGCATGTTTGCGTACTGCTGTGTGTGTGTGTGTGTGTGTGTGTGTTTGTGTGTGTGTGTGTGTGTGTGTGTAGGTGCTGTGGCCGGAGCGCGTGCAGCCGTGCGGGACGGCGTGCGAGGGCCTCTTCATCTCGGTGGCGTTTAAGCTGCTGATCCTGCTGCTGGCGGTGTGGGCCCTGTTCCTGCGGCCGCCCCGCGCCGCCCTGCCCCGCGTCTTTGTGTTCCGCGCGCTCCTCGCCCTCCTCGTCCTGCTCCTCGTGCTCTCCTACTGGCTCTTCTACGGGGTCAGGATACTCGACTCACAGGTGAGGGGTGGTGTGTGTGTGTGTCTGTGTCTGTGTGTGTTTGTTTGTCTGTGTGTCTGTGTCTGTTTGTGTGTGTGTGTGTGTGTGTGTGTGCGCGTGTCTGCTCTGTGTCTTCATGTCTTCTTTGTGTCGCTCCCACTGGTCATTCTATTGCAATAGAGTACTAAGAGAATACTGTGCAGGATACTATGCAGTATGCCGTAGCCTTTATGTATGTGTGTATTACTTCTGTATCTGTATGTTTCTGTTTGTGTGTGTGTATTTGTGTGCATGCGTGTGCATGTGTGTGTGTGTTAACCGTATGTTTGTGTGTGTGTGTATTAAGCGTGTGTGTGTGTGTTTTAACCGCGTGTGTGTGTTTTAACCGTGTGTGTGTGTGTGTGTGTGTGTGTGTGTGTGTGTGTGTTGCAGGATGAGAACTATCAGGGCATAGTGCAGTATGCAGTGTCTCTAGTGGACGCTCTGCTCTTTATCCACTACCTGGCCATCGTGCTGCTGGAGCTGCGGCAGCTGCAGCCCTGCTTCTGTGTGTGTGTCACACGCTCCACTGATGGAGAGACACGCCACTACAACCTGGGACAGCTCAGGTGAGAGTCACACACACACACACACACACACACACACTGTCTGCGTCAGCATCACACACTCCACCAATTGAGAGATGTGGCACTAAAACTGAAGAGAAGCACACACTCACACACACACACTCACATACACACACACACACACACACTCACACACACACACACACACACAAAGAAGTTATAGTGCAAAGTGGGCATCTCAGGTGAAATGTAGACTTCAGGTGCGATGACACCTGCTGTAAACTAATGCAGAGGAAAAAACAGGTCCTGCACAAGGTGATCTTTAGAGGTGGAACTGAAACAGGTCCATTCCAAGCAGTAAACACGTTATGCAAGAACGACTGAGACGCACCTGGAATGAAGACAGGAGATACAGATTATGGGAACAGGTGCTATAACATTAGATTAAGTGAGGTCAACTCCAAGAGCCTGTAGGGAGAATCCTGTATGACTCAGGGAAAATTGGGTCTGGTTCAGTACAGGTGTGATCAACAAACCTAAGGCAAATCATTAGTGGCTGAGACGCTACATCCTGTGAGTCACACACTACTAGCAGAGAGGGTAAATGTCGAGCGACAGGCACAAACGTTCATTAAGTTTGTGTTCTATTACGGGGGAGGGGTTGTGCTGACCAGAGTCAAGCCCGCATACACAGATGCAGAAGATCATTGAAAAGTTTATATTGTGATGTTATGACACTCCCACTTATGCAGACAAGAACTATTCACGTTTGCTGCCAATGTCATGTATTATGTTACTCTGTCTTGGTCAGTATTCAATGATCTTTGCTACTGGTGCACAAGAAAGGCATGAGGTGAGGCATGAACAGGTGGACTTGAAGACAAAGAGTTCAGGAATGAGGAGAGCTGTGTCAGTGGAGACTGGCAGAGCTCACTGATCCCAGACAAGAGATGATGGACTTTGAAAAGGCACACAGGTCTAGAGTGTTCACAGTAAAGTCATGAAGAGAGGTGCATTTTGGGAAATGGAGTTAGAAATGGACAGCAGAGTGTGGGAAACTGATTGATATGTGGATGGGGGAGATGGAGACATGTAGCTCTCGGCCTCATGGTTTTCTTTCTTTACGTACCACACAGTCAGAGAAGCTTTGGCCAGTTTTATCATGCCAGGAAATCTGACTTTGACTTTTTTGAGATTTGGTATTTGAGTGAGACGTCATGTGCGAGAGAGCTGCGTTCAGTGGCTTTGTGTTTCACACAAACAGATAATCAGCACAGTCATGTAAGGACACGCCACAGAGAGCCCCTCATGGTGTCTGAGCAAAGACAATGTGGGTATGACTGTTTGACAAACAAACAGACCAGGTCACCGCCACTCACAGTCCTTCATTTCAGGGCAAAGAGCTTGTGTAGCTACTCAGCAGCCTCACAGACTGACAGGATATTGTTTTAAATTGTTTTAAATTTCTATTAGATTTAATCATTATATTAGTAATTCATTTAGTAGCTGTATTCAGGGCCATAGAATTTGGAACTGGAACTGACTCTGGTGGTGTGATTGTTGCAGGTCAGAGCTGATAATAATAGCTTACACTAGTTGGGGAAAATCTCTCTCTCTATCTCTCTCTCTCTCTCTCACACACACACACACACACACACACACACACACATATATATATATATATATATATATATATATATATGTATATGTATAGATAGAGAGAGAGATGCTCAGGCATGTACGCATACACAAACAAGGATGCTAAACCATTGTTTTTACATGCATACTGTCATGGCATTACACAGGAGGACACACACGAACACGAATCGAAACGAAAATCAAATAAATAAATAAAGTGCCTCCTGTTGTGCTCAATCCAGACATGTATAAACAGGCTAGCTCAGATTCTCTCTCTCACACACACACACACACACACACACACACACACACACACACACACACACACACACACAGGCATATGAACAGGCTGTAAAAAAAAAAAACTGACAGGGGCGTTGATGTGTGTCTAGTGTGTGTGTATGTGTGTGTGTGTGTTCGAGAGGGGAAGGGAGAGAGACTGTGTGTCTCGCCAAAAGAAAGCAGTGAGGTGAAAAAGATGAGAGATCTGTCATGTAATACAAGACTTGCTCATGTCAAACATGGCAGAGCACAAGTGGATGAGAGAGGGAGGCAAAAGGTTAAACCAGAGGGCCTCTATACACACTTGCCTCCTTTGAGCCCTGGTGTTTGAGGTCACTGAGTGCTGTCTGTAGGAAAAAGAACCAGGAGATTTTATGCAACACAGACCAAATAATAAACCGGCAGCTAACATTAACTGAATGGGGCATAAGAAAATGATAATGTATGTGAGTTTCTGTGCCCCATTCAGTTAGTGTTAGCTGCCAACACACTATGCAGTCAAGGTTGTAACAAATTTTCTCATTCTTTTTCTTACCCACAGCACTTGGTGACCTTGAATAACAAGGTTGTGACTGAAGTGTGTTTAGGTTAGGTCTCACTGCAGTCTGGAGTGTGTGGCCCCCTTTCTGTCTCACCATACACACACATACATACATACAAGCATGCACACACTAACACACACACGCACACACACACACTCACACACACAGGCCACTCGCTCGTGCTGAAAGGAGGTCTTGTTTGCTCCAGCGTCTGGTTTGTCAGCCTGCTATTTAAAACGTCCTGTTTGGACAGCAGGTCCGATGTTTTGCGGTGGCCGGCTTAAGAGGCGGTTAGTTAGATTTGGGGGGAAGGAAGAGAGAGAGAGGGAGGAAGTGGAGTGGCTGGGGTGGTGTGTGTGTGTTTGTGTGTGTGTGTGTGTGTGTTTGTGTGTGTTTGAAGGGGTTATAAGATGTTTGTGCTGCAGCCAGGCCTTTGGTCCTAGCAGCAGTGGTCTAGCCTGATTGAGCCCAGCCAGTTGGACAGGCCAGGGAAGCCCTGTTCTGTGTGTGTGTGTGTGTGTGTTTGTGTGTGTGTGTGTTTGTGTGGTGTCTGCTCCAGCCCTGGCTCTGGCCCTGTCTCTGGCAGGGTCTCTATCACATAAGGGCTAATTTGTGGTTCTGTGGTCGTGTTTCAGAGAGGGTCTGGTGCTGGTGCCTTGGGCCCCATATGTGGAGAGAGGCAAAGAGGAGCATGTGAGGGTGTTTGACTGACTGGGCTCTGTGTGTGTGTGTGTGTGTGTGTGTGTGTGTGTGTGTGTGTGTGGAGGGCCCACGGGGTTTAGGAGTAACTGAGTGGAGGTCCTGGCTCTCGGTGTGTGTGTGTGTGTGTGTGTGCGAGTGTGTGTGTTTTAAATTACTTTTAAATGCTCAGTCGTGTATGCGATTGTCCTTACATAGCAATTGTATTACCTGTGTATGTGTAAAATATTGTTTGTTTGTGTGTGTGTGTGTATACATGCATGTGTGTGTACTGTCTGTGTTTGTGTGAGTGTGTTTGTTGTTGGGAGGGCAGGGCATGTGTTGTCCTGGGTTGTCCAATAAGCTGAGCAGTCACAGAGGTGCTCTGTGCTGGCGAGGGCCGTGGGGAATATTGAAAGCACATGGTCGGCTCTGAATACGCATGCCGTCAGCCGCAATTAGGTTAGCGCCACTTAACAAATTACCCATCATGCCTGGGCCTGCCCGCCCTGCACATCCACTCTGGCTATTCTAGGATCAGGATGCAGGGGACACTTACTGTGGGGTCAGCCAAACAGAACCATGGTGTAGGACAGGGGAACACCACTGGACTGTGTGTGTGTGTGTGTGTGTGTGTGTGTGGTGTGTGTGTGTGTGTGCGCTTCTTCTGTTGGCTCTTTGTTTTGGATGATTAGTTATCACCTAGGAGAGAAAGAGTAGAGGGGATGGAGAGGAGAGAGAGAGAGACCTGGTGAAAGTGTCCACAGTGCCTGCCTCTGCTGCTAGTGGTGCCTGGAGGGAGGAGAGGCTTCATTTCTCAGGACCAGCATTGGGCCACAACACTATAAATCACTCATTTAACACTGAACTCACCTATTTATCATTTTCTCTTCTTTCTTTTCCTCCTTTCACCTCTTTCTCTCTCTCTCTTTCTACTATATTTCTCTGTTTCACTTCACATTCTCTCTCTCTCTCTCTCTCTCTCTTCCTCTCCCTCTCTTTCTTTCTCTCTCTCTGTCCCTGTGCAGTATCCAGAGGGCGGCGCTGGTCATCCTGGAGAACTACTACAGGGACTTCACTGTGCACAACCCTGCCCTGCTCACCGCCTCCAAGTCCAGGGCAGCCAAGCACCTGGCCGGCCTCAAGGTCTACAACGTGGACGGTGAGTTCCGCTGGGCCCGCAACTATCAGCGCTCGGGCCCGGGTTCTGTGTCGTAGGAGTGCGGTGTTCCCGCTCTCTGCTCGACTCGACTCTTTGTGTTCTCTCCCCTCTCTGTCTGTTTTTCTTTTCTCAGTCTTTTTTTTGCCCTCTTCCCTTTGTCTGAGTCTGTCTATTCTACATTGACTTCTCCATATTTTAATCTCATTTTTCTTTGCATTCTGTATCTCTCTCTCTGCCTCTTTCTTCTGTGTGTCTGTTCATCTGTCTATCTTGCCCTCCCTTCTTTTGTTCCTCCCTCTCTCTCTCTTTCTCTGTTTCTCTCTCTCTCTCTCTCTCTCTCTCTCTTTGACTTTATCTGTCACTGCCTCACTCTGCTCTTTTACTCTCTCTGCCTCTGTCCAGTCCATGCCATTGTCTTTGGATAATAGGTTAATGCAGGGTGACGTGTGTGTTTTTCTAAATGCTCTCATCGCCGTGGTGACACTCGGTTCGCGGCCTCTTGGGTCGAGCAGGAAGTGTGTGCTGATTATGTCGCCATTGGTTACCGTGAGCGCTTTTATGGCAGGAGCCTCTGGTTTCTCTCCGGACTGTCTGACTGGGGATTTAATGAGGCTCTCAGCTCGAACCTCCTGACCTACCACACACATAACACACACACACACACGCACACACACACACACACACACACTGTTTTGATATGAAGTGTAGGAAGAGTTTAAACAATGGCTCCAAGTGCCATTTAGGAAGCCATAGGCTATTTCACATCTCCATTTAGACCCTCACAAAGACTACACCACTTTAACCCTTACAGCAGCAGCTTCATTCTCTTAGCAAACCCACCAAAATACTATGCATCCAACATTACTCTAATAAAACAGTCAGAGTAAATGAGTGAGTTATGGGCTCACACACACACACACACACACATACACACATACACATACGCGCACACACACTGACATGCACTTGCACACACATCCACGCACTAATCACGAGTATGTACTCTGTATGTGTAACTCTAATAGGGTCGGTATTGCGTAACTCTAATGTGACATATCATCCATGCGGATCCGCCAGTACCCTGTGTGCTGTATTTAGGCCCATGTGGGAGTTGTAGTTTTTTTTTTTTTTTATGCTTGGAGCCAGTGCTCTGTGTTCTGTACTTAGGCCCATGTGGGTGATTTTTTTTTTAAAGCTCGGAGCCAGACTCCAGACTTCTGAGGGAGTAGGCCATCGCTCCCAGCGCCCCACAGGCACTTCTCCGCCTGTGCTTTGTTGTTGGCAGAAACAGACTCGTTTTTTTTTCCTCTTTCTCTGTCAGTTTTTTCTTCCTTTCTATATGTTTCTGTCTCTCATCCTGCTCTGTCTATCTCTCCCTCCATCTTTGACGTTCTTTAAGTGTTGTACTTTCTGCAACTCTCTCCCTTTCTTCTCTCTCATTCTTTGTCAGTCTTTTATCTTACCCTTCCCTTTGCTTTTCTGTGATCCCTCACCTTTACAATTCATCCACTCTTTCATCATTCATCTCTCTCCTCTCTTACTCACTGTCTTTCTCCCACCATCTCTCTCTCTCCCTCTCTCCCTTTCTCATTCTCTCCCACTCACTCTTCCTCTCTAATCCTCTCACTCTTTCCTCCTGGGCCTCCGCTCCTCTCTCCTCCACTCAGCCTTCAAAGCTAAAGTGAAGGCTTACCTTCTGGACAGTAAGTACACTCAAGCTGCTCACGTTTGACATGCAGCCCTTTCACTCAAAACGCTCACTTATTCACTCCCTCACTCATACACTCACTCAGTCTCTCTCTCTTTCTCTCTCTCTCTCTCTAACCCACCCCCCTTTCTCTCTCTTTCTGTGAGTCCTACACTTCACCATGGCTGCAGAGACTCTCTCTTTCTCTCTCTCTCTCTCTATCTCTCTCTTACCCCCCCCCTCTTTCTCTCTGTTTCTGTGGGTCCTACACTTCACCATGGCTGTAGAGACTCTCTCTCTCTCTCTCTCTCTCTTACCCCCCCCCCCTCTCTTTCTCTCTCTTTCTGTGGGTCCTACACTTCACCATGGCTGCAGAGACTGCAACAGTACAGTGGTCAAATCTATACAGTACTTACATGCCTGCACTTAGTTCTCACTCCCTCCCTTTTTTCCTTTCTCTTCTCTCTGTCTCACACACACACGCACACACACACACACACACACACACACACACACACACACACACACACACACACACACACACACACTGACTGTGTACTTGTGCGCCGCCTCACATAAGAGCGTTCTAATGTGCACACTTCCATAGCCATGACTGCACCCGCTCTCTCACTTGTTCACATGCATGCCCTGTGTGTGTTAGCACAGACTCTCACAGACACACACACACACACACACACGCACACACACACACATACGGTCACACTGCTCACTGCTGCTGTCATCACCACTGATGAGCAGTCCGTCTGTGCATGCTGTAAATGACACCCCTGCTGGATCTTTGGCAGTCACCCACTGAACTACACTGGGCCCTCCAGGCCAGCAGTGAGTTCTGGTAGACAGGCACACACACACACACACACTCACACACACACACACACACACACACACTGTGCTGAACTGAAGTGACTGAGCTGTACAGAGGTCATCACAGGTCTTCTCGGATCTTCGCAGGTTTCACAAGAGCATTCAGTTGTGTGTTTTAAGCTGCGGGTCGGTTGATGTAATGTGGAATGTAGTAAGCCAGCAGCACAGCACTGATGACCTTCATAACCTCCTCACATCAAAACCTCCAGATGCACTTTGGGACTGTAGAAGTTCAGGAGTTCAAGCAGAAGCTCCGATTATATTGGAAGAATCCTGGTCATAAAGGAGTAAGAGTGACCCCTGGTCATAAAGGAGTAAGAGTGACCCCTGGTCATAAAGCAGGAGTAAGAGTGACCACTGGGCTGCGCGTCAATGACGTCACATCAGTAGGCTTTGTTTCTCTCGACCTCATTCCTGTTTCTCTTTCACATTGGAAAGCCTGGGTCTCTCTTTCTCTCACACAGTCTCACTCAACCACACACACACACACACACACACTCTCATTCATATACACACACATGATACACACTCTCTCTCTCTCTCTCTCTCTGTCTCTCATACACACACACAATACACACAAATCTACACAGACTCTCTTTCTTTGATGTTAAGAAGTTGAAACGTGGGAGTATACTCGTGTGTGTGTGTGTGTGTGTGTGTGTGTGTGTGTGTGTGTGAGACAGAGAGTCTGTTTGGTTGGAGGCTGTCCTCTCTCTGCTGTCCTCTCTGATGTGCTGTTCTCTTGAGGAGTGTGACTGTGTGTGTGTGTGTGTGTGTGTGTGTTGTGTGTTTTGTTTGTGTGTGTGTGTGCGTGTGTGTGTTGTGTGTGTGTGCGCATTCTGCCCTCCATCCCCAAAAGCAGTGTGCCATCAAGGGATCCTCAGCCTTCCCAGCAGCCAATGCAAGCACTATCTCTGGGGTACCAGTGTGCTACTGCAAGCTGCTTGGTGCTCCCTGGCCTCTGTCCGGCCTTGGGACTGTGTTTATGTGTGTGTGTGTGTGTGTGTGTGTGTGTA
>PYXC01002641.1:5272500-5477500 GCA_015244755.2 Tenualosa ilisha | reverse complement strand
GAGATGGTTAATGACATGCTCAATAAAATAATAAATAAATCAGTGGATACATAAAAAAGAAATAGTTTTTTCACATGACCTTTTAGGGATGCTTACAACTCATCCCAGGGGAGCTACATGAATGGTGTGATGAATGAATGATAACTGAAAATGTAAAGAAATAGACTGGGAAATGAAGAAATAAGTAGTTTATAAGTAGTTATGAAAATGTAATGACCTACACCCACCCACCACACACACACACACACACACATCCTTTCCCTCAGGCGTTCCTGGAGAGTTACCTGACGCCAGGTCCGACGCTGCAGTACGGGCGTGAGCGCTGGATGGCGAGCCAGTGGACGCTGGTGAGCGAGGCCTCGGTGACCAGCAGCCTGCGGGACGGAACCTCCTTCCTGCTCAAGTGCATAGACTTCAGCCTGGTGGTCACCACCAAGGGCATCCCCTACATCAAGCTCTCCGAGGAGTTCATCGACCCCAAGTCTCACAAGTTCGTGCTTCGCCTGCAGTCGGAAACCTCCGTGTAGGAACACTGGATTATTTGTTTTCTTGTTTTTTTTGTAGTTAGTTTTTTTTTTGTTGTTGTTTGTTTTATTTTGTTTTGTTTGCCTTGTTTTTCTGTTTGTATTCTTCTTGATTTAGATTTTTTACATTCTTTTTCATCTACACACAATTTTATAATATATGAGTATTATATATATATATATAAATATGTATGAAAACACATTTGAATATTTTTTCTTCTATAGGTTTAGATGAAGAGTAAATGTATTGGACGTTAATATAAAAAAGATTGCAAGAAAAAAAATGGAAAGATTTTGTGTAGCTGTTTTGAGATGTATAGACATACAAGAGGCTATCATGAGTGTGTGTGTGTGTGTGTATTGTGTGTGTGTGTGTGTGTGTGTGTGTGTGTGTGTGTGCGCGTTACACGCGCACTTGTGTGTATGTGTGTATATGTGTGTGTGCATATGAGTGTATGTGTCTGTGCTGTGTTTGTGTGTATGTGTTGTGTGTGTGTGTGTGTGTGTTGTGTGTGTGTGTGTGTGTGTGTGTGTGGCATGCTTTGGACTCTTTGCAGCCAAACAGATAAAATGATGAGTGGAAAAGGACTTGTGGAAACAGGAAACTAAATTAAATTTTCTACACTGTGGAAGAGTTGTAGCCTGGGTTTGGCTATCATTTTGATGTTATTTTATATCATTTTTTGTTTCATTTTCAATCAATCATTCATTTCTGTTTGGTTTTAATTTTTTTTCTCCTCTTTTATGTTGATGTGGTGGTTCTACCCTCCAATCCAGCCCTCTGTTTCTTCTCTCTGTGTGTATGTTCATTCTTTTCTTCCGTAGGGGTGTCTGGAATGTGGACACGGTGGCATAGGATTCCGTAGGCTACTCCTCCCCGTCTACCGGTGTGGTGTCTAGCTACCTCGGTGTGCTCCCCCCAGGGTTGCCATAGCAACAAAGACGCGCGCGCTTGTGTTCTGCCTCTGTCGACTAGCAACATGACTCTCGATCTCTTGATCTCTTCTCTGATCACATATCCTGACGTAAACAGCCCAGCAATCATTCAGGATTTCATTATTGCTTGATTTCTCTCTTTTTCAAAACAATCACAAGAAAGACTGATTTTTTAAAACATCTTCATGTACATATATGTGTTTGTATATATCTAAATTATGCTTCTAGTCTATGTACAAGCACACAGTATGTGTCTGTTTCTGTACATGTATATATAGCTTGTATGAAAACACTATAGCCCTTGTTTTCTACACAACTGACTGCACATATTTTGTTCTCTTTGATCATGAAATCAAGTGTCCTCCCTCTCTCCTCAAATTCAAATCTGAAGGTTCCTTGTTGAGAAATTCTCAAATGTTCTTCTAGCATGTCAGGGCAATGTCTCGAGATCACTCCCCCCCCCCTCCCCAAAATGAGTAATCTGCGTTAAAAAGACCCATGGTCTGTTTGAACACCCAATACCACGTATGAACCGCTGACTCATTGCACTGTGCTTTACTTGTGCAGTAACCAAGAAAAAAAAATCACTCAGCACTCACTGTTACACTACACATGCTAGCTTCTTGTATTACATAACACAGTGGTCCTCTCAATGCCATGGGGGTGTTAGCCACACATGCTAACAGGCCGTACTCTAATAAAAGGGTTCTCTTCTTTAGCCCCAGTAATTCTAGCTACCGTACCATGTGCAAGAGGTATCATGAAGCATGTTTGTTCCTGTTTATAATCAAAGTCTATAGCCTAGGTACTGGGAAATTGTCATTGCCAAAGCACCCACAGCATCTCGTTTACTCTCCCGGTCACCTGTACATTGTGAGTTGGATGTTGTGTGTGAAAGCAACATTTGAGCACAGTTTGCCATTCAGACTGCTTTGACCTCTCAATCCCAATGTCCTCTTTGAGCCCTAAACCCTGAATTCTCAACCCTCAGAAGCTAAACTGGCACGAATCAGCGAATCATGAAGTGGCTTCATGTTTAGTCTTTGAGATGTTCAGGCCTTATGGCTTGGGAAAGATACCGATATTCAGTCAGTATGCTTGCAACCCATTGTGTGAGAGAGATGATGAATGGCCCTGTGGTTGGGCGGTTTGAGAAAAAAATGGATCCTAAACATCCAGTTATTTTCCAAAGTGTCTGTTAAGGCAGTGTGCAGTCATCCTCCATTTTTATTTCTTCTTCTTTTCTCCTCCCCTGTGGTCTCCTCTTAAGATTTTAATTAGGATGGCCCACTTCTCATTCTGAAGACTCTCTCGCTCCCTCCCTTTCTCTCTATCTCTCACTGTTCTCTCTCTCTTGCTCAAGAGTTTAACCCCCTTTATCTGTTTAATCACCAGACACAAGTGTTTAACCAGCTCTGCTTGTTTAAATGGAGACTACTAATCCCTCCATGTCAGACTCCATCCACTCTCCCTTTGGTCTGGGCCCCCACTTACACCCACACACACACACACACACACACAAACTGATGACCACCTACATAAAAGCCTATTAACCCCCCTTCAGTTTGTACTTGGAGGGACGCTTGGGGCTAAAGATCACTCACTGTATGCTTTCTTACGAAGTGAAGCAGATTGGCTGGTAGATGGAGAGCTGCTGGGTGGGGGTGGGGCGATGAAGAGATGGAGACACTGACTGCTGACTCCCATTCAGAGCTACTCAGGCAGTTTGAGCACATACACGCCTATCCTGTAGGAGTAGCTGTGTTGCCGGGTCACTGGAGACGGGGCGAGGCCACTTACATGAGTGTTGAGAGACACGTCAGGCTTGGTGTCAGGGACGTGTGGCTGTTCTTTTGCTCACAAAAAAGGACACGAGGAAGAGACTAAAGAGGGTATTCTTTCTTTCTCTCTCTCTCCTGCTTTCTTTCTCCTTGTCTTTCTCTCTCTGTGCCTCTCTCTCTATCTCTCTCCGTGCCCCTCTGTGTGTCTTTCTCTCTCCCTCGCAATCAAGTGTCAGTGATGACAGCTGCCTGTTCAGAGGCTGCTCTTAAAAAGCAGTTAAGGAGCTGTGGTGATGTCAAAGAGAAATGGATACTTTGAAAATTTCATGAAAAGTGTCCTCCCGTCACCTCTGTGAGTCCCTATACATTTGGAGCTTGCTTGGCTGCTGTTTATTTATTTTTTTCCCCTTTTAAGTCTCATGCGCTCTCTCATATAACCAGCTCTACTCAGGATACTGAGTCTGGCCCGGCACTGGGCCAAATTACAGCCACATCCGCATGGCCCGGGCCTGGCCTCGGGCATATACAACCCAGCAGTACCAGATGCCGAGGGTAATAAAACCACTCTAAATACTCAATCAAATAACCACAGAGCAGAAAACCAGGCACACACACATGTACGCACACAGACACACACAAACACACACACATACTGCAGAGATGCATGAATCTAATCTTATTACTGCTGTTGACTGATGTTGTTATCAAGCGAGAGGAAAGATGAAAGAAAGTATGAAAAAAATCACGGGACACTTGTATTTTTGATTAGTTTGGGTGTTTTATAATAAGAAGTTCTATGTAAGCTTTTTTGTGTACATATTCTTCAAAGGCAAAGACAAAGAAAGAGACTCCTGTCATGCCAATTGGGTGTGGCCCAATCTGTCGCACGTCTCTTGATCTGATTCAGTTTTTACGGCCCTGCATGAAGATAATTATGAATGATTCCCCAATCTTTTATACTTCTTTACATACATTAATTGACAATGTAACAGAGGGGGAAAGACTACCCAAGGAAAATGAGGCACCCTGTCAAGTCCCTTTCGCATCCGAAAATATGGCCACAAGCGCCACCTAGTTGTCAAAATAGGAAATTCATAATTGACTTACATGAGAAGATGTTTCTGTTTTATCACATTCACAGTTGGCATAATAATTCGATTCCACAATGAATATTTATAATAGGTTTTAGATTTATGCACTCCATTGGTTTTCAAATTGAACCCACCAAGAGAAGCATAAATCCCTGAGAACTGACCAATGTCATTTTTTATATGGTTAAAGTATGACATCTATCTGAGATTTGGATTTTTTAATTACGGAAATTGGTGTTTTTTGTATGTACTGTAGATCTCTTTTTCATGTTGGTGAATACGTGCTAACATGTATGTAAGGTTTTTGTGAGATGTATGTATGAATGTATGTTATGCCAATCCTGATCACATTGATCATCGCTCCCTCACCAACTGTCAAATGGTCAAGTGTTTTTCGATGGTTTGAGTTTTTTTTTTTCGAATACACACTGAAGGAAGAGGTATATGTCTTCAGGTCCACTACCTTGCATTTGTACAAAATAAATATTTGTATGAATATTTTATATTGTGTTCTCGAAAATGTGTTTTCCATGTTGTGTGTGTTTGTTTGTGTGTGTGTGTGTGTCTTTACATTTTTAGTTTTTTTTTACAGTAGGTTTAAACTGCAAGGCTATATTGTATAAAGTAGTTATCCATCAAATACATTTAATGGATTTCTGATTTCAACAAAAGATGCTGGTATGAAATGTTCTCATGCCAATCTAGATTTCATTTACATCAAGAGAGGGAAACATTTCTGGACAATCACTGGGTACCCTAGAATCTTGCACACTCCAGTAGGCCTGATAGTCTGACGTGCGAATTGGAATTAAAATCTAAAAGGACGGCAACGATTTTGGGATGCTATTGGTTCGGATATTTGACAGGGAAGATTAGGCCGCCCTGCCTGGCGAGCGGAATTAAGTCGGCGCACGTCGTGCTCCCCTCACATCGAGCATCCATTCACTTTGCCTAATCCTACCCTGAGCTCCACCGGTGAATGAGATGACACTTCGCGACACTTCGCGAGCGAAACGGAGGGATAAGCGTTAGGGACGTGCGGAGGAAAACGCGGGGTATTTGCATGCAGATAGATTACCTCGTTTTCCTCATCTAAACCACAGGCTGTGTTGCAGCCACAAGATGCAGGTCGACCTCTGTCTTGCGAAAGGAAGTGAAAATGATGAGCGTGTGCGTGTGTGTGTGTACTGGCTATCTATCTGTCTGTCTGTCTTACACTGTCATGCTCAGAGATTGAGGTTCCTATGTAGACATTTTTTCTCTCAGTCTCAGTTCTATTTGAATACTGCATAGAGCCATTTACAAAAACTGTTGCCTATACCATTCATTTCAGTAGTTTAATTTCAAGGACAGAGTGATGCAAATATATTGGAACACTTTCTATGCAAATTGGACCTTAGAAAACCCATCTGCACTATACATACACTATCCAAATGCACAGAGAGAGAGAGAGAGAGACAGAAACATAAATAGTGAGGAATGTGAGTGGAAGATGATACTGTAGTGAAATTAGTGGAGTGATGACACCATGATTTACAGCTGAGAGAAACCCCAGATCAGTCGTCCTCTTGTCCAACTCCTCTTCCACTCCTCTCTTCTTCCTCCCTTCATCCCCTTAGCCTCCCTGTGCTGCATGTTCTCTCTGCTTCCCCCTCAACTTCCCCTGTCTCAAGTTGCTCTCCCCCTCTCTCTCTCTCACTCTCTCTCTCACACACACAAACACACACACAAACACACACACACACACACACACACACACACACACACACAGACACACACATACACACACACACATACACTCTTTCATGTTTATCATTCCCAGTAATGTTTATTAGCAAAATAACACTTTTGCTGCATTTCAACGCCACCAATTCACTTTCACACTAAGAGGAAGAGTGCATATGAGAGGATACTCCAGCAAGTTTGGTCCCCAAGTATAATGTCATAAATGAATGATTATGGGTGTACAGCTGTTGAGGTGTTAGGCTATCTAGCTGCAAATTGCAAATGCATTGTAGTGCATTGTTATTTGGTCTTGAAGTTCTAATTGGATTTCACTTTTGGTTCCAACCAATAACAATGGAAGGTGAAGAGGGGGTCATTTGGCTAAAAAGCAGGCTGATTTGTCTCACTGTATGTAGGGTGAAGCAATTTTTCATTTCTTGTTATGCAAATCCATAGCAAGAACCTCCACAATGGCTATGCAAAACTGAGACCAATGCTTGATGAGTTCCATTGGGGCATATAAAAATATAGACTACAATGTCATACAAAACATATTTCAAACCTGACTACGGCAAACAGCATGCACTGAGCTCCAGGTGGAGGAGTCCTTGGAAAAGCATGCAGGTGCAATGTGCAGTTCACTCCAAATATATAATAAATCCTGTGTGCACTCACTGCAGTGGTCAATTTTGACTGTCAGTTGATATGTACTAACCTGTACCACCTGATTATTGTGCATTAGGATCATACAGTGAGATTTTCTTGAGCAACAGAATGTAGGTTAAGATACAGCTGCCCTGGGGGATGCCTGTGCTATGGATGAGGTCATGCTGTCTGGGGACGTGACATTGGACTGGCCTGGAGGATGGAACACGACTCCCATCCCTCTTCAGTGACAGTCCACTCTGACTCATCGTCACACACGTCTCCACCTGGCAGGTGTGTGTGTGTGTGTGTTTGTGTGTGTGTTTGTGTATGTGTGCCTGTGTGCATGTGCGTGTGTGTTTGTGTGTGTGTGTGTGTACGTGTGGCTGTGTGCTTGTGTGCTTGTGCGTGTGTGTTTGTGTGTGTGAGTGTGTGCAATATTTGTTTCTCATATCTGCACATTTTATTTACCATGTGTTTTTAATGTTACAGTTAAAAAGGTTGCTTATTTGTGGATGTTCACATTTGAGTGTGAGTGTTAAGCATGCTCTCTCTGTCTTTTCTCTCTCTCTCTCTCTCTCTCTCTCTCACACACACACACACACACACACACACACACACACACACAGAGAGAGAGAGAGAGAGAGAGAGAGAGAGAGAGAGAGAGAGAGAGGCTGGCTACTGACAGAATGATTTGTGTTGAACTGATGGAGCACTTTTGGGCCTGTCTGCTCAATTAGCGCCTAAGTGCCCAGACATCCATCATACACGACAGCATCTATCCATCTCTAAATCCCTCTAACCTGCAGTGTGTCTGTGTGTGTGTGTGTGAGAGAGAGAGAGAGAGGAGAATAGGACTGATACAGAGAGAGAAATGGATGTGTTGTTTGTTGTTTACAGTACACTATAAGCTCTCTGTAACACTAGTGAAACCCCACTGGTGAAGCCCCACTGTAATCCAACAAGGACTTGAGGCCAAGTCCTGTGTTCTTGAGTGGGTTACTGAAGACAGCAGGCCCCCTCTCTGTTGGGATCTCTGTTATTTCAGTGCAGATGTTTACAATAGCTGTGTGAAAACACATCACTACATTAAAAACAATGACTTTGTTACAGCTCTTTACAGCTACATTCAGAATCCATTACGTAGTGCATTAGTTGCGCCCTGCTTAGTGTACATACAGTATCCACATGATTGGACACGCATGAGCAAACACATGCCTGCATACTCTTTAGAGAACACAAAAAAACAAGAGTGTTACACACACACATGCTTATCACATACACATACACACACATGCACATACACAGACACACACGCAGATACACACACACACAAATCTTATAAATAATGGACACAAAAGCATCAGTAGTGCTATCCCTTAAGCCATGAGAGCTAGCTTCTTTAGGATTAGAGTTGTATGTTGTATGATGTATGATGTACACAATGGCAGAGGCCAAAGTAAGTGTAATGCTCTTATGTGGACCAACATGGAATTCACTTTTAGTACTGGTCATCCTGGCAACATACAAGTACCAGCTGCCAAGATTTAAATACTCTAAAGCTCCCACTCCCAAACCCTGCCCCATCAACCCAGAAGTAGTCTATGGGCAGGCAGAAAGATTGATTGATGTTGTATTCACAGCCATTTTACACCTGGTAAACAAAAGATGCCATGCAGTTTCCTCTGATACATGTCTGATACATGTCGAATCATTAGGGATGTTATGTTTGGATTTCATTTCTAATGATCAATTTCAGTGAATATTTGAATTCAACAAATGGTTTATTTGTTTTCATAAACATGGAACCTGCATGGTGTTCAACTGAGATGCCTTCTCCTTGTATTTACTGTTTGAATGTATTTGATTTTTGTCCCGTACTGTTCAGGTCATGGGATATATACAGTACACACACCATAGACAGGTACAGTATGTACACAGACTCACACACACACACACACACACACACACACACTCATGGAAAAACATACAGTGAATGGCAGTGTGTGAAATAAACTTTAAAACACAGTGGGTATACTGTAATGTGTAATGCCTAATGCCTAATGAAAGCCCATTTCAGATATCTATTGGTTCTGTAAATTTCTCCATACAGACACTGATGCAGTGCTGCAGTTCACTTATGACAAATTTTATTACAATTAACCTATACATAAAGTTTAGTCAAACACATTCATACCTTCACACCTTCCACCACTTTGTGGAATTTATATAGAAATGTGTTAGATTGACTTATTTGAGGTTTAGCAATGTACAAAATGTACAAAACTTCTGGCTTGCCTTCACTGAACTAAGTTCTCCTGTGTTCCTCAATCAAACAATTCACATTGGATAAATTATTCATCATCGTCATCATCGTCATCATCGTCATCATCGTCATCATTGTCATCATCATCGTCATCATCATCGTCGTCATCATTGTCATCATCGTCGTCGTCGTCGTCGTCGTTGTCGTCGTCATCGTCGTCATCATCATTGTCGTCATCATCATCATCATCATCAGAATCAGAATCGTCATCATCATCATCGTCGTCATCATCATCATCATCGTCATCATCATCATCGTCATCATCATCATCATCATCATCGTCCTCGGTGTTGACTTTTCCTGATAGAACATCTTCAATCCAGTCCTCGAGCTCCTCAGCTGTGGGCAGATCTTCATGATCATCCATCTCCATCCAAATACTATCGGCCTGTGGAGCGGAAATTATGTCACAGTTCAGTGTTACCCATATTACCCAGAATTCAAAGCATGTGAATGTATGAAGTTGTGCATACTCACATCTGTAACATTGACCACACCAATCTGAGGCCTGAAGAGATCAATTTTAAAGGTGTTTTCCCAGTATGGGATGAGCTGCAGTATAAGAGGAATAAGACACTAGTTTAATATGCAATTGAATGAGGCACTGCAGAGTTTAGGTCTAACGTTCATAAGCTAGACACCTGAAAGACATACAGCTATGCAAACTCTTTGTTTGAGGCTTGCTAACATGCAAACTAGTGCCCTCTGGCAATATGGTGAGCAGTGTCATGTGTGGATGTCTTCCTCCATTTTTCAGAACTGCACATCCTTGATGGGTATGAAACATGTTTATCAAACCACATTTATACATACAAGTAAACCAAAATGCCAGATGAAAGCACCTCAAAATGTTGCAATTGTCAAATATGAAATATGATTCTGTGAATGAAATGTGACTGTAAATCTCAAGATTGGCTTAGCTACAATATTTATTAATTCTTTGTTTCTATGCTCTATGCTATTCTCTCTCTCTCTCTCTCTCTCTCTCTCTCTCTCTCTGTTTAACTGACCAGTGGGAAGTCATCAGGGTCGATCCACACAATACTGAGGTCTGGGTTGTGAGTGTTGTCTTTGGCTACTTCTTTCAAGATCTCAAGGAACTCAAAGCCATCTGTGAAACACACATAGTATAGTTGAGTAAAGATGCATTTTCTTACATCAATATGCATTAAATAATCTCATTTTTGTGTGTTTAGTTGTGGTATGAGATACTTTAGAATTTCACTCATAGTTCAGTTGTTGGTTTTGTGCATTACTTATTATTTTGTGTGACAGTATTTCAAGTAACATGTCCATGTTTAACATTACCAGGATCTTCTTCCTCTGCAAAGGCCACAATATGAATGCCATCCATGTCATCCTCCTAAAGATAAAATTACCATCATTTCTGGGATTTGATCATAAGGTTCACTGTGGGTTAGTCAGCTAAGTACTGCAGTGGATTCAAGAACACTATTAAGGACAATATAGGTTCATGAATGTCCATATCTGTGTGGGTCGACTAGAAAATCAAATAAAAAGTCTATAAAATGTTCATAATGGTTTGGTCCAGTGTCTCACCCATGTCTCAAACATGTCCTCGACCCGCAGTTTTCTTAGCGTGGCTCTAGTTGCAGAACAAAACAAAATCATAGGATGTCATTACTTTTGCTGTACAGATCCTGCACTACCACTGCCAAGCACCAGAGGGCGCTCTCCATACAAGTCACAGATGCTTCCAGCTATTTGTTATTTACTGTCCATGATATGCCAGCGCACCACTGAGTTTCATAGTCTCTCTGTGAAAGCTGAACACTTAAAGAAGCACTCCTCTGGAAACACTCAGACAATCTTATGAAGAGACTCCTTTACACCTATGCAGACAAGTCTCCTTTAGTTGTATGGAGACACTCCTAGTGAGATTTTCATTTAGATCTATAAAGGCACTCTCAGTAATGCATGCCCCACAAGTCCAACACTTGGTCCAACTAAATACCGTCTGTGTTCAGTAATGAAAGCCACAATCTCCTCCTCTGAGTTGGGCTTGTCAGGAATGGTGACAGGCTCTTCCATGAAGGGCTCGTAGAAGTCCACCTCGTTCATCTTCAGAGTCAGAGCTTTGGCCACCTGCAGTTATGCACAACACCAAATCAGAGTAGCTGAAACAGTACCAGGATTATTTCTGCCATTTTTTACTGTGAGAGCAGACATGAACAAGGAGCCTCCCCTCCTGTAATCATCATGACCATAATATACTGTATCAGAACAACTGTAAGGACTTTAACTGTGTGACGTGGTAGATATAACTGTGCAATTATCTATATGGATTTTGAATGCAGTTGCATACCTTAAAATGCAAATAGAGTAATATGGTAGAAAGTATGGATCCACTATACACTTCTCTAGGTCTCCAAAACCTGACAGTGGCATTTGATACATGCATTAGCTAATGACAGGAGCAAACAGAGACTAATGTGCTTTAATGTAGGCTTATGTAAAGTGCTTTAAACACAGTGAATTCAGATAAGTGCATTAGGGACAGTCAATTGGAGCAAATAAATCCCTCAAAGAAAAAGATTGTTGTGTCACTGCTATACTTTGTTAAAAGAGCTATCCTAACAGCCTGATTTACTTACTTTTTTCTCAAAGGTGGCAAAAAATTTGATATAAGGCTGGAATTGCTCTGCTGCCTCTTTGAAAGCAATGAAATCTAAGGAGCGGAGAAGAGGCGAGAGAGGCAGAAGAAGAAGAAGAGAGGGGAGGATGAGAAGTGGGGAGACAAAAGTCGTAAAGGTTGACAGGGGTTGAAGAAGAGATGGGATGTGAACATAAAAGAGGAAAAAGATCAGAGGAGATATTAATAAAACAGATAGAAGCACAAGAAGTTTGGAAATTAAAGCAAAACAATCACACACAATCATGGGCAAAAAACAAACAAACAGTCAGCATGATGAGAGCTAAGCCTTGATGATGCTCGAATAAATAAAACATTCCTCCGCCTAAAATGTCTGAGTACATCATGGACAGCACATTTCTTTTTCTAAACAACACATAACCTGGGCCAGATCAGAGCCAGATCCATGCCAGCTCCAGTCGCTTTCAGCTGCCATCCGCATCCTCTACCTCTAGCAGCCCGACTGTGTTTGATTCCCCTTGACAGCAGCTATTTAAAGTTAACCTTTCGTCTCCATGGGCGCTGAGTTAGGTTGCCATTAGCCTTTTAGCATTTAGTGAAATGGTTATGGGCCTCAGCATACGCCTGGAGAGGAATGCCAGCTTTACATGGAGATGGGGAGAGCGGGGAACAGAAATAGGCAACCTTTGACCCTGTGTGCTGAAGATCTCTGAGCCAATCGCAGCTCATTCTCTGACGTGACACATGGAAATAGAATGTGTAGAAGTGGCAAGGTCTAGAGTTCTGTAGTCAATTTGCATTCCAAAGATGACAGAATAAAGTCATCAATACTATTTTTTTTTCCCAATTATGACTTTTTAGCTTGTTAAGGTACATAGACTAAATGTGTATATGTGTGATGTTACTTCTGGTCTTTTATCACCAAAACTGGATTCTTTCCAAAATGTGTGCTTGCAAACTATGCTGCTGAGCTGTGAGGTGGCACTTAAACTAAACACAGGTCTGATGTTTACTCCATGAGTTTATGTGTGGCGTGAGATGAAGATAGATTGGTGTTTTCACAGCTGAGGAAGATGACAAGATATAATTGCCTTGGTAAGTCCATGGTGATAAAGTTGTTTTAAATATCGCACCAGTCGTTTAGGACCATGTATGTAGATGTGCTTACACACACTCTCTCTCCCTCACACACACACACACACACACACACACATACACACACCCACACATGCCATTCCTTGTCTGCATACACACTCACAATAGGAAGCACACACATTCTCTCTAAATGACCTACGTTCAGAGTCTTGGCCTTTGAAGTAACCGATAACCCGGATTTCATCATCCATGCGATCAAATGCTCTTAATTCAAGTGCATTATCAAGTACTTCAACTGGATCCTCCAGTAACTGCAGGAGCAAAAGAGAGAAAGGGGGAACCAGGAGAAGGGTAAAGCATGTCAATTTGACTTCAGTCTCATCCTAAGCTTGATGACTTCCCCTTTAATGTTTTGAACAAGAAAGGGTACAGATAGCTTAGTTTACTGAGAGGGGTGGGTAACTGGGTTGCTTAAGGCATGTAACTCACGTCTAAGAGGAACTCCACAAGGACATTTGCGGAGAGCATCCCATCAAACTCAATCACACGGTCATCTTTGAAGACATAAACACTCCCCTCTTCATCCAGGCCTGAAAGCATGAGGGAAACGAGTGAGGGAGATGAAAAGGACAGAATGTTGGGTAGTAGAATGGAAAGGAAATAGCATGCAATGGGAAATCAGTCAGAACCAAAAGTGAATGGAACCCAACAGATCAATAATCACAAAATCTTCTGTGCGTGTGTGTCTGTGTGTGTGTGTGTGTGTGTGTGTTTGTGTGTGTGTGTGAATAATTGGCCTTTGTAAATTTCTGAGAAAGTGTTTTTTTTTCTTGGGTATCAACAATGCACTCCAACAACCATTTCATGGCTGAAGCAAACTTACCTAGTTTCTTAGCAACCTTGGCGTCTTTGTGGGAATCGACCATGCCAAAGCCGATGTTCTTCACCTCCAAGACCTGGGCAGCCAGCTGTTCAACAAATCAGAACAGACCAGAAGGGATCAGGTGCTGCCATCAAATTGATGGCCATAATCCTAAAGCACTTTGTCATTTATTTCTTTTTTCAGTGTCAGGCTAAGACTAATTCATAAACAGCATCTGAAGGATTGGAGATTGGACACTCGGTTCATGATGGGTACATCATTCAAAAGGTAATATGCAACTAGAAATGTCTCCCGAGCTCTCAGGCTGTATCAGGAAACAGCCTGAAAGAACATACTATAATGACTTGTTATTAATAACACTTTAATGATGGTACTGCATAATGCAAAAAAATGTTCTGAAGTTCAGAGGACTGAAATTGAGTCATTCGCTGACAATGTCCCCTGCAGTCCACAAATTTAGTCTTCTAGCAAAAGCTTCATGTAAACACTCACAGTCTGTACGCATCTGCATTATTTACCCCATATCAACTGCTTGATTCCAGGGCATGTGAATTTTTGCTTGGGGTAGAATTAGAGAATGTGACTGGTGTGGAGATGCAGAAATAACACAATATTTATATTGGCTATATATTAGAGGAAAATCAATGATTTTCAAGTCGTGTCATGAATTGATGAAACTGACAGCACGTTATATAACGAGGTTCTCTGATCATAATAATAAATTAAAAAAGTGAACTCTATAACCTTCCAGTGAGTAATAACATAGTGGGGGTAGATACAGAAAGCATTACATAATCATTCTGAGGTGATTGCCCCTATAAATACTAGACAAGAACTTGCCAGAGTCATTGCAACGGGACAAAGGAAGCCAAAAGAGTGTTCTAAGAATACTGCTATCAGGTTTCCCTGGACAGCACCTGATTGGAATCTGAACAGAATAGAATGGTCTGGTATGGTGTCCTCCACTGTAATTGTCATTCACAAGGGGGGAAATGGAGAGAGAGCGTAGACTGATGTGTGTGACCTGAATGATGTTAGTGGCTTGATTCTGGGCTAATGCTTTGTTGCCATTTGCTCAGTAGCTTACTGAGGGTACTTTGACATTTTAAACACCATTGCAAATTGCAAAAGCAATTTCAGGAAGAAGCACACAGGCACATGCTTCTGTCAAGGTGAGAGCAATGACCATTGTCATCCCTCAACCAATATTAGTAATGTCATTGCTTATATGGGATGGCAAGGAGAGCGCCTGACGTAACAAGGCAACGGTAAGAGTATAAGTGTCAGCTGAAATCATTGAGCTCACTGTATAGTTTAAGCATATATATATATATATATATATATATGTATATACACTTTTAGGTCACAACTAATTAGGGACTACTCATACAATTACTTGAGAATGTGAAACTTGTGCTTGGAGATTTATTTCAAGCTCAGCCAAGTGAAACGTGAGACCACAAGAAATTCAAGGCCAATAACTCCTGTTGTCAGTCAGCTGGGCTGCCCTTCCTCTCATAGTTGAGATAGACAGAGACAATATAGGGTATGGCCATCAGTGGAAACACTTCAAGACACTGGTCTAGTAGAGCGCATCTGAAACTTGTGATAAAAATGGCGACCAGTGTCACTGCAAAGCACAGATTATAAAGTAATATGCGTGGAAGGTTTTGTTACTGCCATGGTGCCCTTGAAATCTTTGTACAGTATGAGGTGGAGTCTGTGTGTGTGTGTATGTGTATGTGTGCGTGTGTGAGGGTGAGGGTGAGTGGTGTCTAGTTTCAACAAGGAAGGGACTGTAAGTCATGATTGGCATAGACTACTATAATAGACAAATGTGAATTAGAATAAATGAAAGGAGATGACAGCAGAGGAGAAAGGGACAAACCAACGATGACCTTGGTAGGGACACATACATACTGTATGTACACACACACTCACTCATGCACACACATCTCAAAAGTCATCTGTGACCCAAGAACACAAGCCACGGCCACTGTTGAATGATTAAAACCTGTGGAGACATCTGAGTATTAAGACAAATCCAGCAAATGGATTCAATATATTAGACTTTCTGTAAATGTTTATAAATCAGGTGATTTGGCAATTCTAACAATGCAACATCAGGGCACCTGGTAATGCCTTCAGAAATCCTTCTCCTAATGGAAGCCATTTTTCATGCACAAGTGACACTAGCATCTATTCCTAGACTGGAGTCTCTCCTGTTCACTGTCACTGCACTGTTACCAGTTATATTCCAGCACTGGCCTGGTATGGCGTGTTTATAGTGGCTGACCTTTTCTTTCTTTGCGACTTTGTTACTTGGCTCCCTCTCTGTCTGTCTCTCAACTAAAAAAAAAAAAAAACACATACGATTTTCCAGATAAACAACTGTGCCTGACTCAAACTCCATCCTAGATAACCATCTCAACAGTACACCCAAATATGGCCTTTCACTTTAAAGTTTTTTATGTCAGTCAACCAACAACATTGTTACATTCCCAAAGTTTTCACTGACATGTCAACACATTTCTGCCTTTTTCGCCTTCCATGTCGGCCACCTCCTCTGACCCTCCTCCACCACCATCACCACCACCACCACTTTGTTCTCCACCACCACCACCACCACCACCTCCACCACTTTGTCCTCCACCACCTCCTCCCCCTCCTCCCATCTCCCCTCCCTACAGTATGACTGTACCTCCAGGACGAGCTCGGTCATCTGGAACTGTTTCTGCTGGTCTTTGGCGGTGGGTGCTGGAGCGTGGTAGAGCAGGCACAGCATATCATACTTCTTCAGGGCCTTCTTGTAGTTCTTGTCGTCTATGTCCACGACGCGGTCCTTGCCGTCGTAGTGGGGGAACTCCAGGCCCTCCTCGGCCAGAGAGAGGAGCGGGGCCAGGCACAGGCAGGCAAAGAGGAATAGCCAGTGGGTCTTCATCTTCTCAGCTTCCGCTTCAGATGTCTGGCCGGCTAAATAAATAACCAAAACAAAACAGAAAGGTGCAGACGCCTTATACCTTAGACTGCTGGGTGCGCTTCAGAGCGTGTCTGAAATGGGGTCTGAGACACAAAACAGATTCTCTTCCTCGTTAGGTTTGAACGGCCCAGACAGAGATAAGGCCCTGGTACACAGGGAGCTTGTTCGTCTCGATCAGGTGTTGCTTTGTCCTGTTGTCCTCTTTTTGACTGCGTCTCCGCTGTGCTGTGTTTCTGGCACTTGCTTTTGGGACCTGCAGCCCCGTTCTGTTTCTCCTCTCTCTTCTCTCTGTGTCCCTCTCTCCAGCGAAGACAAAGAGAAAGACACGTCCAGGATCCGGGCGACGGGACAGGGAAGAGGTGGCAGAGGGGCTGGATACCTTACATAGTAGCACCCCCCCTCTCCTCCCCCACAACCCCTCCACCATCAGTGTTGGGCCTTTTTTAGGAGCCCAGTTGTTTTGAAGCTAAAAATAGCACAGAGAGCCACTGCTGCAGAGATGGACCAACTAGAAGGCCGGTGAGAGGGACTCAGCAGGACTAGCTTATGCTACATACAGGAGGCTTATTATGAAAGATACGACGAGGTCTGACGATGCTAATGAACTGGATGACTTTCAAATGTGAGATATTTAATGACAAAGAAGTAGCATTAATTTCAACAGTTTTTTTCCATTTGTTAAAGTGGACACATAGCTAGTAGCATGTCTTAAGGTAGGCTGCATATGTGAGTATGGTCACACTGGGATGCTAGTATAGCCATTAGCAATATAACATCCTAACCAACCGTCAGCTACAGTGCTGACAGCCAGTGGAAACACAGAGGGCATGCCTAGTGGGCCATCTAAATATACTGTGCTGTCAGTGGTCACTGTTTTTTCTTTGACAGACAAAGCTCTACCAATGGGGTTCAGTCTTGGTGCAGACAAGAATAACTGTGTGTGTGTGTGGTGTGTGTGTGTGTGTGTGTGTGTGTGTGTGTGTGTGTGCCAATGTGTTTGGATGGTGGTGGTGGGGGTGGGGTGGGGGTTATTGTACACTCTGTAACTGGACACTGAATGCAAGGGATTTGGTTTGCCTCAGGAGGTGGAAGGCAGGCAGGCAGCTGGTCATAAATTTCTACAGTCGGTATGAGTGCCCAGAGAAACGCTCACTAAGCACAGTTATACACTCTCACCACAGAAGTATTGCATTTCAGAAGCATGAATGGGAATGTCATACAATGCGTTCTGCTTTATCTGTGGTCACTCTCTGTACACAGGCACACACACACCTACACACACACACACACACACTCAGTTGCTCTCTCTCGCTCTATGTCTCACACACACACACACACACACACACACACACACACACACACACACACACACACACACACACACACACACACACACACAGACAGACACACAGCCAAACACACACACACACACATACAAGGATGAGTTAGACACTGTAAATAGCATTGCACTTAGCCATCTCCACAGAGACCACTGGCCAATTAACTCCTTAATTGGGATGTGTGAGAGGAGAGGCTGCAAAAGGAGAGACGTTGCACTGAGCATGACCTTTGACTCTGACCAGTGACCTTTAAGCTTTTTGGCAAACTCCCCAGGCAGTACACACACAACTGGACAGCTGCACACCTGTTCATTGTTAATGGAGATGCCACTGGTAATGGTGTCTCATCAAGTTCTCATTTTCATAAATTGTTTAATAGTCAGCCATGAACATTTTCTGTGTTGAGGCTATTTGCAAGAGCGGCATTTTATGAACAAAGAAAGCAAATAAGATGTAATAAATTGTACTGATTATTGAAGTTACTCACTCTTGCATTCATTCGGATGCCTGAAGCACAGTCAGAAGTGTACGCACCAAAAAGACCTGCTGAGACAATGAAACGAAAACATTTTAGGTTATAGGTGAGAATGAAAATACCCTTTCAGGCCTTATGTGTGATGTCTTTGGCCCACGCTCTGATAGAACCCAACACAGTATCTGTCAGGATTCTGCTAGGACTGTCACACAGGGGAAATACGATCCAGTTGATCCACGGCGTTGGTCCATTGTTAGATTGGGCCCGTCAAGGCCAACTGTGAGTGAATGAGTGGGTGGTGTTTCATTACAAAGTGCATCAGTGCATTGCGATGGCCCTGCTGGCCTGCCCTATCTGTCTGTCTGTCTGTCTGCCCTATCTGTCTGTCTGTCTTTCAGATGTCTGTGGTGTAGCTACACTGCAGTCATACAGTATAGAGCAGGACTCAGTGGTAAACCACTGGAAAAAAATATTATTAGATGTGAAGGTGATAGACTTGGATAATAAATTTTCTTCTATGTATGTATGTATGTATGTGTGTGTGTGTGTGTGTGTGTGTGTGTGTGTGTGTGTGTGCAATTCATGCTGTGTATATATGTGTGGGATGAACAGAGAGTATTTGTGCATGCATTTGCTATGAAACCCATTGTTTAATCCGAGCAGCCATGACTTGCTCAAGTCCATTCCAAAGAGTATTTCCAGGAAGTTGTTTACTGTAATCCCGTCTCCAAACACCAACCCAAAAACCTGTCAAGCCCCCACGCTACCCCCCTCCACGCCTCTTCTCAGCTCAGGTTCCCCCACTCTGCCTCTCGGTGGATAACATTAAGGACCGCAGGTGGGGTTACTGGACCATGCCCATCATGATGGGAGAAGATGATACTGTCAAGAGTGGCCAGAAAGCCCCCTCTTCCTCTTCCTCCTTCTCCTCCTCCACCACCTCATCTTCCTTCTCCTCATCTACCTCTCTCAGCTTTCATCTTTCTCCACCTGATACTTGTGATCACTGCTACAGGGCTGGCCAGCAGGAAACAACAGAAAACATGGTGTGTGTGTGTGTGTGTGTGTGTGTGTGTGTGTGTGTGTGTGTGTGTGTGTGTGTGTTTGTGTGGGTGGTAGGGGGCTGCTGGCGGGTGGAGTGGGGTTGGGGGAATGACAGAACTTGGCTGTCTTAGGTAGATATGTTTTTTTGGCCTATGCTGGACAGCATAGTTTTATTAGGATCAACAGTGTCACCCAGTGGATGAAACCGTGAAGTACAGCAGTTTGTTCTGTGAACCCAGTTCAGGTCAGAGAAACAATTTTTTTCCCCTCTTTCAAACTTTGCTCATAATGACAGTACTTATATTACATCACCATTCTTACTTATCCCAAGTTTCACTCGCCCAGTGTAGCCATGGACCAAGGGCTAGTGCATGCTTTAAACCCATAAGTGTCCATTTCAAGGGATAAAACAAATGTATGACTCATGATGACGGCCAGTGTTTGATTAAACGAATGCCAAGTCATGTGTGGCCATGGGCTATTTCTCAGTGAAGGTAGTAGTGAGTGTCTTTTTTATTAAGGGTCGTGTTTCCCTCACAACCATGTATCTTGGCACTAACGTGGGTGTCGTCAACCAAGCAGGCACCATATCAGATGGCAAACAAGGCGCTAAGACTTTCGCATGCAATCACACGTCCGCCAACACACTCACACACACACTCGAGACGCTGGCACCACCTCGCTGGGTCTCCTGGGGAGGCGACAGCGTTCGGTTCCAGCCCCGGTGGAGAAGCCCAGCAGACAGACAGATGGAAGTTGCTGCCGCTGACATTCTCTGCGAGAGCATACGGTTGCCAAGCGAGGGGGTGGTGCACCTGGCAACCGCAGCCACGAGAAGTGCCTGTCCAGAGTCTCAATCACCAAGGTGTCAGATAAGCCTTTCGGGAAAAGGAAATTGTCATCACTGTGTGTGTGTGTGTGTGTGTGTGTGTGTGTGAGAGAGAGAGAGAGAGAGAGAGAGAGAGAGGGAGATAGAGAGAGCAAAAGAGAGAGAGAGAGAGAGAGACAGAATAACCGAACACAGCAGACCAGATATACAGAATAGTTTGTAAGTATAAATTTGTAAGTGAACGAACGATCCCACACATGTAATTTTTGCAGTGTTTAATACGACTGACTGACTTTGGTCATAAGCCCCTCAAACTAGACCTCTGCCTCCCCCATGTGGTCATGAAGAGAACTCCAGTCTGCCCACCTGGATAAACCCAGCTTTCATTCTAATTACTGGCAAGTGGCAACATAATGAATTCTGAACCTGAGCTTATGAAGACGGCTATATGTGTCGTCCACAGCTGTCCGTATGTACGTCTGCAAGGAAGTATAACACTGATCTTAGGCAAGGGGAGGATATTTACTTGGGGTGTAGAAACTGAATCTCACGTCCAGACTGTGTGTATGATCAGAGAGAAAATTATTTACTTTAGAGCCGCATATATCACATTTGGATGCTCTGTTTCAAGATATCTGTTTCCCCTACTCCCTCTCTCTTTCACACATGCGCGCACGCACACACACACACACACATACACACACCACCATGCCAGCGCTTTATCAGTCTCTGTCTGTTCATGCGTGTCCATGCCCCTTATTGCCCCCTTATCCTGGATACCAGCTGCACTCATCTCTCTCTCTCTCTCTCTCTCTCTCTCTCTCTCTCCCCCCTTCTCTCCCTGTATCTGTATCTTTCTCTCTTTTCTATTTCTCTCTTTCACTTTTCAAGTCTTACTGCTCATCTCAGTCTATATTTTTTTGCCACTCCTTTCTCAGACTCTGCCCACTCTCTCTCTCCTTTTCTCTTTTTAGTCCTCTCTTTCTTTCAGGTCTCTCATTTCTCTCTCCCCTTCTCCCTCTCTCCCTCTCTGCTCCCCAGAGCAGTGGTGGTGGTGGAGTGGAGAGAGAAAGAGAGAGAGAGAGAGAGAGAGAGAGAGAGAGAGGGCCCCATGTGTGCAGCAGAGGGTTATGGTTTGGGGCTAGGGCAGGGGACTCAGAGCTGGCCCAGAGCAGCAGCTGCAATGCTATTTATATTGCTCTCATTATTCCTCCTTTCATCACCCTCTCTTTCCCTCTCTCTTCATCTCTTTCTATTCCTTTATCCCTTTATCCTGATTCTCCATTCAGTAACTGCCTAAAGTTGTTCTCTTAAACAGGAGGCATGAATACTGAAGGCCCTGAGATCTAATCTCCTGTCACAGACAATCAGCCCCTACAGAAATAGAATAAAGAATAGACACCTATTTGATATGTACTTTATCACATTGACACCTACAGATAGTCTAGCGGCACTCAAATGACACTGTGGCATTTTGCCTTAGTAACAGCCTGCTATCACATTGAATAACATTCTTCTGATTGAAATTATGATGAAACTGATATGCCTCATTTACTCATAGTAATCAAGACCTATAAGATGTTGCGATCTGTAATTAACTTAAATCATTGAAAATGGTTACAGCAGTTATTTAAGCACAGGCGAAACCAGCACTAGAAAAGCTGTATGTCCTACAGAGAAAAAATCTTCTTCTTCTAAAAAAGGTTATTTACGGGGACTTACACTAGATGGTTCTCACTTACACTAGATGGATCATTCCATTAGGAAAGACAAGAATTTTCTCTAAAATGGAATGGTGGTTGCACAAAATTCAACATGAATGTAGCATTTTGAACATATTACGTATTTCAAAATTAGTCTTAAGTTAAACTTGTTTTATAACATAATGTTGTCCCCTGAACAGCGGGAAGCAGAGGTGTGTTACTGTAACATGACAGATGATAATCATATATGTTTTTATCTTTGAATTCCCCAGAGGTGATTTGTGTGTTTGTGTCAAATGCACAGTTCTGTCTCTGATATACACACCAGTGGCCCTCTGGTTCTCCACTTGGCCGGTTCTGCGGTGCGCAGAGTGAGGGGTTCTTGTCCTGTTCCGTCTTGCCTCCCACGAGGATTGGTTACCATGGAGATAACCTTTGGCACACCTGCGGCTCAAATTTGATATGATCTTTTCTCTTTTTTTTTTTGTCGGAGTCACGGTCTTTGCCACATTGCCAAGGACACCTGGATGCACACCCCGCCCCCCCCTCAATCTTCCTTGGCATGCGCACACACACACACATTGATCCGCACACACTTATTCACACACACACACACACACACACATATGCTGATTCACACACACACACACACACACACACACACACACACACACACACTTGAGGGCAGATCAGAGCCAAATCAGGCATCTAATTGGATGACACAGCTGAGAGGGGGATGGCCTGGTTAACATGGAGCTCAGTGTGTACTACTGAGTGGGACTGAGTGAGTGAGCGTCCTCTCACAATTATACAGACGTGCATCTCTGATAGACAGTGTGTATGTGTGTGTGCGTGTGTGCGTGTGTGTGTGTGTGTCTCCTTATGGCTTCATTCAGTTGTGTTCATGTTTGTGTTTCTGCCTCTTTGGGGCACCACTGCAGTCAAGATGTGCTCTGTGTGTGTGTCTGTGTTTTATATTGGAGCCTCTGGAGACAAGATGTGCTGATGATGAACACTGGTGTGTGTGTGGTGTGGTGTGTGTGTGTGTGTGTGTCTGTGTGTGTGTGTGTGTGTGTGTTTGTTTCTCTGAGTGTTTGTGTGTGTGTGAGTGCGTGTGTATGTGTGTGTGTGTGTGTTGTGTGTGTGTGTGTGTGTATGTCTTGGCGCTGATGGGCCCCACTGGAGACAAGATGTGCTGATGGCAAGCCCTGTTTGTGTGTGTCCATCCATATGTGTGTGAGTGTGTTTATGAGTGTGTCTATCCAAATGTGTGTGTGTGGAAACCACTGGAAGCAAGATGAGTTTAGACTGAAGCCACTGGGGAACAGATGGGGCACAGCAGCCGGGTCTCTCAGAAAGGAGGGGTGAGGGGGAACAGAGAGAGAGAGAGAGAGAGAGAGAGACAGAGAGACAGAGAGAAAGAAAGAGTGTGAGGGAGACACAGAGAAAGATCTACGGGAAAGGAGCCATGAGAAACAAATAACCCTTAATGAAAGAATAGGATTGAGAATATGTAGAGAGCACTGAGAGGAAATAGAGGGAGAAAGAGAGAGAGAAACTGAGAGAGAGAGAGAGAGAGAGAGAGAGAGGGAGAGAGAAAGAGCAAAATAAGTGTGAGAGGAAACTGAAGATGAATGACAGGGGCAGAGAATACAAATGGAGAAATGGTTTATGGGTGGGGCTAAAAACACGTGGAGGACAAATAGGGTCATTTAGGAGAAGGGTGGAACTCAGAGATATGGAGATACAGAAATACAGATGGAAAGGGAACAGGAGGGAGAAGGAGACAGAGAGATGGAAAGAGACAAAAAGAGACAGATGGAAAAATAACTGGGCAGAGAAAGATGGAAAGAGAAAGACACACACAGATAGATAGATAGATGGAAAAAAGAGAGGGAGGGGAGACATTCTGCAGTGAGATGAAGAAATAGAGGAGGGGGGAGGGGACAAAACCAGAGAACAAACCATTCCGAGACAGAGAGAGGGAAAGAGAGAGAGAGGGATAGAGGGAGACAGAGAGAGAATTGGTAGCAACAGGATTGAGAGGTGACAGGAGAGAGATAGTGAGACTCAAATAAGTGTGAGAATGAGGAAGAGTGAAAAAGGTAGAAGCAATGGCATAGATGGGAAATAGAAATAGAATGCGTGTCAAAAGAATGAAAAAAGAGGAAAAGAAAGAGAGACAGACAAGAGAGAGAGAGAGAGAGAGAGAGAGAGATGGTCGTGCAGTGGTGCTGATGCTAAAAGAGACTCTCAATTTTAGCATCATCGAGAGTAAAGCAGTAAGCATTATCTCATCAGAGTGTTTAATGTGACCCACGTGGAGTATTTCCACAGCATGGAGCAGTTTCTGAAAGCAGATGCCAGGGCCTACACTTCTTGCTCCTTCCATTTTTATATCCATCGTTCATTAATTCATGTTCAATTTGGCTTGTGGAGGGATTTATGAGTCGTGTGCTTTATACATCACAGTGAAGGCAATCAGAAGTAAAATCTTGTGGCCAGGGTAAGTGCCAAGTCTGAGGATTAAAAGCTTTAATACATTCTATCATTGCTCTTTGATCAGCTTATCTCATTCAGATTCTGGTATAATACAGTGTTTATGACTATAGACTGTAAAAAATACACCCTTGACTAAATCCCAATATGACAGCTGATAGACCGTTTCAACGATAAAAAAAAAAAAAACTATGTTTGGCAGAAGCCCTGTGGGAACAGCTAATTAAATTCTTTTGAAACCGTCCATACTATAAGAAGAGCTGTGCAAACGCTGCATTATTTGGTTGTGGCTAAAAAATGTTTTTGGTACACGTCACACATGCCTCTCTTTTACATCTCCTACGGAGTGGGACTTAAGTATGATAATGGTTAAAGGTCAATTTACATGCAATTATCTCATGAACATTCTTGCAGAGGGCATATATGTCTTAAAGGAGAAATTCTGTGTTATTCAAGCCACAGCTCTGTTGTTGGAGGTCACCAAGTGCTGAAAAACAACAAGACAATTTGATACAACATAGACTGAATAGGGAACCAGCAGCTAATGTTAATTGAATAGGACATGGGAAAATTAAACTGAGAGTGAGTTTCTGTGCCCAATTCAGTTAGTGTTAGCTGCAGGTTTACTAATTGGTTTTCTATTTGGTCTAACGTTCTTGTTTTTTTGCCTACCAACAGCATTCGGTGACTGAACAACAGAGCTATGGATTGATTCACACCGTATTTCTCCTTTAACGGATGCCCTCAGGCTATTGTACCCCTGTAAGAGTGGTAAGTTTGAGAACAGGCACCAGGGGTCACATCAAGGGTAGGGGGTCTTAAGGTGAAGCTGGCCCAGGGAAGTCCTTGGGGCTGGGGTTGGAGATGACAAAGGCTGGGTCAGACATCCAGTTGCCCTCAATGTACTTGTGGTATGGGTCTTCGGAGTGCTCGCGCCGCTTGGACTTGACCGTGCTCACCAAGATGGCCACTATGATGAAGGCGAACATGCCAATCATCACCATCAGGTACCAGATGACGTTTTGTAAGTTCTCCTGGTTCAGGCGTTTGTCCAGCTGCCGTTCGGCTTCTGTGGCGTTCCAGGTCCAGCTGTTTAGGTAGTCGTTCAGTGTCTTTGTCAGCGAGCCCTCCAGGTGGAGGGTCATATTTGCCCAATCAGAGGCCATCGTCAGCTAAATGCCAATAAACAACAAAAAAACGATGACAAAATGGAAAAGGTATTTTACAAACTCACTTTTAATCAAAATTGTATCTTTTGTGGGTAGCCTACGTGTGATTACCAAACTATGAGCTGATTTGGTAACACTTGGATTAAGTTTTACAAACCACAAAATAACCATTACAGTAAATAACCCTCAAATACTTGTAAAATACCTACACTGTAGACCTGAAAATAAACCATAAACTTAACCTAACCCTGATCCCAGTTTCTGAAAAACAACTCATCCTCACTGTCCTCAATCTCAGTAACCAATCATATATTTTTATTGAAAGACTCAAAAAATTAGTCATGCAAAGAGCTGGGATGATTGTTTTGAGTTAGTTACAGTTTACGCTAAGCATGTTGAGTGTTTGAACAATCCTTTTTGACATTTATGATGGTTTAGTTGTCATCAAAAACCTGTACATTAATAACTCTTGACACACTGTTTTAAACCATATGAAAACTTGTATTAAATGGCTATGACAAGAAACGGGGCGTTCTGGCATTAGCCCTGACTAATCTGTCACTGTTTAGCAAAGAATTACTGTTATTCTCAAAGAAATTGCTAGAAATGGCTTTCAATGCCAGTCTCAAAGTATCTCAAAAAAGATCAAGTAGGGTTGTTAGGTCAAATGAATGTCGTAGAATAGTAACAACTTACATATAGCTGAAGTTAACTTTGTCCTTTGTAGGTATGAGAGCAAAACAACTTAAAATTCATACATCAGCAAGTGCCTGGTACACTCTGAAACTCTTGACTCATTTGTCTTAAAGTGTGTGTGTGTGTGTGTGTGTGTGTGCACATAACCCTGAGTATGCCCACCTCCCTTTGCTCTGTATCAGTGTAGCTGGTAGCAGCTCTCTCAAGGGCATCAGCAGTGATTGCAGTGGTCCGCCTCCTCTGAGATAGCTACTCCACATCAGATCACAGAGAACTGGGCCAAGGCTCTACTAGTCCACCAGACAAACAATTACAACTTCAAAGGCACAACTTCAGGATTCAAGATTCAAGATTGTCTTTATTACATCTCAATATACTAGAAATAGAGAATAAAATGTTTTTTACACCTCAAACAAAGAAATAATAAATGCATAGTATGTTATGTTGTATGTTTCGATCCCTCTAAAATGCAAACATGTCACCTATGCACATATTATATTTTCACTTGCATATTTCTTGTTGATACCTGCACTTTTATAGCAATAAAACAAATTTCACACATGCTCAAAAAAGCGCAATTGACAACAATCTGTCAGCCTCATAAGAGATAGTTAAGAACAACTTAGTTAAGAAGACTCTAAAGAGATACGGACACGTAGACAAATAAACAACTTTGGTAAGATATATCTTTGGAATCTTCTTAGCATGCTAAGAGTGAACGTTATCAGGAAACTTGAGGTCAGTGTGACCATCCAGGTCTTCTGTGATGTTAACACCAAGGAACTTGAAGTTGTTGACCCTTTCCACAGTAGCACCATTGATGGCAACTGGGTCAAACTGATCTCCTTTCCTCCTGAAGTTTTTTTTTTTTTTTTAAATTAGCTCTTTGGTCTTTGCCACGCTGAGAGACAGGTTGTTCTCCTGACACCACTGTGTTAAGTTGTTAACTTCTCTCCTGTAAGCTGTTTCATCACTATTGGTAATCAGACCAATTACAGTCGTGTCATCAGCAAACTTAATGACAATTAGCATATTAGAGCCATGCATGGTCACACAGTCGTGAGTACACAGGGAGTAAAGTAGAGTGCTCAGGACACAACCCTGGGAGGCACCTGTGTTGATGGCCAAGGTGGATGAAATGTCCATTCTCACCACCTGACTAGTGCGCCCTGACAGAAAGTCAAGGATCCATCTGCATAGATTGGTGTGTAGACCTGAGCTTGCTGCCAAGCTCAGGCCTACAGAACTATAGTCTATGAACAGCATCCTATAGAACTATAGTCCTATGCACAGCATCCTTATAATATACCTCTATACTATTCTGCCAGATCGTTGTCCAGATGAGAGGAATGCAGTTCTTCATAAGCCTCTTAAAACTTATGCCTAAAAGTTTTTCTCTCACTCTCTCTCTCACTGTCTCTCTCTCTCTCTCTCTCTCTCTCTCTCACACACACACACACACACACACAAAAACCCGGGTATTTATACTGCAAAAATGGACACTGTTTATGGGGTTATGCCAATTGTCCACACATAAACAGAGGTTTTAGTCACTGAAACTATTATTGGTGGACAGCTCTGATAACAAGAAGATACCTGCAATGTTCACAATTTGAAAGTTTTCCATTCAAAGTTTACAAGAATGTAGCTTTGAGACAGCAGGCCTACTGATCAATGTAAAATTATATAAACCAGAGATCTGATACTATGGTCTGAGATGTGCTTGTACTATAGTTTTAGACCACTAGATGGCAGCCTACACAATCTAATTTATGGTCTTTGGAAATTGGTGGTGGTGGTGGGTGGTGTGTGTGTGTGTGTGTGTGTGTGTGTGGTGTGTGTGTGTGCGTGTGTGTGTGTGATTACATTTACACGCTGATTCTGTGATAACACAAATGTGTGAAAACACAGCACTTGGGGCATACCAGACATACCAGTTTCACCAGCGTGTTCCTAAGTATATCCTCGGACTGCTCAAATGCATTTTTCATGCACTGATTTGACCCTGTTTGAATAGTACTCTAGAAGCATCCCTATGCGGACAAGAGGTGAACTTTACAGAAACATGTTCGTATTCCAAGTGTAACGAAAGTATATTTGTCCTATAATAGACTTATAATAGTATAATATAAATACTAAACTACTTCAGGCAAATTTCTATCACTAAGTAGGATAAATCAGATTGATTTAAGATGAATGTGTGTCAATCATTGCTAATGCATAACAATAAAGGACTATGACACTCTTTGTTCTTTTTCACTATACAGTATACACATAGTTACCATTCCCTGAATAATAACAAGGAATTTTCAAAAGCTGAGATAAAAAAGATTGAACTGTAGGTAACATTCTGTGATGGTGTAAGTCACACAGACTAACAGTTCTTTTCCCTCAGTGGTTAAAAACAAGATTTATTTTCAAGGTTCAGTGTCATGTCTGGTAGTAGTTTCTTTTTCTGTGTGAAATGTTGAAACTATGGTTACTTGAGAAATTCTGCCAAAGGAGGGGCAGCCCTTCAGCCAGGGAGTCCCAGAGTAACCAGACGTTGTAAATAGCAGACCCACGACCTTGAAGCCGAACATGAATAAATTCTGTTAAAGGTCAAGAATAAATTGCATGGTTACACAGCTGAAAGGCCCTGAGCCACTTTGGGAAAGAAAATTACCAGAAGGCCCATGACAATCAGAACCAGGGCTATTCTGATCGCTGGTTTTGCTTGGCATTTAGACGAGCTTTACTGTTACCAAAGCCAAATCTTCCACAAATTCATCAACAAACTAGATTTTTTGCAGCAATTAAATTATGGTATATTGATTATTAAGTAAAATATAATTAAAAATATATAATACATTTCATGTGAGGAGCTCTGGCACAACTACAGTGCTTCCTTTGGGCTGTGACATTTAGAAGTAGATTGGTCTCCTTTTTTGAGCTGACCTTAGCTAAAGGTTCTGCTTCAGTTGTAGGATATCCCCCCTTTCACTTGCACTACTGATGTCAGGCACCTTGAAACAATATAAATTCTTATTGAGTCTTTCTCTCTCTCCTCTCTCTCTCTGTATACAGAGTAATGCGTTAGTCAAGAGGAGAGAAAGTCAGAGGGATGGAATTTTCCACTGCAAGTTTACAACTCTGCACTAGATGGCAGACATAGTCTTTATTGTGTGAACACTATCTTATGCTAGCATGGAGAGAGAAAGAGAGAGAGGTACAAACAGGTATGTTTATGCACATATTGTACACTTGCACAAAGTTAATTAAGCTAATTGATCCATTGCTAACCAAATGGTTGTTTTGAACTACTCGTGTATGTGTGTGTGTGTGTGTGTGTGTGTGTGTCTGTGTGTATTAAGATACTGATCATCCTCCCTGACTCTTGTTACAGTAAAAGGGGATTTAGTTCCCTTCGCTGGATGGATTGTCTGACCCTCAGCCAGTGGTGTGGGCATCATGAGGATAAAACTCAATCGTGAGGTCATCCACACAATGGAAGAAGAGGCCACTGCCAAGGAACATTCTAGATGTGAGAAACCAAACGGTCACTTGATCCAGTGTAATCCAAACACTTTGCTGGATGCCAATTTAGCTCTCAGGTAGGGTTCTTATTAAATATTAATTAGATATTAAAAACTCTAGTACTTTAACAAACATATACAGATATATAACCCTCAGTCATCATACCCATATAGTTTTTTTTTTTGGCAGCACTCATAACAATGTGTTTGATCACCAGTAGATATTTGCAAGAAGCATACACTTCGCTTTGCATAACTGCCATCACTCTGTTGGCTCTGTAAACAACTCAGTGTGTAATGCTGTTGTATTTTAACCACATCACCTAAAGAAAGGAAATGTGGCAATATTTACAGAGCAGTGATGCTGATCTGTCCTGACAAGTACTATGTGCGTAAAAGCAGCAGTGCATAGGCACCTGCCACACCTTTATAAACATACCCCTTCAGAAACCAGTTGGATTACTAGCTATTTGGGAGAAAGTGTGTGTATGTGTGTGTGTGGGTAAGAGAGAGAGAGAGAGAGACAGAGAGAGAGAGTCAAGTCAAGTAGGTTTTTATTGTCGTTTCAGCCACATACACAGTACATAGTGAGACAGGACAACGTTTCACCGGGAACAATTGGTGATACACATAACTGTTAAAACACAGTATGGACAAGACAGATACGTAATAGTGCCTACATACACTATTGCGGGACTACACAGATCCACTCACCCACTCACACACACACTCCCACACACAACTACACACGCACGTGTGCACATTCTTGTACACATATGTACATACATTACAACACAGTTGTAAACAATTGGAAGGTCAAATTACAGGTGACCTAAAACAAACACGCTAGACAGGGCATGGCTTTTAGCAGAGCACTGTGGCTAGTGGTGTGATTTGTAAACAGAAGACTGTTCTACATAAATATAAATAATAGCAGCAAGGCTAGGGGTTATGATTTGTAAACAAAAGACTATTCTGCATAAATATAAGTGATAGCAGCATGAAAGTGCAGGGGGCATAAACGTGCAGTGTACTGTAATGCGCTGGTTTGCATCCTGAGTTACTAAGATATTCCAGTCCAATTGCGCTACAGGTTGTTCAGCAGTCTGACTGCCTGTGGGAAGAAGCTCTTCCCCATTCTGGAGGTGCGGGCAGTGGGCCATAAGGAATGGGGGATTGCTCACAGCACCAGTCAATTCATGGCACTGTGGAAAATAATAATTGAGAGATTGTCCAGTCCTCCCCAACACCTCAGAGCTGAAGAGATGATCAAATGGCTCGGGGGATTGGCTGAAATCAGAGATTACAGAGCCCCTCCCATTAATCTGGGAAAGGGACAGAGGCAGGGTCATGGTGCCTACCTTCATCAGGTACCAGTTGCCAGTGTGTTTGTGTGTGTTTGTGTTTGTGTGTGTGTATCCAAAGAAAAATTGCTTACATGTATTTTTGCAGAATTTGGGTCATTGGCTCAAACCTATACACACAAGTCTTATAAAAGACAAATCATCATATACTGTTGAACTTTATGCAAAATACTGCTGCCATCAGGACTTTGTGTTACGTAGCAAATTTGATGACAAATTGCTCCAGTACAGCATTCTGACATTTTAATGAACAAAATATGGAAAAGTTGGTTATTCATTCTGTATTATGCATATTTAATATATAATTTTAGTATGTATGTTTAGCCAAACAAACTACTAAAATTCTGTAAATATGGTACAGTGAAATTCTGCTGTAAGGGGTTGTAAGGGATGGTGCGAGTGTTTAGCTGCTGCTCACACACTTTCTAACATCAGGACAGAAACAATTCAACTCAGTCAAATTTATAAACTGGAGATACTGGTGGGGGCAGGTATAGGGTAAACTACTTACACTTACGTGCATACACTTTGCTCACACATTGTTTGTTTTTTTATTGCTGTGTGGATGTGTGAATGTTGGTATCTCAAATTCATGTTTGTGCTGACTTTATTTCTTTATCTGTGTGTGTGTGTGTGTGTGTGTGTGTGTCCATCCTCATTGCTAGTGAATACTGCAGTTGAGGCTACATCAGACCGCAACATTCCCATTTTTTGTGAAAAACAGGGCCTCTTCTGGATCACTGACTATAAGTGAACATTTACTTTTCTCTTTTTTCCTCCTCCCGTAAATCCTAGTCACACATTCTGCAATGACCCTCAAATGCATTCAGCAATGTGGTTACATAACAGAAGAATTTGACGTAAGCTGCAAAGATGAATACCTGAATCAGGAGAGCGAGAAGACTGAGACAGAACATAGCCTCCACTGTTAACCTTTCTGTTATGCAAAACAGAACATAGTAATAAGGAGTCTACATCTTCTATGTAAATCTATATGCATGTTTAGAAGGAATATGTTTTTAATCAGTATTTGTGTGTGTGTGTGTGTGTGTGTGTGTGTGTGTGTGTGTGTGTGTGTGTGTGTGTGTGTCTGTTTGTGTGTGTGTTTGAATGAGTGTGTCCATGTTTGGCAGAATATATCATACACATACATATACATACATATATGCATGCACTAATCAACATAATCTATTTCATACCCCTTTGCTTCCAACACTAATTGATGCCATCATCTATTTTTGGGTAAATATGGTGGCCCTAATGGGTCACACATTACTATGTCTTTGTCACATTTTAATACCAACGTCTCTGTGTTCTCCAAGCATAGGAGAGTGGAAAAATTTAGAAGGCCTCCCATTGCCTGTGGGGATTAACGAGGATTAAAAATAACTGTCTGTACAGCCAGTGTGAGCCCAGACTAATTCTCACAGTGCAGCTCCTGGTGGATCCTGTGGTGGGGACAGAGCAGAGAGGGAGTGGTGCTGAAGAATGTCGGAGGGTGCCAAGAACTGCTGTGAGTCAACATACAAATCAACCAGCTTCTCAATTCAATAAAGAGGTGTGTGTGTGTGTGTGTGTGTGTGTGTGTCTGTGTGTGTGTGTCCGCGTGCGTCAGGTGAAATGGAGAGGGCAGCAGGGAGCAAAAATTTTCTCTCCTTTATTAAAAGAGAATTCACACACACACAAACAGGCAGAAATACACACACGCACACACAGACACTCCCCACGATCCATCCATTCTTCTGAGAGGAGCTAATGTGGTTGTTTGAGCGCTACCTATGCTTGTAATGGGGCTGTGATGGTGGTATGGTGATAGGAGTTCCCCTCTGCCCTGGCTAACAAGCCACCACCATCTGACATTTTAGCATCTGACCTTTCCAAGCTGCCATCTCTGGATAATACAGGCCCTCATTTAAACACAGACAGAAGACAGTTCTTCTCTTTTTGGGGGGGGGGGGGCGGGGTGACTTTTACTGTGTGTGTTTGTGCCCGCACTCCACTGGCTGTGCACCAATCACTCATCTACACAGTCATCCACATGTATCCATTCTGACATCTGTCCATCCAGTCATCCATCTTCTAATCCATCCACCTCGGTCCTGAGTTTGCCCACCAACCGTGACATGTTACAGTAACTGCTCACATTTTCATTTTCTTACAGCTGTTACAGAGTGAGGGAGCACCAACGTGATGAATACTCTGGTACTTTTCCTAGGAAGACACTGAAATATTACAGACTCTTGCTCAAGTCAAACAGTAACGGTCAAAAGCAGAACCACTTCCTGACTACAGTGACTGGCATAAAACAATACTGAGTGTGGATTCCATTCACACCAAGAACTACTGAAGTTGTAAAATTGCTTGGGTCACTCACAAGCATCACTGGCAAAATATCTGTGGTTGCTCATGTCGCTGCAATTGCTCATGGCGTGACTAGTGGCATTTCATTTACAGCCAGAATATCTCATAGCTAAGTTGCGTAGTTGCCCAAACTTTGTCGCTTGTAGCTTTTGTCACTTTTGACGCCCTTGTTAATAGAAAGTTATTTAACAGCTTTAGGTGTTCTTGGTGTAAATGCACAGTTAAGCAGATGATAGCAGGTAACTCTTTGAGAAGTGTTGCTGGGCAGTGTTTGGCTTGTTGTTTGGCTACGTTCCCATTGTTATAAGATCATTTTTTTCTGGAATGCTTTAATTATCAGCAGTTAATTGTCAGTAGTAAATGATGATCATCAAATCAGATCACATGGCCTGGTTGGGTGGTTGCCAAGCAACATTGCTCAAAAGGTTGCCCCATGTATCATCATCCGTGGAACACTGCCATTCTTAATTAGCCTATTAACTATGGTCATAGCTAATAAATAACCCAGAACAGCCTGTCTGTGTGTCTGTCAGTCTGTGTGTGTTTCTCTATTTTAATGCTTGACCTGTCATGCCTATAGGCTCCCTGTTCACCATAACAACAGTGCCATGAGTCAGAGTGTGGCTTGGTTTGAGTCTTGGTTTGGGCCAGTGACTGTGATGTATTTAAGGAAAACCTTGAAGGTACCACGGTTATTAGCTCTGTGTCCATGAGACTGACTGTTCCATTCGTTTCTATGGAAACTTTACATGTCAAAGTCAAAGTCAAAGTCAGTCAGCTTTATTGTCAAAAGCCATATGTACAGGTTGCACACATAGGATTTGAAATTACAGCGCCCCCTAGGCCCACAGTGAACATTAAACATCTTATAAACAATATCAATATAATGACAATAAATATAGTGACAAAGCTTAACAACACATAGCATAGCACATTATACACATAGCAGGGACAATATACACATAGCAAAAAGTACAAATAGGCTTGTATATAATACAAATAAGTGAAATACCCAGTCCACAGTGTGCAGCGTAATAACACTCAAATGGTGTCATTTAAGCAGCAGTGTCAATTGTTGTAGTGCAAAAAGAATGTAGTGATCGCAGTGCAAGATGTTGGAGATGAGAAGGAGAGAGACAGCTGTGTGCACATGTGAGTCCATGTGCAGCTGTTCAAAAGTATGCTGGGTGACTGTAGCAATGTGTGGGTGTGTGGCCATTTAATTTTTTTGTAATTGGGTGTAGGTCTATTATACACCAAATTTGTTTACACTGATGCCCTGTATTTCTACCCACCTGGTCCGCTGCCAGTGAATTAGTCCTACAATCCAAACTAAAAATACAGACACTGTAATGAACTGGTGGACAGAGTCCAGGTGCAAGCGGTTGACACGCCCTGGGCAGGCTACTAACATGTCCACCCCCACTAATAATCCTCCTGTGGTGTGGGGAGGGCTAGGGACAGACACACAGCAGGAGACAAAGGGCTCCATCAGAGTGATGGAGTCTTCAGTCTTGGCCCCTGGCACATGTGCTGTCTAGCACTTCCATAAATAAGGAGGCCTATGCTGAAATACTGCAGAGACATCAAATGCTGTAAAAGCTGGACTACATTAAACCATGACAACATATGTACAGTATGTTCCTTTGTATGACCTAAGTAGGATGCGAAACAGAAATTATTTTGTTATTTTTGTTATAATTTGTTATAATTGTTGCCAGCTGTACAAGTGGTATTTGCGTTGGACGCTACTACTACTAAAGGAACACACTGTGACAAACTGTACTGTGTACGTATAATCATGTACAGTATAATTGCCTTCTCCTGTGCAACAGCAGCACATGGGGCAGTAGATGATGGAGTTTCTCATCTACTACAGTCAACTGTAGCTTTTGACTTTCATATTTTACACCTCTTTCATCCTCCTACTCTTTTGGTGTGACACATCTGTTTGTGTTTATTTCTGCTTACTTCTGTCTCTCTCTCTGCATGTGTCATGTGTTTTGTAGCAGCATATATTTTAAGTCAGCGGGAGGCAAGATTTGCTTTGTTTTCAGGTTCTTGTTCTGGTGACTGAAGCAGAGCAGGCTGACCCAGCAGGCTGAACAAGGAGAGAGGGAGGTAGTAAGACAGAGAGAGAGAGAGGGGAAGAAGAAGAATAGAAGACAAAGAGGAGGTGCTAGTGGAAGGGACGATAGAGAGAGTGGGAAGGAGTGAGGGACGGAAAATTCCACTGACATGAAATACTTAGAAAAGCTAATCTACTATAGGCAAAGGCCAAGCAGATAACAAAATTTACACTACACCCCCCCCCCCCCCCACCACCGCCCAATACACACACAAATCTCCAACACACACACACACACACACCTTGTTCATTCCATCCCTTTACACATTCCCCTCTAATTATCAGATGTCACAACTGTTCTGAACTCCACAAACAATACAGAAGACACATTTGCACATTCCTGTAGAAACAGTTTCTGACAGAATTAGACCTCACCCATATAATGCTGTCTAAAGCCATTACATTTTCACACTTCTCCACCTTTTCAAAACTCTACAGCATACATGGATACCAACATACACACACAACACAACCACACCACACACACACACACACTCACACACACACACACACACACACATATATATATATGCATGTACAACACATATGATCAGTGAAGTCTGGCCTAACTCATTTGCTTTCTCTGTCCTCCTGCCCCACAACCATCTCTGCTGAGTGTCCCACTGGCTGACTCCTGTCACCAACTCCCTTTCTTCCTCCCCTTCTCTCTCCCTTTTTTCCTGCATGACCGTTGGCAGTTGGGTTGGCCCCTTGAGCCGTGGAACTGCTCAAGGTCTCTTCCTAGACTAATTGCCACAAGGGAGTTTTTCCTTGCCGCTGTTGTTCTTAGGTGCTCCTTGCTCTAAAGCACCATGAGACAATACTAATGTGAAAGACGCTCCATAAATATAATATAATTAAATTTAATTGAATTATATATATATTGAGTGAATATTGCAATACCATACTATGTTTTAAGTGGATACTGCAATACGAAAGAATCTAAGTGACATTTTTATGTATTGCTGTCCCTCTGGCAATAGATGAAAAGGGCATATACTGTGACTGAATGAATATTTCTTTGTATCTGTGAAAACTGAAGGAATGTGTAGATGCAAATCACAATATGACAGTAGCTGTTTAATGGCTACTGCTATAGGGGAGTTTAGAGTATTTCTAACAATAGCATTCTGCCACCTGGAAGTATCTTATCGCTAGTCCTAAGTGTATGGCAGTTAACAGATGATTGTAGCTAAGATATTAAACAAAAAGTGAAATAGATAATTGTAGCCTAGATATTATCTAACAAACAGCAACAACCTCTAAAACATACACCTCAGTTAACAATGTATTTTTTTTATCTAGGTTAAATCGACATGAAGGGTTAGTTTAATAGTGATGCTATTCAGTCCCATTGGAGAATATGCTGTTCTTGCCACCCAACTGGCACGTTTGATAAGTCGCCCCGCCCAACTGTAATGTTGTGTACTCCTTTCTGTAATACATAAGACATCCTTTGTATCAAGAGAATTATGTATGTGTGTTTGACTTGTTAGCTCATTTTAAGCTGTGGTTGACTATAATGATGGCTCAGTACAATAATAAAATGTTCACACATTTTCCTGGTATTAAAAAAAATGTAGCAATGATACTCACCAGACTTTCTACAAGTTGTATGCTTTAGTCTAGGAGTACGGCAGTATGCTATTTCAGTGGTACTATACTTTGTAATTTACAGTATTCTAAGTGTAGGATATTTTGGAACAGCAAATACAATGTGTATACTAGTGTACCATGTTACGTTGTCCCCTGTTCCTGCATGTTGCACTGCAAAAAGGTCAGTGGTAATTACATGGGTGTTCACTTGAGGTTTTCATGTAATGTCCCACTACAAACAGTAATACATGTAAATAGGCCTATAATACAGCAAATATTTACATTTATGCATTTAGCAGACGCTTTTATCCAAAGCGACTTACAACTCATCAACTATCAATTGTTCAGGGCCAGTCTCCCCTAGAGCAACTTAGGGTTAAGTGCCTTGCTCAGGAGCACAACTGTGTCAGCCGGGATTCAACCCACAACTTTTCAGGCTACTTACACGCTAGCCAGGTTCCTTAACCGCTACGCTAGCACCACCCCTGATATGTATGAATATGTAAATAGAGTTGAATGTAGATTGACTGAATATATTGTATTTCATTTGTTTTAGGTTTTGACTACACTGTTAATTGTTTTTATAAAAGCATCTAAATGTCTGATGCAAAACTTGCTGTAGTTGTACATAATTATGTTGGCGGTAAACAATGTCTAGGAGAAGTATCCATGAAGTTCAGATGAAGTAGTGATTGAATGCATTTGTCCTAAAGCAATACAAAAGAGCGCACTGTTTGGCTCCCATAGTCTGTGGTTGTGGTGAAAGCGTTTTGAAAAAGTAGACACTCCATAGAGACAAGTGTGAAAATGATGAAAATGTCAAAAACTGTAATTCATTTCTGGCCATAATTGACATCTGTAAAAAGTGTCTCCAAATCAAAGTCTCAGGATGCCTGGTATCAGTTCACACAGAGAAAAGCTGTTCATTTGTTTATGTTACAGCAACAAGAGCCTTTGCAGGTGAGAATAAACAGATATCAAGTGTTTAAGACAGGAGAGATACAGTAAACATTTAAATGGAAAATACAGTAGTGCCTGAGACAAGCATTCATTCACAACTACCTCAATTTGTATTGTAGCAAAACTACCAGGGTTAGAAAAGAATTAAGCATATTTTAGATTCAGAAAAGCTTGTTGAGGAACATGAAAAAAGCCCTCTACTGTTTGCATAAAGATAACAATCAAGGTGTCCAGGTGACAAGGGGGGACATTTGAATACGTAACACACACCTGGTGTGAGCCCAAAAGGGGCCTAGTTAAAACGTAACACGTATTGTCAGCAGCAGGGCTCCAGGATGAAGGTGCACACTCACCAAAGGGCTTGATTATGCAAATGATTGCTCAGCATCAAAGAGAAGAGCATCATCAGCCGTTACATAAACGATTCCATGCCGCGCTATACAGAGTGATGTAACACCTGGATCTTTGTTTATCTACACTGGCATATAGCAAAGGTGGGCATATGTTTTTCCTCCTTCGTGTGTGTGTGTGTGTGTGTGTGTGTGTGTGTGTGTGTGGGTGGGTGTGTGTGCATGTGCGTGAATATGTTGTTGACATTACCATGTGCTGGATCAGATTTTGTTTCCTAGAAATGCATGCTCGAATTACCACCGTGGATTTCGGTCAAGTGCATGAATGAATCATCAAATAATAAATTACATAATGTCACATGGACACCCTTGCATTTACATGTGTACTGTTTGTTGGCATACAGATTTAGCCTGTCTAACCTGCTTTATTTCATTTCAGTACACCTGTAATAACATTTCCAACATTCTCTCCTTTAGTGTTTTGTCTCAGGAAACAAAAGTAACTGGAAGACAGGTTGTTATTAAACTAGAAAGACGGATGAACCGGGCATGGCTTTTTACTTTTAGCTTTACACAATCAGGCCATCTGAGAGCACACCTCTTTGAGAAGAACAACTCTTTCTCGCTCTCACTATTCTTAGCATTTCTTTTAGACCAAGTCTTTGTTCTTTTCTAATTCTGTTGGTTGAATTGTAATTATGTTGGTTAGAATAAACTTAATAAAATTAACTTAGAATAAACAATTAAAAGAAATGTATAGCTAGAGGTGGCAGTAGCTATATCTCTCCATTAAAATGTGACCTTTTTTGACCATGAGTGGACAAGCAATAAAAGTCAACACAACATGTGACTCTTCTCCTTTCAACAGTAGACACTGTTTTGACAATTTTCCTCGTGGCTGCTCACCAAACGTCTGGATCACAACAATGTGAAGTTAGAGCAGTGGTAACAACTGGGTTAAATGCACACGCACATACACACGCACACACACACACACACACACGTACACACACACACACACACACACACACACACACGCACACACATATACACACTGAACTTACTATGTCTGTCACATCAGAAACAATGAGAAATGCCTGGTAAATATTATTTAACTTCAACAATTGTGCCCCAATTCCCAACCACTCTTCCCTACTGTCATGTGCACTCACACACAGATGGTAATGGTAAGTAAAACAGGAAGTTGGATGAAGCTGATAGGATGCATCCTACAAACAAGAGTTTTTTTGCTAGACTTCCTTATGCTGTTGCCTTATCTGATTCATTTCACTCCCCCAGTAGACCAGATGTGGTTCCCCTCTGGCACAGTTGCTAACATTGCATCGTGTGAAGAAATCTCATTACTTTTTCCTCTTGTGTATTCAGGCAAAGGGTGGTCAGGTTTAGCAATCTAGGGAGGGAGACATAATATGGGGTTCCAAACATACCAAAATGACATCTTGGTTGACAGTTTATGTTGCCTGAAGTTGTGTTCAAACATGTTATGGTCTGTGTAACATTGCACTGGATCTGTTAAAATGTGTGGTCTAATTTTTATCATAATAAAAACGTCAGTTTTGCAGTCTTGTGCAGTCTTGTGCTGTTTTGTGTTGTCTACTTTGTCCTTTTTTTTCATTGGGTTTGCTGTTACACATGATGTCTTTGACACTGGTCTTGCTGTTAGATATGTTGTCTTCTTTGGCATTGGGTTTGCTGTTACAAATGTTGTCTTTTTTGGCAATGGTTTTGTTGTTATACATGTTATTTTTGGCACTGGCTCTTTTCAAATCTGCTGTTATTATTTGCATAGCTTGTCTGTATCAAATGATATGATTACCTAAAGTAATAGAATAGTAATATAAGTTTTTTAGTAGAATTTTGAGAAAAACAGTTTTGAAGATTGTCATTCTGAATAGAATGTTATAGAATAACAAGTCAATGAAAACCCAATTTCCCCAAAATATTGCCATTCAACACAAGTGCATGTGAAGGGTTTCCCTAGAACCTATCACACACCGGTATGTAAGAGCAAAACCAATGCCAAAGAACACAACATGTCTAATAGTATATCCAATCCCAAATAAGATTGCACGTGTAACAGCAAAACCAATGCCAAAGAACACAACATGTGTAACAGCAAAACCAGTAATATAATAGCCTACAGCAACACAGGACTGCATTTGGTAAATATAACATAATAGCCTACAGCAACACAGGACTGCATTTGGTAAATATAATATAATATAATAGGCTACAGCAACACAGGACTGCATTTGGTAAAAGGTAAAAAGACGTTTTAACACATCCAATGCAATGTTGCACAGACAATTACATGTTTCAGCCCATCTTCAGTTGACAATAAAGGTCAACCAAGATGTCATTTTGGCACATTTGGAACGCCATAACATTAAACTTAACCATGTAGTTGATCAATTGTGACTGTATTTTCTCAGTGACTATATCTGTGTCATTCATGATTCAGCATGTTTTAATTTATATCGAGAAACACAAACATGCTACTGCAACTGTAACTGTAACACAACACAATGCAATATCAGTCTATATCAATGTTATACAGGCAACAGCAATGCTCTTTAATGGACTTTTTCATGTGAATTATAAGTATGACAGTATGATGGTATGGCAGGTTCAGAGATACTGTTTACATGTAGAACTAAACGACTGTGCATCATAGCCTCACCCAAAAGTGAGCTTGCAACCTAATCAGATCTGAAAGTGTATCAGGTATGATAACCCTCTTGGAAAATGTGTTATCACAAGATCTGTTTATAGTGTGTCTATTTGTAAATCAGGGGTGATCGAATAGACAGACAATGATTCAGCTAGGAGCAGCAGCAGCAGCATTTAAGTTGTGTGTGTGTGTGTGTGTGTGTGTGTGTGTGTGTGTGTGTGTGTGTGTGTTTTCTGACTTCAATTCCAAAAGAGAGAGACAGACAGACAGACAGGCCGACGAAGTGAGAGAGGGAGAGATAGCTCAACACAACATGCCAATGTGGCGCTGCACGTGTCTCCTGCGGGACTAGAGTGGGCAGACAGTGTGAGCTGGCACGCCTATTGATTCCCATTTATCTCCATTAACACGGTGCATTGAATCCACTGTCTGCACACTCGCTCCTGATCGTCCCTGTTAATCCCTATGCTGTTATCCCTAAAGCGGTAAATATTTCCTTTTTCCCATTCAGGATCTTTTCTGTGGAATAATGCTATTGTGGCAGGAATCTCAGACATGCCAGTGAGCTCCCACGGCATGCTGGGAATCTGCGGAGCTCCTGTGTCCCCAGACCTGTTTGAGTGACACAGTATTTGGATTGGTAGTGGCTAGTGTATAGTGCGTGGCCATGAATGTGTACAATGAATGTGGGGGCTGGACAACAGCGCTTGTTTTTGGGGTGTCTGTCCAGTGTTTGTGTCTGGCTATTCTCCCCATACCCATTCCCAGTGACACAGATGATCATCAGTTGTTTTCCCAAGTCCATGCTTTATAGAGGTCATCTAGGGCTGTCCTTTGACAGGAATGCCCTTGTTTTTCTTGGTCTTGACTTTATGGACAGACTTCTGAGAGAAAGGTTTATTAAAGGATTATTTCCCAATTACACACACACACACACACACACACACACACCCCACACACACACACACACACAAATAGCAATTCTTCTGGAAAGTACTTCCCTACATCCATTTACCAAGCCTAATTTAATATGCATTCTCTGCATTACACTCAGTTTGTATTTCATCTGTGGTGATGGTTTCAAATATTTAGTACATAAGCAATTAGAAGCAAAAGGAATGCATACAGAGGGCCCTAGAAGTCTATATAGAAAAGTCCTATTGACTGTAATACATCATGACTACACTGCCTGGAATATGACTATTTTGGTCAGTTTTTCCATCAGCTGACTGCTTGTGTGCACCTGGCCTTTTTCTAGGAGAGAGAGATAAAGTGTGTGTGTTTGTGTGTGTGTGTGTGTGTGTGTGTGAGAGAGAGAGAGAGAGAGAGAGAGAGAGAGCATGTGGGCCTAAAGGCCATAGGGGACTGGTCACAGCATCATGGTACTGTGGAAAATCAGAGAGCGAAAGACGTCATCATCAGCAAGCCCTGACAAGCAATGCGAAGCCTGTCACAACAAGAGGAGCTAGACCGTGATGATTGACCATCAATGTGTCATCGTCATGGCAGCACTGGACTCAACGTCATGTGACCCTCTATCATCAGCACATTGATCCCAGCAGACCTTTGTCTTCATCATCACAAGGTCCTGGAATGTCACCACAAACCATGACAAATCACTGAAAATTACACAGCTACTGGAAGATGGAATGATCAATCAATATTTGTTTCTCTATGTCACATCACAAGAACATTTGACAATTTGGTCTTGGGATGGTGACATAACAAAACTCACCTCTTCCCTGCAAGGCATTGGAATGGGTCTGATTGGTTGTGGCACAGCGAAATGACGTGCATGATATTCCTGTTTTTGGAGTTTGAATTTTCTAAAATTAGCTGCAGCTCAACTCAAGCTTACAGTTCATTTCTAGATTCTTTAAGAAACACAGGTGGTTGAAAGACTTTGCATATTTTAATTTCCACCCTCTCCTGCTCTCTGTATTTCTTTCTTTTTACTTAATCACTTATTTTTCTAAGAAAAAACTAGGGTAGCACTGCCTGCCTAGTACCTCCAATCAATACTGCATTTTGCTACAGTAGCCTACTAGTCAGGAAACTGTCCAAAGGCTTTGGTTCCCTAGACTAGATTTCTTAGCATCCAGTAGTGAACAGAATTTGAATGAGAAACCAAGAGCTTTAAAGTTAAAATAAAGTGTGAAGTACCGTGAAGTAAACGTATGTCTATCAAGTATTGCAAAGTGAAAGTGTAGTGAGCGAAGTGAAGTGGGGGAGTCTGGTCTACCAGGCTACTGTTCTGGGGAAAGGGAGGAAGAGGGAAAATTGGAGCGTGATTAGGAAAAAATTGAAATTTCCATTTTGTGTTTAGATTGGGCTTGTGGCAGCCTGAGCAATGTTGGGCGACAGCTCACGATCTAGACTTTGTTGCCACTGTCAGCATCACTGTTGTGACTGGCAGACTGTTTATGTATTGTTGTGACTTCAGAGTAGGACTAGATGTGTGTGTGTGTGTGTGTGTGTGTGTGTGTGTGTGTGTGTGTGTGTGTGTGTGTGTGTATTTATGAAGGGAGAGTTGTTTTCTTATTTTGTTTTAGACAGAGCTGGTATTATTATGGGGTACTGAGACACTGAATTTTGTGTTTTGTGGCAACAACATTGTTAGGCCACCGTGACCAGGCAATGTGAAGACAGACACAGACACACAAACACAAGCAATAGCTTTCCTTTCATGAAAACACAGTGCACACACTTACACACTCACACAAACACACACCTGTTTACATAACCACCGTTATTGCAGGTACGTGCTGGTGGCAAGGTAAAACCACTTCTTGCATGAGTGAATTTTTGGAGGTGCCAAGAGCATGACTGATCCTATTTGACCCTGCCTGACTTGGATGGGCGTAGGCCTAAAATCACCAGCAACATGTTTAAACATTACTGAAGCACAGGAGGAAGTCTAATCTACATGCCGGTCTGTATTGGATTGGACCTTGGTGATGCATGTGCAATAACACAATGCTGTAAAATATGTAAGAGATAATGTATTGTCCGCTGGTGAACAGGACCTCAACGCTGAAGGCAGATATTCTTATCAGGGAATAACGGACACCCAGCCAGCCAATCAGGAAACAGTACTTCATTTCTGTGTTGATGTTGATATGTTGATGTCAGAGTCTTGCACAGGTTCAATTTTGGAGACCCGCACATGCACTGTACAGCACCACACGCGCCCGTTCACCCTCGATTATATCAAAGTTAAATCTGCACCCGCCGAAGCCTGTTAGCATTCCCCCCATTACCATGCCTGTGATAAATCACACACAAATTAAAAGCATTCTAATTAAAACGGTTTATTTTTTTCCATGCACATCTCAATGTTACGAGTGCTGCATGAAGGGCCTGCATGCACCAAAAGAATACAGACTTTGTGGATTTGAATAGGTAATGTGTGACTACACAGTTGTGGAACACTGAGCCAAGTTTTAATCAAATCTTCCAATGTTGTCATCTGAGAAGATGTGTCTGTCTGTACAACTCCAACACAGCTTAAAGGATTATCCCTTACTGCCTGCACAGAGACCTGTGTTCCCAGAAGCCTGAAGATTTCCACTGGTTGTAGTGTGCTGGAAAATTTGCGTTGTTTACACATTGTTTTGTATATCATGATTTTGTTTTCTCAGGGATGCTGTATCTGGTAATTACACACATGGGCAGCATACATTTGAATACAGTGTACATATCCTAGTAATACTTGTATACCACCCACCTCACATGTGACTCCTTTACACAGTCCTGTTCCAAACAGGTCTGATCTGAGAAAGTGTAATTATAACACCTGATGAGGTGTACGTTGAATTGAATGAAGACGTCCTCTGTGGTGAGCAGGGACATGAAGTGCAGAATAGTGTGGGAAATCATACTGTTGCTGTGGTCTACCTAAAGGGTTCTGAGGAATATAAGCTGCATGTAGGTATTTATGTAACCTATGTATTTACTGTATGTGTTACTAAACTTCTTCACTTAAAATGGGACACAAGTCAGCCAGAAAACACTGTGAGAAAAAGCAGACAGAGTCGATGTTTGGTGGCAAAGTGACGCCACTGGCCATAACAATGGACAAAGACCAGCCTACACACAGGCTCTCCTGATAGCCAGTACATTTCCATGATGGGAGATATTCACATGCCTGTGGGCAACCTCTGGAATTAATGGAGCAATGAAAAAGATAAAAGAGAGAGAAAGAGAGCTAGAGCCACACAGTAGCGGAGCCAATAAAGTTAAAAGGGTATGCCACTGCACCAAAAAAAATGTGCGTAACTTGGCCTTATAAAGGTCACGTGGTTGTGTTTGTGTTTGGTGACCCAAACACAATAGGGAGTCAGGTGTCTGTCGTCTGTGGCAGGACCGGCCAATCAAGTCAGCCGATAATAGCTGGCATTGACACTGAGGCTAGTGTTTCACTGATAGTCCGATCTGTGCAGGAGCCTAAATTAATTCTCTGTAGTCTGAGAAAACACATCCTGCATCCATAATCTGAGTTGGATTATTGGAGTGGCCAATTTTTTGGGTGTTGCGTTAAGATGTCACTCTGTTCTGGTTAATAGACTATTGTCCTGTTTGGCCTAATTTCCTTGCTGATAGGAATGCAGCAGGTATCTGATTCTGCAGTAGAGACATTCAAGCTGTGTATGTCCCACTTTCATGTCACTAACCTGGATACATTTTTAAAGGCCGTGTTCCTATTTGAGCATGTTTGGGGCTAGGTTAGATTTCATAGCATTCAGAGATGGGGATGGCGTGTGCACATTTGAGGATGTGTGTGCACATTTCAACTGGTTCAAAAACAAAATACAAAGAATTCTTTATTTTACAAAAATTACTACACATTTACTGCATGAAAGGTGGATATTCCGATTCATATCCTTGCAACTTATTGTGATGTAATTAACCAGAAAGTACACCTTCTTCTTCTACCTTGCAGGAGTCAAAAATATGTAAAGTTTAAATTGTATCATAAGGTAAAATCACCAGGCAATTGGCAACTTGCATTACAATGGTACAGTGTAAGGCATATGGTGAGGGGAATCGTGAACTTAAAAACACATAGATAATTAAAGCAAACATATGGGATAAGAGCAGTAAGACGATTGGCTGTATCCAAGCCAATTCAGTCAGTGACTGTAAATCTTGTTATGTAATTAGTGTCATCTGTGCACCAATGAATCTAACCCCCCAACCACCACACATGCACACACACACACTTCCTGTGATGTAAAATTCCACACAACTGACATGACGTGTCCACAGTGCTGCCACTCCCAGCATGCATGTTAAGAGATAGCATGAATGCAGCCCTGTAATGTGACACCATGTTTTGTGTTAAAGTGGGCAGTGGGTCAGAGGGCGGAGAGACAAACTTGTGATGTGCCTGGTGTATTTCTTCAGAGGAGATTTTCAGTGACAGTGGAAAACTACTGGTTGTGAGAATGAAAAGAATTTGGAAAGGAGGGGATAGGCTGCTCATACAGTGCGGTTGGTGGTGCAACAAGCATAGGGCAGAGGAAGAGAAAAAGTAGAAAGGGTGCCACAGTGTCACATAAGCTGAATGCCTCGTCTGTCCTGTCAGAATAATGTAAGGATGTAAGTTCCCGTGTAATTTGAAACATGTTCATGTAGGTAGGTATGACATTTAGCATGAAATTTTTGGTAAAGTGAGTTTATGAGGATTTGACCCTGGGAGTGGGTTTATGAGTGCTTGTGTACATGCTGAGTGGCTAACTCAGTAGATTTCAGATGGCGCCAGAACTATGCTACATGCATAGTCCTATAATGAAACCTTGTAGCTGCAAACACCCATCCTCTTCATAATAGCACTTTTGACATGTGATGATGCATTGGAAAACTTTTTGGGCAATCATGCCCAAACTGGCTCCATGTATTTTGACTGGCCGTTCATAAAAATTTGCCTCCTTATTGATGAATGAAGTCCTCTGGCAGGGTTGTACATGGAGCTACATTGATCCTGATCCCATATGGACTAATGCACATTTATTTGCTTTTGCCATATCTTTATTGTTCTTTTTTGTTGAGCTAATGCTCTAATGCAATTTTTATGCAATTTCACTACATTTTACATATATATACAGTATTTCAATGTATGTGACAAATGAACTTGATCCTTGACCCCTCATGGAGCAGAAAAATATCCAAGGACCCCTCATAAGTGTAACTGCACTCCAAAATATGTTTTATGAGCTGCTGACTGAATGAAATGACTTGCATGTGGTGAAACACACTATTAGCAGGGTTAATATTGACAAAAATTGTGTCTCCACACAAAATTTTGTGGCATTTTATGTGTGAAAACACACTCTGGGAAGTAGCCTTGGCAAGGCCTGATGTGACTATCTAAAATTATGAATATCTGAATTATGCTCTCCTCAAACAATCCATAAAAGTTGTATAACAAAACAAAACCATTTTTGATAATCACATCAGGCCAAGTCAAGGCCTATTTCCCAGAGTGCGTAAGGCTTTTGTGATCAGATCACACGTTTTTCATATGTTTTGAATGATCTGTTCTCATTGAAATCTGGCACTTTTGCATTTACCAGCCGCTGTTGCATTTAGCCATATAAATAACATGAATTGTGGTAATCACTGGATGATGATCACTGGCTGTTCTGCTAATCCCTCACTGTGGTACATCACTTATAATATATGCATGAAGGCATTAAAGCCTATCAAGAGGAACGCCAATACACACACAAACACACAGGCTACTTGAGTTCTTCAGTTGTTCTGCAACAAATCCATTTATTGGCGATTTCTGAAAAATATAAGCAGGAAGGTAAAAGGTATTTATCCCTCAGAACAATGAACCAACACTACTGATGCCATTCAAAAACTGCAGAATGAGTGATGTCATTTTAGACAATGACACCTATTAGCCAACACTATCAATGACATGACTGACGCAGGACAAGCTATTTTTTATTTCAGACCCTCACTGTGAAACATTACCTCTTTATACCAAACATGTTCCACCTACCAAACATGTTTGAACATAATATGGACTTATCTTTGATCCAGTTGCCCCCTTCCACCCATTAAAAAAAGGATTCACCACGTTTTAAAAAGCAACTGCAAATAGACTTGTCTCATTATCATTGCCCTAATGTACCATATTAAATGAAACGCTGGTGCCATTTGATTGATGATTAAAAGTGAACTCTAGAGGCATATAGTCACCAAAAACACTTTGGACAGTTAATGACAATCACAATGTAAAATTATTGTATTGTGATAAAAAAATTGTTGCAAAAGAGTGATCAACAAAAACAAAATAAAAACACTAACAAGAGCTAACATCTACTAAATAAACAAGAAAATCAAGTCAGAATTTTAATGCTCAGTTTAAACGCTTTACTGTACTCGACCACTCAAAATAGTTTTTTTTCCCCTGGTGGTTATTACAACAAATCAGCACATGCTCTACTATGCCCTTTGTTGTAAACACATTCCCACTGTTACATACTTTTGTGCCTTTCAAACAAAGCCATTTTCCATGACTGACAGACTGAGTTCCACCACAGCGGTCACAAAGCAATGAAATTCATCTGGGCTAGGATATTTCTTGATAATCACTTCATCAATTTACTGTCTGACCTTTCATACAGACTAAGTATGTCCTATGACCCTTGTTGTCAAACTACAGACATATAAACAGAGAGACAATTTTTGCGCCCCATGGACTTTAAATGGTTTATTTATTAGGAATGCAAAATATCAAGAAATAAATTTCACCATATCAATGAACAGCACTTTTTTCAGTTAAATATCATCAAACAAAAATAGATCTATACTCATTATTCATACCCATACTCATACATTTATTCAATCGCTGGCCTTCCATTCCCGCGTTTCTTCTCAACAAACAGTGCATGTGAAACAACCCTGCCCAGGTTCCAATACCACAAACTGTGATTCTTCTGCTAGAAGAACTAAATATAATTTTGCACAGCAATGACAAGACATCCCATTGACTGATGTTACATTTTGGGATATAAATAAGGATATGTCTGATTTTTTTTCTAATAATGCTTCATGAAGTGTGAAGTGCTTTTGATTAAATAATTCATCATTTTCTGTCAAAGCACGACTGCTTTGAAAGGAAATTGTAAAACTCAAATATTTGTTTCTAAGTAGGCTGTCACACAAAAATCCATCAATTGATGTCCCATATTCTTCAACACATTTTAGCGTTATGAGGACATTGAATACAGAATAAGCCTCAAAATGCTCACATTGAACTGTATCAAGTAATAAAGCAATACCCAAAGCATTTTCAAGAAAATATTGAGTTACTGGTTCTGTCATAGAAGGAAGTTGAGTCAAAAGCCAATCACTAGGTTCCTTGGTACTAAACATGAAAGCTCAGCTTGTTCTGTCATTAATTCCCTGCTTTTAGTAAAGGCTTTTTGGTGGTTTCTTGGTCATGAATAACAAACAGAAATCATTACAAGAAAATAACTGAAGGCTATGCTTGGAAAGTGCTTTACAAAGAACAACAGCACAGTTTATGAGTACAGAATTACATACAATGTTATGGGCCAATAAAATAGACCAAACAGACACCAATAACAGTATTGTGAGCATCATCAATTTAGTCTGCACATTGCACTAGCCATGACTTCAAACATAATGTGATGCTGTTCAATATGCTACAGAGAAAAACAAAACAAAAGGAAATACAGAAATAATTGAATAATCTTCATGGTCCCAAAACACAAAAAGCCCACACTAGATACAGACAAATATCCTGGGCCCTCTTTTATCAACAGTGCGTACAATTCTAAATTCTATCATATGAGTCAAATCCCACACCTTCTATATCACCATGGTCACGCACGCTTAGGTCAATTTGCATCCTATACACCTCTAATTAACCATATGAATAACCTCTCTAACATTGTTGGATTTCAAACACATGGAAACAATCATCATGGTCACTGAAAACAAACTCCCTGCTGTACGCAATGAGTTCTAAATCTTCAAGATGAGTTGTAGGACTACATTTTCAAATGGCCCTCCTTTGTGTGTTTGAAACATTTTTGCTCAGATTAATCCACATGTCAAATCTACTCAAATTATATGGATTAGTTCATTTGGTCATCATTAGTAAACTGAAACACGAGACAGATGTACAACATTGAATATTCTGTGAGATTCACAATAATTTTTACTTGCAGTTTCGCAATTCTACCACTGGGTTTTGTGAGAAGCATGGTGTGTGTTTATTTAAGCACATTTCTAACCTCAAGTACAAGTTAATAAATCCCACACTTTGTGCAGGCATGATCGTACGCACCCTTTACGCACCGATCTCTGCTCAAGTACGGTTGATAAATGAGGCCCCAGGCCTTTTTTAAAGAAGAAATAGACATGCGGAAAATAAACAAGGCAAATTTCACCACACCACCTGATAGATAAAAATGGTTATACATGTGTTTTACTTAGCTGTGCAGTAATCCCATATGTCCATGAGCATATAAAAGTTTCATTTTAGGTTGAGCCTTCTGAGATAGTAGGACAATGTAGGTATTTTATCCGTCTACAGAGAGGAACTAGCAATTTCAAAGTCTGAGATTCAATCTCCTTTCTCTTCAGGTCTCTCCAAGGAAGCTAAAAGTCACACTGTAAATATTACAGACTCGATAGCTTTTAATTATAAACTCAGATAATATATGTGCCACCTTTAAAAATGTCTTTTTGTGTAGTTCCAATAACAGCAACATAACTATAGGGAAAAATACACAAACATGAAAATGCCCAAGGAGCACACCACACAAAGGCCAAGGTTGAGCAACAGCTTGATTTTGGGAGGTTCATAAAGCATCTCCATAATGATTTGTTCCTGTTCTTCCTCTGACACCTTAGCTTGGCTTGTGGGCACCTGATCTTTATAGCCGCAGATCCAGTCAAACACACGCATGCACAAACTCCTCTCCCCTCGGTGGCGGCCAGCACTGCCGTTGCTACATCCATCGTCCTCTTTGCCCCCTAGGTCAGCATGCCCATTCCCAAAGCTCTCCATCGATGTGGGCAGATTGATATTTTGGGTCACGTGTTCGTGGTCTCCAGTGGGCATGAGGAGTTTGATGTCTGCACCGTCCAGGATCTTTTCTTTCTGGAGGTCCGTAGGTATCTTCTTGTGGAGGGCACTGTTGCCATTGCAGTGGATGGGGCTCTTGTTGAGCTCGCTGAGCTCTTCCCGGTCTCTGCCAGGAAGGCTCTTGACTTTGGGAAGCCCCCACACTGTGGTGTTGTGAATCTTTTCTTTTGAGGGGGGTGGGGTGCAGAGACTGACAACCACAGCGACAGTTCCAGAAAGCCAGAAGAGACTAGCTGCCACGTACATGTAGTGAATGTGGGTAATAAAAAAGGGACGGTCGTCCGGCTGGTCACAGCGGGGTTCGCGGTAGATGAACCCAAGGATCAGGCGCAGGGTGCCAAGGGTGAAGCCCGTCATGCCACCCCAGAATGCACCTGTCTCATTGCAGCGTTTCCAGAACACACCGAGCATAAACAGGGCAGCGATTGGTGGTGTAAGGTACCCGGCAATCTCTTGAATGTAGAGGTACATCTGGCCTCCTTGCATCTCGATGATGACTGGCACCCAAGCGATGCTGATTCCCACCATAACGACCACAAACATACGACCAACAATGACAAGCTCTCGGGAAGAGGCGCACTTGCGGATCATCTTGTAAATGTCCAGAGTGAAGATGGTGCTGGCACTGTTGAAGATGGAGTCCAGGTCACTCATAAGAGCAGCAATCATGACCGCCATCATCAATCCGCGCAGGCCGATCGGCATCACGCTCATCACCAGGCGGGGGTAAGCAATGTTCGAGCAGCCCGCCTGGCTACCACACACCTGCATGCAGTGCTCTGGGTTAATACACACAAGCTCGTCGGCAAAAAGTATGCGGGAGATCATCCCTGGAATGACGATGATAAACATGGGAAGGATTTTCAAAAATCCTGCCATGAGTGTAGAACCCTTGGCATGGGCAAGGTTCTTAGCTGCAAGCACTCTCTGAACGATGACTTGATCGGCACACCAGTACCAGATCGAGGCCGGCGTCTGTCCCAAAAGAAAGCCGGTCCAGGGAATATCCTCGTCAAGTGGCCCACGCAAGATCTTCAGGGAGTCTGGCTTTGGGTCGATGCGGCAGGAGTTGGTGTAGGTGAAGTTGTTGGCGGCCAGTATGGCAGTGACGTTAGGGATAGCCTGCATGTACTTCTCTCTTACTCCCTCCAGGCCACCCACCTTCACCATGCTGATGACAGTCAGACTCAGAGCGCCACCAATCATAAGCACAGCCTGAAGGGTGTCGGTGTAAATCACAGCCACCAAACCGCCAGTAATGGTCAACACAGCAGTCATGCCAATGAGAAGGATGATTGACAAGTACAGGTTCCAGCCAAGGGACTCCTGTATAAACAGGGCTCCAGCATACAAGTCAACAGACAGCTTGGTGAAGACATAAAGCATAATGGAAAGTGCTGCAAAGTACACCTTCAGCCTCTTCCCACCATAGCGCTTGGAGAGGTACTCTGGCATTGTGTAAACCCCACAGTGGATGTACACAGGGATGAAGACCCATCCTAGAAGCTGCAAAAGCAATAGGGCATTGAATTCCCACGCTCCAACGGCAAACCCGCTGGCAGCTCCAGATCCAGCAAGTCCGATGAAGTGTTCGCTGCCTATGTTGCTGACGAACAGCGATGCTCCGATCACTATCCAGTTCATGGATCGGCCGGCGAGAAAGTAGCCGCTCACCGTGCTCCGATTGGCTTTCCACATGGCGAAGAAGCCAATTGCAAGGACCAAGACAAAGTACAGCCCCACAATTGCAATGTCAGCAGCTTCCATTGCTACCGCCATGACTCAGACGACAGTCTACTCCTGATTTAATAAGAATTTCCTTTAAAAAGTACCTATGGGTTAAAGATGTGGTTTAATGGAATAAAATCCTACGACGCATCTGCTTTTGTTAAAGGGCTTTATCCTTTGGTTTGCTGTCTGTCTGGAAGGAAACTGAAGAATCCACCATCTGGTCAATTTCTATGAGTTTTAAGGTAAGGTAATCCACCGGTACTATGAGGATGGCACAGGGGATTTTTTTGGGGTAGGATGCTTCAGGTCTCTGGTCTAGTAATGGCTAGAGTTAACATTCCTGCAAGACAGCAAAGAAAAAGACAAAGGTCTCATTAGTGACCATGTTGATTGGTGACTGGCTAAACGATGAGGGACGACACACAAGCACTTGCACATCATACAGAATTACACTTAATTTCAAATGAAACCTATATGCACAAACTCAAAGCACAAACTTGAATGTGTAAATACATTTTATTTACTTAAGCAGTGTTCAGATTTCATACTGCAAATACACAGAGTTGTAGACCACATCCAATTATCAGAGAAATGGGAGAGCACATGATGCCATCAGTCATTCATCACTCAGTTCAGACATTCATGCCCATTTATTTCAAACAAACAACTGTAATTGCCTGGGACTGGCGTACATTAACAATAGCCCTGCTTAAACAAAAATTGCACTTTTGAATTGAGAGCCAGGTTAATCAGATTTAAATTGCCAATCCCATCAATCAGGAAAGCTAGCAATGTAAACACGTAATCCAACTGGTGAATACAATATGCATGGATTTGTTAACTGAAAAGGCAATAGCACACTTTATAGGCTCATGCATTCATAAGGCTCAAATAGGGCGCCTTTAACTAGTAACTTTAGCCATCCAAAATGTTGGGATAATGACCAACTTTTGTCCAGCTAAACTGCTAAAGGACGTAAACAAAAAACAAGGTTGAAACAAAGGCACTTCTTATGTTATATTTTCGTAAATAGTGGTTGAAACCTCTCTGCTCATGTAAAAACATTATGCTTTGGGACATACAAATAAGAATTAAAGGTGGATCACCTTATTCCCATTACATGTTCGCAGTTCAGCTGGAACCACTAATCAGAAATTTAGCTGCAAGCAGCAATGAGTGGGCCAAGCAGTGAATCGCGCCTAGGTTGCCATGACAACAGAATGTACTTTGGTCAGAGAGATGTCCATAATCCCACAAGTTTCAAGCCAATACACTAAAGTTTGGCTGTTTGGCGGCTTCCCGATTAAATTTGTTTGGCTATGATGGCCGAACACTTTGACAGAGAAAAAATAAATCACATTACCACATGTCAGGCATGGGCTGGAGATCATCTGTGTGTTTCAGCTACTGAAAAATTTTGATAAAATCCAATACGGCAGCTGAATACTTATGCTGACCTGAGAAGTTGGCAATGACCATTCATGGAACAACTTACAGTATGACCAGACATCAGGAGATAAGAGCCAAAATAAATTTTTGCTTATTATAGCAAATATCTAATTAGACCTTGAGTCTGTAAATAAAGTTATAATAATAACGCCCCTGAGTGGCCAACTTGCACCAAATTTGTTGTGCCCTCTTGGGATGGGTCAGTAGTCATGTGACCACATTTGGTTACGATACATCAAAGCGTTGCTGAGATTCAAGCTCAGGAAGTGGCGACTTTGCCATCAAATTTGATTGACCATTATGGCCGAATGCTTGTCAATCCAAGAAATCTGTCTGATAACTTTTGATGTTCGATCATATATACTGGGGATGGGCATTTGATTAATTTTTCTTAGCGATCATTGGGGGAATAAACTATCGACTTTCCATTAATTAGTAATATTTTTATGTAATTTTTTTCACTTTTTATATATTAAAAACGCAATGAAAATACAAAAATACAGCGTGTTTTCCCGCAATGGAATCTTTATTACGACGAACTTACAACAGTTAAATTGGACATTTAATGCTTAGGCTAAACTTTAAAATATGCGCTGCAGTGCTCTTAAGCAGCGGAGCCTGCAGCTGTGAGTTGGCATCGTGATTCTCTTATCTAACAGTAAGGTATTGCATAACCTGCCCTTTAGTAGACCTACTTTTCTCTGTCCTTAAAAATTATTGCATGCAGAAAACTTACTGAAAGGAAACATCATATTTTAACGGCTGTTCAGGTAGCCTACATTTTAAAAAAAAGTCTCTAGAAAATGAAAATCCTTTGGTTCGTTTCTGTTATGTGAACTGGTTCAAAGCCTGAATTCTGAACACTGCTTCGTTTGATTGACTTGTCATTTTGTGTTCTGTCTTGTAAGGATGACGGAGGTTGGACAAATACAAACAAAACTTTCAAAATACAACAAGCACACACCACTTCTATCTATAATATCCAAGAGGGATATGCCCGAATGCCCGAACCAATCTTTGGTGCAACTGCTGCGCTGGGAATCGTCTCGTAGAAAAACATTCAAAGCCAGTAGGGTGCATTGCTATCTGCAACATTACAGAAGATGCACCCGCAAATGAGACGGCTGAACTTTCTCTGATGTATAAAAACAAGGGCTGCCCACCATCGCCGGTGTGCAGTGAGAATCCCTCTGCCTGTCAACTGTGGCACGTGTGCCAGGAGTTGCCGACCCCTGTGTTAATTCATCGAAAAAAAGGGTGAGAGATTAGCCTACCTAACAATTAGGCTACTTAACAAAGCCTTGTAAAAATAACTTGTAACTCAGACACAGAGCGGGATGCACTGCCACCGTGGAAGTTGTACTTATATACGGCTTTGCAGTGAATGGAGTAATTTTTTTAAATTCAAAATGGTCCCACGCCACACTTCACCGTGACCGCTACATGATTATTTTTGAGATTTATGGACACTTGCAGGTAACTGAGTATTGTGTTGTAGTCAAATATTGTCCCGAGGTAGTAAAATGTTTAACTGCTGCCACACAGTGAAATACATTGCATGACTTCACGACTCTACGCAACACAACCTGCATTAATTTTATCCATTAAAAGTTAACATGATCGACAACATTCTTTTTCGATTAGTCGATTAATCATGCCAATCCCTAATATGTGCCAAGTGTCATGGAAATTGGAGAAACTATGTAACTGCTGAAAATTTAGTTTCACTTTCAGCAAAATCCAAAATGGTGGAAAATCTAGTTGGGCGAAAAACTTCATCATATGGTGTGTTAGAATCGGCATGATCCAAGGATTCCAACGGTGCCAGTTGTCCAAAAATCGGTCACACGGGTCAAAAGTTACGTATGTAAATGTACCTCCAACTTTGACCAGTTGGTGGTGCAAGAGGGTGCGAGGTGCCAACATGAAATTGGGTCAGAATGATCATGGGACTGTGCCCAATCAGTGTGCCAAATTTCAGCATTTTTTACCATACGGTTCTACGGGCTGCCACAGACACCCATCGAGTTGAAAAATAATAAGAAAACACACAACATAACGTCTGCTGAGCTGGAATTTGCCCACTGCCCATTGCCCATGGGCTCTGTGCACAGAAGATGTAAAGTCCCAGAAGGACTTTCGTACAGGATGATTATTCTTTTCCAATCTATTCTTGTGAAGTACGGTAAGCTAGATTGATATTAGCATTAAGTATTAGTTGTATTGCATAATTATACTAGTTTATTATCCAAAGTAAGCCTTACTAATAAGCTCTTCATGTTCGTTGCCAGTTCAGCGTGCATTTCGTAGTTAGCGCATAGCTATAGTCTCATTACACTGTTTACCATCGTAAAACTAATTACCAGAAAACAGTGACCATTCTGAACGAATGTCCTTCTGGGACTTTACGTCTGTCGTGCACATAGTCCACTGGCAGCACTCAATCTTTGTTTACCTCTAAATGTCCTCAGAGACATTTGCTGCAAAGTCCGATACAAACAAAAGTTCTCTTTGATTGTCTTCCATAGATCACTGAAAATATTTAAAAAGCAAGCAATAACTTTCATGTGATATAGGCTTCGCCAATGACACACGAATAGTGCAGATGAGCTAGACTGCAAGGTGGAGACAACTGTCTGCAGACCTATTCACACAAATCAATTTCGCCAATTAAAATAGTTAGGATACCTTATATCAGGGGTCAGCAGCCCCTGGTATGCGTGCCACAGTTGAAGGATTCCTACTAGCATGCCGGTGATGGTGCGCTGCCCTTGTTTTTATATATTAGAAAAAGTTTAGCCGACTAATCTGCTGTTGAACAGCCATTGGCTGTTGTAGTGTGCATCTCCTGTAAGGTGACATTCGGTAATGTACCTTACAGGGTTTTAAACATTTTTCCACAAAAAAGTCCCGGCGGTTCGGGCATTCAGGCATATCCCTCTTGGATATTATGGGTAGAGTGCTGTGTGCTTCTTGTATTTTGAATGTTTTGCTGTAGGCTATTTGAGAGAATAATTTTGAGAGAGAACATGAAATGACAAGTCAATCAAACATATGTTTGAGTGTTCAGAACTCAAGGCTTTGAGCTGTTTCCCGGAACCAAATGACTGATATTTGCTAGAGACTGTTTTGAAATGTAGGCTACATGAACAGAACCGCCACCTCCAGTTAAAAATGTTTTTGTCCTTTCAGTAAATTTTCTGCCTTTCTGCAACAATTTGTAAGGACAGAGGGACCATCATAGGCAGGATATCCAATTCTTGACTGTTAGACATGAGAGAAGCACAGTTAAAAACACAGTGAGATTGTTGTTAGTTTTGTTACTTGGCTATTAGATAAATCCATTGCACAAACCCATAATGAGCTATTGTGCCTCCCGTTATGCAAGTCTGCCTGTAGCATGCATTTTCATGTATGAAATTTATAATTATTAATTTGGAATGATGGGATGATTCATTGACTTTTTTATTTTAAAAACATAACAACACAAATGGCCATTTTGCATCCAGCCAGAAGAGACATATTTTCACTTATTATGAAATTATTAAATTATTAGGAAATTCTGCATAGTTATGCATAGTAAAAAAAACAAGACTATTTTTATTGGCACCACATGTCAAAAAGGTTGCTGACCCCTTCCTTATATCAATCAAATGCAGAGGGCTGCATGTCCTGCTTTCTTCTCTGATGAGAACACAAGTTTGCTTGTCAACAAGCATCTCAGAATCATCACTTATTTTCAAATCATGCAAGGTCTCTCTCTCTCCACTTTTCCACTACACATTTGTTTCAGGCTGCAACGGCCACTTTTACAAAGGTCTGCTGGCACACAAGTCCCCTGTCTCATAACATCACAGCTTTCAAACAATCACTCTCTTCATCTCACAATAACAGTTCCTTTCACACAACTAGGCCTCAGCACACAGTTTAGGTTACACTTCACATTTTTCTTGCTTTGTTCCTCCCTCTCCATGTGACCATATCTGAGTAGGCCTACAGTCTCACCATCCTCACATGTTTTCCTCTCAGTCAAGGACCCTTAATGTCAAAAACAGGGATCTTACTTTGATTTGCATTAAAAGGTCAGCTTTGGTCAGTTACTTAAAAATGTGGTGTTATCTTCAGGGGAGAGAGTCAGAGAGAGAAAGTCAAGTTTCTATTGTATCATTATCAGTTATTTTGGATTACATTTTACTTCTAACTAGGGTGATCAGACGTCCCTGATTTGTTTTGGTGGTCAGTCCCAAGAAAACCCACTTCGTCCACAATTTTTGAAGCTAAAACATTACACAACTCAACAAAACCATTTTTTGAAAGCTCTGGTCATGCTGAAAGTGAATTTGAAATGTTAACATCAAAAAATTGGGGATGCACTATTCCTGTTTCAGCCCCACGAATAGCTGTCCATTGAAAGTATGTTTCGGTTACATCCATTAAGCTATAATACAGAAAAGCATAATCCATGGCATGAAGGTAGCCTGGACCCTTGTTCTACACTTTTGTTTCATACAATTACAGTCTGTACATTCGGTAGTGCGATGTGATTGCATGCTTGAGGTGTTTATGTTTAAAAAGATTGGATCAGCCCCTGACTGAAAGCTTGCCTTGACTCATAGCACTCTAGCTTTGCATTCACAACGCCTCCCTCTGTTCACTACAATCGAGGTCTAGGCATGGCCAGCCTAGTGTGGAGGTAGTTGGCACGTTAAAATCACACCCAGAGGTTATATAGGCTTTCAAAAATTTACAGTTTATGCTGGGGGAGGGGGTGCACTATTATATATATATATAGGTAGCCTATTATTGTTATTCCTAGAGATAAATGTTATATCTACCAGCACCCATCTAAAGTGTCATTTACATTTGTGGGGAGAAAAATATTTTCTGACCAGGGAAAGAATCTTTTTAAACCAAACAGGACAGGATGTGTGAATCTGATGTCATAGATTTTAATAGATTTAACACCTTTTGTGACTATGTTGTAAGATGTATTTATATTTCCCTTGACTCTTTGGAGAGCTACCCATTAGCAGGTGGTGAGCTGTAACTCCAGCTACCTGTTGGAGACCCCTGCTAAGCTTCTGACCTGTTTAGCAAGTGACCACATTACTAGAATTACTCTGGATGCCAACGACAACATGGGGAAGGGATGCAGTAAGCTATATTGTAGGAACCCTAGATGTTGACAATGTAGGCCTGCCAACAACATTACAACGATGCTACTACTAGTGCATGTGTTCTGTCAGTTGTTGTCTAGAGTAGACCTAGGCTGATGTCTGATTTTAAGAGGCGAGTCGGAGCTCGCAGGTGGAATTTTCCTAAACCACAGATGACGAATTCACTCTCTAGGAAATATCAGACAGGCCCATAAACGTAAGCTCATGGTTGAGCTAACGTTATGCCTTTTTGATACTGTATTGAAGATAACGTTAAGTCTCATGATCTTACCATACATAGCTGCCACACACATTACATTTTCTGGCAAACGTCTCGTTATTGACTGTGATTGATTGATCGGTAACAACCTTCGCCTCAGGTCTACCAAAAACAATAAAACACCATCACATCCTATGCTTAAGCCACACTGTACTAAGCTAGAAATTACATGAGTGTACGAAGAGAAATGGAGAAGAGGTGGATACCGGTGGATAGGCTGCAGCCTCCTGCCAAGTCGACGTAAGCTACAGTTCTTGACTTGAGCACCTAAGGCGCCAGGAAATTTCTAGAATAACTATAAAGAATGAGATTATGGTTTTCATACCACAATCTATTACTGGGTCCCTAAAAGGTTACTAACTGTAGGTGATTAAAATACATGGAATAGCCAAGGTGAACACATAAACGACTACGACGGACGTTGAATCATAGACGAGCTGACTCACACGTCTTACGACATTGTAGGCCTACGTAGTCTGTCTAACCATCACACTTGTAACCATCACACAGACTGTACTAAACTCAATGACAGATAGCCTTACCCTTCAATACAATATATTCACTCTCTCCATTAGATCCTCTATAATTACCCCCTAATTTCCCTAAGCTGTCAGGCTCCTTTAGTTTACTTACCATTTCCGTACAAAAACCTAGTCAAAATTCAGAGCGCAGCATCAGACATACTCGTCCAGAGGGCTTTGGATGAAGAATCGAAATCCACCGCTTCTCCGAAGTCTGGTGATGTCCACGTGTGACTGACAGCAGTACTCACTAATTTAAATATAGTTCATCTCAGTAAACTATCTTCCTCACCATACAACTGCCGGACGGCTCAGTGCTTATATAGCCTACATCGCTAGGCTAGTCTAACTGATGGTGTCTGTTCACGCCCCAAAAAATGTGCTTTTCATGCCACGCCCATCCTGGTTCTCGCAAAACGGATAGGCTGGCCAGATCTTCTATTAAACATTATCTGGGCTGGCTAAAATGTTGCTAATATATATATAGCACTTTAACTATTGTTTTGTTTGTTTGTTTGTTTGTTTGTTTTTTAATGGATGGTGCACTGACCAGAGAGCACTTTCAATTTCGTTTTACTTGTGACAATGACAATAAAGACGTTCTACATTCACAATACATTTTATGGTTCATTACCATGAAATTCAGACAGGAAAAATCCAGATGGCCCTGAAGTCATTTAGCGACACACTCCTGGGCTTAATACTAATCCTATTTAATTTGCTGGCCCTAATACAGAACAGAACAGTCTAGAATGGTCAAGGTGTCAGAACTGAGTCTTTGTAAATTTCCATGATAGTAGTTCCATGAAGTAGTACTAGTTGAGACTTCTGGGGTTATGCAGTGAGGGGTTATGCAGTTCATATGGTGCTGATGCCACTTGCAGCTGTTAACAACCACCCAAGTAAGTACAGCCTGTCTGTCTGCCCTGTGGTGGAGTTATTTGTGCATCACCTGCATCTGATGATAATGGACAGGGCAACCATGAAAATGTCTACTTTGCTTAACAAGTAAAATATGTATTGCAGCATTGTCTGCATTGTTTAAACATTTGTTTTTTAGTCACACAGAAAAACTGTGGGCTAATTCATTTTCATCCATCCACTGTCCGTTCTAGTCATGATAAACTTCTTCATCGAGTCTCTTCATCTAACTCTTTACATTGTGTTGTTACTGAGTGTTGTACTCTGGATTGCAGATTTCATACAACACATCACAACATCCTCATTGCCCCAGTTTTGCCCCAAGGACTCTGCTGCAAGCCTTTTTTTCTATTATACAACAAATCCCACAATACATTGTGGTTGCTGAAGGACGCTTATTTGGTGCGACTTGGACGCATGCGTAGACGTTTTGACCTCGCTTCATAGTCACAGGAGAAAATGGCAGGCATTGGCTTGGGGCTGCAGGTATGACATTCGGAAAACCTTTACCATTTCTTTTGACTTCTGCTAAGTGTTTGATTTGAAATGGTTAAAAAATGCAAAAACAGGACGTATTCAACAGTAATGAGGGTTTAAGGCTATATAATGTTTTCTCAAAGTGCAGTTCGACGTGGTGTTCGCAGGGCTATACGTTAGCTAACACAAGCAAATTTGGCTAACGTTCAATGATGTGGTGTGTTCGTAATGTCAGTCGTTAGCCGTTATTCAATGAAAACTCAGAAATCATTGTTTGTCATGCATATTGTGATGCCATATTGTTTTTAAGCTACATCTTTTGCATATACTTATGAAACGCCAATGTAGTGAAACAAGTGTCGATTGTCATTCTGTTTCAAGTTAGCAGTAGCTAATGTTCTATGCTAGGGCATAGCCAACTCTCTGACTAGCTAACTCGGCTAATATTAGTGGAAAGCCGAAACACGCCACTTAACTATGAACTTGAAGGTTATCGTGTGAAGACTCTTGGGTGTCATTCAACATTGCCGTGTTTCACTCTGCGTACTCTATTCGATGGCTGACGTGTTCAATAATTTTAGTACTAAGCTGGCTCAGTTGATGGTTTATGTAACGTTAACGTTAACTTCTGAATCTTAGGCCAATCTTGTCATGCATTTCACCCTACAGGTGCGTCAGTTCAGCACGTCGGTCATCCGACCAGCTGCAAAGCTTATTAAGGTAAGTGTGAAGGGAATGAGTTCTGTTTTGTGTTTTTCATTTGGACGTCAATGTAGAATCATTTTTTATCTGTCTGGGAAGGAACAGTAGATTTTGTGTGTCTCTGGTAGAATATGGACTGAATGGTGTGTAGGGATATATCATGCTGTGAGATGCTTATGGACCTTCTTGTTTGGCCAATCAAACGCCCTTTGCCTCACAGTCCTTTTAAAATGTATTTCCTTTAGCCCCCAATTCAGGTGTATGGAGTGGAAGGTCGCTATGCCACAGCTCTTTTCTCTGCAGCCAGTAAGCAGAAGAAATTGGACCAGGTGGAACAGGAGTTGGGCCGCGTGACTGTAAGTAACTTTCATGTCTTCACACTGGTGACGTTCTTGGCCTGGAGGCATTAGGCCATGTTTTCGAGTTGTCCATCAACATGTCTTCCCTCTGTCTGTTTCTCCACGATAACTTCACAGCGCCTCAAGGCATGTCATTTAAATTTGGTACAAATATTTAAATCAATGAGCTGACCATATTTGAGATCAGAGGTCAAAATTTAAGGTCACTGAGACCTTTGTGACTGTTTAGTGCCACTTTTTAATGTACTGGGAACAGTGTTGTCAAAATTGGGATGTGTGTCAAGAACTGTGCTTCGTTGTGGATATAGGCTCTTGGTATAGACAAGAAGGTTGTGAGAGTTGTATGGTGAACAACTTTTTGTTGGGGCAGGCAAAGTTTGCCATTTTGGCCTATACCATTGATGCAATCAAGTTGTTCTTTTGTGTGTATGCATCTTTGTGTGTAGGGTTTACTTTCACGAAATTATTGTGGGTGGTTAGGAATCACTTGGTAAGAGTTTAACAGGCAATTGTGACCATGAAAGTGAATGTTTTGTTAACATTATGTCCTAAGAATGCCTTCTGCAAATTATAGTATTTCTGTTTAATTGTGCTGTTTCCAAAATGGTGTGCATACTTTTACCAAGTTCAGTTTTTTTTTTTTTTTCGTTTTTTTTATTATTTTACCATGTTGGTTTGCAATTAAAGGACTGTATCTTTTCCTCTGTGACTATGTCTTACCGATTGAACATGTTAAATCAGCCACAATCGAGCCAACAGAAGTCTGCTGATATCAGCTGATCTGTGCATAGTGCTTGGATTTGGGCCAAAGACACGCATTGTCAGCCCAATGCTATCAGATGTCCATCTGTTGGCTTTGTGTGCATGCTCTATAAGATGAACCAAAAGGGTTAAATAGAGAAGTCTGTTTTTAGAATTTTGGTTTGTTAATATAATCCTACCTTAGTTTTAGCACTCCCTCCCTCCTTATGTACACAGTCAGTCGTTTTCTCTAAGTAATCTTCTCCTGTTGTCTTTTTTGTCACCCAGGCTATGATTAAGGACCCCAAAATGTACAGCATCATGATGAACCCCCATGTCAAGCGGAGTATTAAGCAGAAGACTGTCAGTGATGCCCTCAACAAGGCCAAGGTGTCCCCCATCACAATCAACCTCATCAGTGAGTACTTGACAACCCCCCTTTCCAGAAACTGCTACAAGATGAACATTGTTCAGCGTCCAAAACCCTGAATTATGCATGTATCAATTCATTCGAATTTGCTGCCACCAATGCTCCACTGTAAGATCCTGCACTTCAGGGTCAGCCCAGCGCTGCATAATAGTAGGAGATAGGAGTTACACAACATGGCACTTGAACAGACTTGTTCCAGAAGTGCAGCTTCATCAGTGCACTGGAATCTTTGCTTTTCACTGTCAGATTTGATCATATAATCTGTCTGTTAAGATCACATCCAAAGAAGCAAATGCAAACATACTGACACCTTCACAGTACCATCTGTCACTGCATTTCGCTGCATTTCAGTCATATGTTGATTATTTCACAAGTGATTATTTATATTGATTTAGTTATTTATATTTTTATATTCATTAGATTTATAGTGTTTTCATAGTTCATCATTAGAATCTCATAGTCCGCTCCTCATAGTTCAATCCTTAAAAATGTCTATATTAAGTGCCATAAAGAAAAACAAAGTACTTAAAAGTTTAATGTTTCTCAATTGCAATTTTCGATGTGGAGCTGTTAAATGACCTTTAAGTACTGCATGGATATACAATATTTCAGGGTTATTTATAATTGTTTTCTTTATTCATTATTTATGAAAGAATGAAGCCTACAGTCTGTGTGTACTCAGTGCTCTGTTGCTATGGTGACTTTCTGTATTCCAGATGTTCTGGCTGAAAATGGCCGCCTGACCCTCACCTCTGACGTCATCAGTGCTTTCAGTAAGATGATGAGTGCCCACCGCGGTGAGGTCACCTGCTCAGTCACCACAGCACAGGTATGCAACATATTCCTTTATATCTCCGTACTGTTTTTCTTGACATGATGTCAGACTGTTTTGTGCCTGTTATTCTTAACAGTTCAGGACAATGGTGCACATAGAAGGTTCAAACAATATTGTAGTTAGAAACGTATAAAACCATCCCTGCAGTTTTTGCACTTGGAAAGTGATAAAGAATATTTACTGAAGGCCAAGCTATATACTTTTCTTATGAAAGGTACCAAACTTCCTGTCCTTACACAAGATGCATTTATCATACTCTTTTAACCAGAGAGGGGTGGCGGTAATGGCCATGCACAAAACTTACCTGCAAGTTGAAAATTGATATGTTCTGTGATCCTGATTCTGTTTCTTTCTTTCTTTTTTTTTTTTTTTTTTTAAACATGGTTAGCCGTTGGATGAAGCCAGCCTGGCTGAGCTGAAAGTTGCCCTGAATGGTTTCCTGGCAAAGGGAGAGACCATCAAGCTGGAAACTAAGGTATACCTGTGGCCAACAAAACTGTGTGTGAAGTTCTTACCGTCTCTGTAGCAAAAGATTGCACTGTAGTGTGAAAGCCACCTGCTTGCCTTTCCCAGTTCAAAAAAAATGTTTTTATAAGTGTTTTATGAAGTAGTATGAAATTGTGTAATTCTGTTGCCTTCTATTAAATGTGCTGTGCATTGGTCAGTTTTGCTGGAAACTTTTGACTGAAGTCACACTTTGAGTTGTTTAAGATTCTGGCACATTCTATAAAGCAGTGTTGGAACACATAGCACTGCTGTGTAGTCAGGCTGAAATTATCTCCGTCGAAAATGTGAATTGCATTTAGACTCTTCTAAGCCTTCCTTGTAATACGGAAACAATTTGATATACAAATATGCTGAAATATTTAAAATCAGCACTTGGTTTGGTGCTTCTTACTGAAATGATACTTTAAAATCTTGTCAATAATGTTCAATTTCAGTGAACTCAATGAAGAGATGAGCATTTTACTCACTTGTCTCTTTGCTGTGTTGTCTCTACACAGACCGACCCCTCCATCCTTGGTGGCATGATTGTCAGCATTGGGGACAGATATGTTGACATGTCTACTAAGACCAAGGTTCAGAAGCTCACTAAACTGATCAGGGATACCTAAGTCCTGTGGACTCATCTGACCAGACCTGAATAATCAATCCCAGAGTAGAGAGGGGGCAAAGTCCAAGCGTCTCACACAGCCTCTCAGTCTATGAAAATTAACATGTCCTTTTGTGTTCATAATAAATATTATGTAACGTATAACTTTGTTTTTCTGTGTGTGTTCTTGTGGGGCACATCAGTCTGTGTGAATGCACATTTACATAACACTGAAAAGACCCAACATTGCAGTGCTTTCAAAACATGCCAGGAACAATTCTGGAGTCAACACCTGTTGTGTGAAATGAACGACAGTAGATGTAACGCAGCTTGTCAGAAAGGACATGCTTCATCCATGGCTGCCTACATTTGCGATTTCAACTACATGTAACAAAACATTAAGATGTTTTGTATGAGTGTGCGCACACACACCCATACACACCTCAGGACCACCTCCAGTGGTAAGATCAATACAGTCCGCAGTTATTTAGCTAAGCTTACAAATGTGGTTTCTCAGCTAATTGACACGTACAGACTGCTAGAGGTATGCAACAATCCAAACCAGTTGTCCAGCTCAGAAGGCCAGTTGTGAAAGACTGGAATCCTGACCTGGCTACCGGCTTTGATTAGCACTAATTGGCACAGATGTCTCCAGACTAGAGTTTCAGGATGCATCCATGGTTTAGAGGATGCAAATCCTGTTGAAGCCAGTTTTATCTGTTCATCAGAACTGGAACCACCAGAGGTGTGGTGAGCTTCTAGGGAAATGAGTTTGTTTACAGATGCAGTTCTTTGGGAACCGCTGCCTAAGCCTAAGCAGTGTGATTAAGATTTGTCACACCTGTGGGTGGGAGTAGAGTTACGTTGTGTGTTTGCATTTAATGTACACCTGTAAGCCTGTATAGGTATGGGTGGGCTGTGATTTCCTGACTGGTTCTGTAAGATGTACAATCTCTGACGCCTATGTGATTCCTTGATAGGACAGGAAGTGCTATGCAAATTGCCTCTCTGCGGAGGGGACAAGGAAAGTTCACACCATCCACCAGTTTCCTGTCACTGGTCCTGTGAGGACAATTTGATGAAGCAACACTGCAACATAGGTTGTGTCTAATACACTTTCTATCATCACAGATGTGACAGATGCAGACCTCATGCCACAAATAGCAGGCTGAATGGTGTTTTTGGAATGTGGACTTTTTGTTACATCCATATAGCCAATAAAATGTCTTTATTCTAGTCATGAGGAAATATTCACTAAATATTCACTGGCACTGGCAAAATGTGGTAGGGGATTGAATTCTCTTTATATTTACTTTTCTTGCTGTACTTTCAACAACTGTATCACATCATGCAAGGATGTTTCTGTTGCTGTTTCCTCACTGTCCTTCAAGTCACTTTCAATCCACAACCGCAACTTGACCATGTTGCATGAAGCACAGGTGGTCATGTCTCAATACATGTTATGGTTTTCTCTCATAATTTTATTCATTCTTTATTTTACATGGAAGATCCCATCCAGGGTTATTTAGAAAGCCTAAGGATTTCATCACCATGTAAGTGAACCCTTAGGAACCCATTGGAGCCTGTGCCAGCCTTAGAACCCTTAGTATCTCTACAGCTCTGCAAACCCTCTTGTTAAACCACTATTTCATTCAAAACGGTCTCATACTCTCAGAAAGCAGAGCAAAATCCAGTTTATTTGACCATACCACTTCTAAAATACAAAAAATCAAACAACCAGTCTCTGCAATCTTACTTTGAATCAACTCAAAGTTAGTCTCACAATTATAGGTCTCAATTTTGCCATTGCAGTTTACATAAAAAATCTCTAGAAGTCAATAGTTAAGTGGTTATTGTTTCTTTACATGAAATAGTATTGTCTTGTGTCTTTTGCAGGGTATGGATCAGAAGGGATTTAGGATTTGCCGGTGTTCAGCAGGTCAGCCCAAAATGGACTAGAATGCAGCTCTGGATGTGAAATCATGAAACTGATAGCCTGTATGCCACCTGTTGGTTTTGGTTCTGCAGCACCTACAAGAGAGGAGATAGAAAAGTGTATTTATACAGTGCCGTTTTTAGCAAGATAATAGATTATGAGAAGAGTCCATGAGTCTCTCAGTTCTTTGTATTCTTAAGTCTTTCACAGTGAGTGAGAGGATGACGGCCCTTAATTCTAAACTCAGTGTCACTAAGACATGCCATCTACGCAGAAGATATACAATAGAGTGATGAGTGAAAGATGTTGAACCCGTTTGATTTACCTAGTTTTCTCAATTTTCTGCATTATTTGGTAATAAAATGTGATCTGATATCTATCCAAGTCAAGTGTAGTCAAACATTGTGTGCTGAAGCCACCAGCACAAAAGAAATTGCTTCACACTTCATATCTTTGTGAAAAGATACATAAAACAGGCTGTGAGCAAAAAAGTGTCTTTCATGTACCTGTATTTATTAAGTTATTACTAAAATATTTAAATAAGTAATCTGCATATAGATTTAAAAATAAGTGAAAAGTCCAGGGAATCATGAAGAAAATATACAGTGGAATAATAGTGGGGAAATATTGTTTGATGTTGTCAGAGATGTATATTAACTAAGTAAAAATACTTCTCCACAGTACTTAAATATGTTTTGGGATTATCTATACTTTACTTGAGTTGTAAAAAATCTGTCAACTTCACTACATGTTCTGAGTTAATTGCATACTTTTACTCCGCTACATTTTTAATTGGCAGCATAGTATCACATGGAATTGAATTTGGTGGTGAGCAGACTGACTGACTTTTTATTCTGACTGTTTGTGTGTGTGTGTCTTCTTCGACTCCGGTGAGGATGCCCTCTCTAATGCGAGCAATGGAGAGTGCCTCGCCAACCAGGCGAGCAACACCAGCGCCTCTCCTTCCCCCCAGCCCAGCGAGCGCAAGGTCCCCAGGATGCCCCTTGTGCCCGAGCTCCATGTGGTGGTTGAGTATGCAACCTGGTTGCTCAGCGTGCGCTAGCTAGATATTTCCCTACCACTCGCTCCCGACTAGATGGATGCTACTTTGATGCTCACACAGCACCAACCGTCGGGGGGATATGTATAGCTCATGGAGAAGACCATACGTTTGTGCGGGGCAGGCGTGCAAGACGCTCAGCATGGCGGCCTCCTCCACGTGCACCAAGTGGACCTCCTCAGATCGGTGACCGAGGAAGACGTGGACAGTCTTCACAAGGCCACTGCCTTGTTGCTGTGGTTGATTAAGTTCAACGCAGCACTACCTTATCGATCTCCCTGTTCCGATCCTGGACTCCCCCTTACCCCCTCTGGTCTGTTCGGTGCAGCAGTCGATGCAATGAGGGAGAGGTTAGAGTCAACGCGGAATGCCAATCCACCCACCAGCGCAGAGCCACGCAAGCCCTCCGCACCCACCCACGTCTGGTGACGAAGCCAGCCGCTTCCCAGCAGCCTCCCCCATTAGAGTCTGTGCCAGCCAGCAAGGGATGGACCCCCGCCCCAGGTCCAGATCCCGCTCGGTTGAATTGAAGCATGGATCCACACACCCCTGTTGTGCCCCCACCCTCAATAAAGGCAGTGAGAGCCTCACTCTCTAAAAAAAAAAAAAAAAATTAACGACGACCCAACCAGCACTGCCTGCTCGGGCCAGGTTATTTGCCATGACCTTACGTTTTACTCAAGTAGGGGTACTTTAAAGAGATAGAAAGTGTGTGTGTGTGTGTGTGTGTGTGTGTGTGTGCGTGATCAGACAGAAACCTATAAGGCCAGATATGTTGCTAAAGGTTATAGTCAGGTGATGGGAATAGACTACAAGGAGACTTTTTCTCCAACTACCAATCTAACCTCAATACGCGTGCTGATGCAAATGACAGCACAATATGGTCTTGATCTACATCAGATGGATGTCAAGACAGCGCCTATTGATTACGATGTGTATATGGAACAACCAGAGGGATTCCAGGTGAAATCTGACACAGGTGAAAAGTTAGTCTGTAAATTGAACAAGTCACTTTATGGTCTTAAGCAATCCGGTAGAAACTGGAACAGAATGCTTAGTGATTACTTGACTGAAAATGATTTTGTGCAGAACCCTGCGGATCATTGTGTCTTTACAAAACACATTGCAAATGAGAAGCGCAATATTTGTGATTTGGGTTGATGATTTACTTATTGCTGCTAGCAATGATGATTTGTTGAGCGATGTAAAGAAGACACTTGCTGTAAAATTTAAAATGAAAGACCTTGGAAAACTGAGACATTTCCTTGGAACTGACTTTAAGCAGGATAATGACAGTGTAAAAATGAGTCAGAAAAGTATATAATGAAAGTACTGGAAAGATTTGGCATGTCAGATTGCAAGCCAAGGTCAACCCCGTGTGAACAAAAGATAGAGTACCACAGTAATGCTGACCCTGTTAATGCTAGAACTTACCGTGAGGTTGTAGGAAGTCTGATTTATCTAATGACATGTACTAGGCCTGACCTATGTTGGATTGTGAGTAAGTTGTCTCAATATATGTCTGAACCAAATGAACAACACTGGTTGACAGCTAAGCATGTGATGAGGTATCTGAAAGGAACAATTAATCATGAGTTGTGCTACAGAAAAAGTAAGGCAGATCTGCAACTGTAGCATATAGTGATTCGGATTGGGCTGCAGATTTGAATGACAGACGAAGCACCTCTGGATATTGCTTTTGTCTTACTGAAAATGGTCCACTGATTTCGTGGAAGTCCAAAAAGCAGGCCACAGTTTCTTTATCTACATGTGAAGCTGAATATATGGTGCTAGCTGCAACTACACAGGAGAGTTTGTATCTTATTTAACTGATGAATGGGATGGAGAGAAACTAACTATGCACCAGTGAAAGTCTTTGAGGACAATCAAGGTACAATAGCGTTGTCCAAAGATCCAGTTTCCCGCCAAAGATGTAAACATGTTAATATTAGATATCATTTCATTCGTTCAGCAGTTACTAATGGGAAAATTTTGATTGAGCACTGACCTACAGTGGATATGGTGGCAGACGTTATGACTAAGGCCATGACTAAGTTTAAGTTGGAGAGATTGAGAGACTGTGAAGTTTATACCTACATAAGGCTAGAGAGAATGACTGCGCCAACAGATATCTATCAGACTATATGTTAACTGTTAAATATCAACTAAATATAATAACTACAAATAAAAAAACTAATAAAAAATAAATGTAGTAAAGCGAAAATGAATGCAATGCAATTGTGGAATAGGACAAATAATATAAATTATACTACAGTACTGCATACATACAGTCCAGTGCAAATACATAGAGATACAACAGTCTCATTGCAGTAAACTGTACTACAGTAGTGTATCACACATTAAATCTACGGTAAAGTTCTGGCAAAGTTCTGTGATTAGGTAGGCGGTAGGCTAGTCAGTTACACTTCAACTCATTTCTGTGCCTAACAATGACATTCAGATGTGGTTTTGTGATAAGAAAGAAAGAAGAAACCTGACCAAAGAAGAAAGCTGATTTCCCATAAAGCCTAGGTTGAAAATCTTTTATATCGATATTATTAACTACTCACTTTTGAAAAAACTACAATTATCAACATGTTATTAAAGGAACACACACTATTGTTGGAAATTAGGTGATTTGCCTTCTCCCACTGTGTGACCTGTTGTCACTTTTGGGAACAATGCTAACGGTCTCAAAAGGATTCAAGGAACTGTGCTAAGCTAAGCTAAAAACACTATCCGTCAGATTGGGACACCAGCTGCATGGAAACGAGAAAGGTTCCTGGACAACCAGTAGGCTAATGGGTCTCTATAAGGCTATTATCTGATATGAAATAATGGATTCTTCATACCATTGTGTTACTTCTGAATGTGGCTTCAGGCTTGATTGTGAAAAGCGCCACTGTCATCTCATCTTCACACTCATTTCCAGCTTCCAGTGAGATTTTGCTGTTGTAACAGAAGACAAGGTGAAATGCTGTATGTATAACCTGGATAATTAGCTTCCTACAATAGTAGCTGTATAGGCCAAAATATAATTTGTCCAGATACAATATGGTTTCAGACACATGAGATAAATGGGGTCAGCCCTATGTTCCCAAGGCCCTATGTTTCCTAATTTTATGATAACCAATGGGAGCATGATAAAGGGTCCTATGTACCCAAGGCCCTATGTTCCCCAGCTCTATACAGCACATAATAAGTAACTGGAAAAGTTCAGATGTAGAATACCCACCAGAATATCACACACATATGTAACGGAGGTCATTCCACATGGTCCAGCCCTAGGCTTGAACCTCACACAAATAACTTACCACTTCAATGCTAAAGAAAGTCATGTCAGGCCATCATTTCATAGGTAACCGACAGGAGGTACTTGCCTTTCTGTGCGGCTCTCTGTGTCACTGGTGTTGCAGAACTACTGACATGGTTCAAAAGAATTCCAATGTCTAAAACAAACACCTCACACCATCCATACCAGAAAGTAGGTTGAGGATGCAGTGTTGGGAGGTAGACAATTCTCCACAATTCTTTACTTTCCACTTGCAAAAACTGATGCTTTTAACACTGAATAAAACATTTCATAAGTCTTACCAAAGTTGAGTAAATAGAATACAAACTTTATCAGTTTCAATAGAATTGTATTCAGCACCTAGTGCGGAAATGATGTCAGTTAACAAGCTAGATATCAAACATGCTAGTTAAAGTGATGTCTGGGCCAATTACAAATGTCCTTCCCCAGTGCTGACATTATTTAAGGATATGAAATCTTTCACTTTTTTTGGTAAATAGAACACGGAGACATATCTCTGATAGTCTTCAACTCATCATAGTAGGTGATATCCCTGTGCTTTGTAGCGACACGCAGCATCTTTTTTTATCTGTAAATGCAAGGAATGTCTGTCTATGTGTGTGTCCGTCTGTTCCACACATAACTCTCATACCACTCATCCAACTAAATTTGGCATGTGTCTTGCTAACGGCCAAGCGCAGTGCCAAGTTTGATGTTGTTTGGACAAAAAAATACTAAATATATTGTCAAAAGGAGCACAGTTGCCTTTTGCCACTCCATCCACTTTAGCCCCCTCTCACATACTCCCGGTGCAGTAACTGCCATGGAGAAAAAGCCCTTGACTTCTGTGCTCAGTAGTCCATCATGTTTCAGTGTCAAATATACTACACCTCTTACCATTCAAAGGAATTGTGATGTCTCACCTCAACAATGTGCACACTGTTTAAAGTTTGCAGATCTTGCAACACAGTAAAAAATAACTTCTGAGCTCTACAACACTGTAGTCTATGTGGTTGCCGTGCATTCAATCATTATGAGACAACAGGGAGACATATGGGTACACTGCAAAAAGAGATGTGTTAAAAATTACACATTCTGTGCAGAATTCCATGTGGCAAGTGTGTTAAACACACATTTAACTTACAAAATTTTACACATTCAATTTGTGAGCCTTTTCAACACAAATTGTGTCAGGTAATTTTACACACGTGTCATCTCAACACATATTTTTTACAGTAATGTGTGACTGAGTTTTAATAATGTTAAAATGTTTACTACACACTAAATATGTTAACTCTATGTTAACTGACATTGTAATTTAAAACAAAATACTAATGTGTAGTTGAAAAGACTACTACTGTGTTAAAATTAGCAAGCATTTGTGTCTTAAAACACCACAACACCTTTCCTCCATCCCAAACCTTTGACCATCTTTATAGCTACCTTCATTAAACAAGTGCCTCCTCTTACTGCACGGGCCTGAATCTATTTAATCAGATTCAATATGGACCTACCTGCAAACACGTAACTGGGCCACCTGTTCTGCACCTTGTGTGTATATATATTTTTTTCCTCAAAAATGCTGGTTTAGTTCATACAGGGTATCTGAATACATACAATAAATTCTTTACTCATTTCAGAAAATCTGGGTCATTTTATTCATTTATTTTAGACTGACAGTGTTACCAGTCCAAAGCTGACTGGACTTTGAGAAAATTAATGGGTGAGACAACAGTAAATGTATAAAATTGATCACTGTCCTATAGATCAGATGGACAGTGTTAGTGTGTTTGTGTTCACTTACACAAAAATTAACACACTCCACACTCCCTCTACTTGCTTCCCAGCGACAGCTTCCATAATCTATTTTCAGAGAACCTCACAGAATACCATAGGCTCAGTTCAGTGAGGCCCACAGGCCATAACTAAGACATGAAAGTTTAAAATGTGTATTATTCAAGAGTGCAATAAGTTGATACAGAAGTCTATCACAAGATCTAATGATAATACATGTATTATTACTAGTGCTGTCAATTTTAACACGTTAAACATTATGCAAAAAATTGGTGCCCTACCATACATCTGTAGGGTATTTTAAATTGTTGTCTGAGGTCTCCAAAGATGGCGTGTAACTCTAGTTGGGCTCAAAACTGTGAAATTCTTTCTTTACAAAAAAATATAGGAGAATTCTACAACTTTAAATGCGTAATCATTTGTGATTATCTTGATTAACTTAAATTTTCTATTGTGATTAATTAGATATTTTTTTTATTGATTGACAGCACTAACACGTTATGCATGCACTGGTCATTTTTGACCAGAACAGTAAACATCAATCGAACACAATAGGAGGATTTACTTGCAACATACTGGCAAGTATACTCACCGGTAAACACATACTGTTCCATAAATGATGACGCTGGTAAATATAGCTATTGTTGCAGCAGCAATTATGTAGGTCTGTTGCTGTGATCCTGTGATGTGCTTATCACCTATGGTAACATGAATGATTAATAATTATTAATTCATTATTAAGTTGATATTTATATTGTTTGATATTATTATTGTTATTAATAAGGTTATCATTAATACTACTACTACTACTACTAATAATAATAATAATAATAATACCTGGATAAATTGTCAGATTCCATGTTTGCGATTTTGATGGATAGAATACGGTTGCTACTTCACATGTGTATATTCCCTCATCAGACTCCTCTACATGTGATATATGGAGCACTGTTGGAGTGGCAGGATCAACACTCATCCTGTCTGAGGTGAAGTTTGTCACTAGTTTCATAATTTTTATACCATATATAAAAAACAGGGTTTCATCTTTTTTCCACCTGATAAAAGTTACATTATCAAATGTTATACAGACAAGAGACACATTAATTCCCTGAGGTTCCTTTAAGTATGTTGCCATAATGTCTGTACCTAAATAAGAAAAAAGAAAAAAGCAATTCAATTAAATGTATTTCATATTTATCTGTGGGAGAGACTGTATGTTTTGAGTGAAGTGTCATGTTTTGAGCATGATGGTTTTACCTCCGCAGCTGGCAGAGTGCAATGCGAAGAAGAGTTCCAGATACAGGAACTGCATAAATATCATTGCCAGTTGTAGCAGACAAGAAAACCTAGAGAAATATGATTCATATGGGGTAAAATTACTACTGAAAAGTTGTATTATTTAAGATTTTTTTTCCAGAAATTAGTAGATCTATAGTTTGTTCAACTTTTTATTTTGTTCTCTGTAGAATTTCAAATAATCTGTCTGAGGAAATATAAAATCAACAATACAACAATACCAGATCAGCAAGCACAAAAGGAAGTGTTCATTTGGATTCAGTAAATATAATCTCATACCTGTGCAGAAAATATCACAATGTTCACTGCAGCTACAAAGAAAAAAAATAACTTCAGTATTTAGTGGCAGCAGCATCATACTGTTACATAGTGTCAGTATCAAGCTTCAGCGCTCTTGCATTTCCTTAGAATGTTTACTTGTCAGGAAGTGGTCAGTAGGTGACAATAGGTGACATTTGTGACTCGTAAAATGACGGCTATCGATAAATGTTAGCCTATTGTCTAGAGACTAAGAAAAGAATGATATAAGTAACAACTTGATCTGTTCTCATAGATGTCTTCAATATTCCCACTTAAAGCAAATCAATTATTCAAATCAATTCAAAAATTGTTTTTACCAGAGAGAGTACTTGAGTATGAGAGAATGCAATGGGCCATGACATGAGAAACAAATAAGAGACTTATAAGCTTGCAGGTTAACTTCAAGAAACGGCTATAAATACAACAACAAAAAACATTATGAAGCAAGCATTTCAGTTAGAGTTATGTTTTACTTTTGGAGATATAAAGAACACCTTACCTTCAGGGTTCTCTGAGAAACTCTATGCAGTGTTTTGTTTTGTCTGAGGTATAGACTGCCCCCACATTGTGTTTCCGTTAACAAAACTATAGTTGGAGGATGGAAAGTTTTTGAGCTGGTGAATTGAGGGAATTATGAAATATCTTGCTCAATGTGACTGTTCTGTGTTGGAAATTCCTTAGAGTCATTTACCCTATGACATATGACTGAAGAAACTGACAAAATATGTATGGACAGATTTTCTTTTCAAGTGCAGTTTAAACCTTAACTACATTGTAGGTCACAGTGTTCAGGTGTGAGGCTTTTTAGATGAGCTCTGTGAGTTCAGTCTTCAATCTATGCACTTTGCCATAGAATCTGGCTTTAGTGGCTTACTGTTTAGCCTTCTTGACATAGGCTTTCTCATTCTCTCCCTCAAACTCACACGTGTGAGTAAGGTAATTCTAAAAATTGACATGCGGACATAGCCTATTAATTTTTGCCCAGTCAATAACATTGTGACAAGAATGCATACTACGGACACATATTATGGTCATGTTCAGAAAAAAATTGTTGGAGTATGGTAATATTTTGAGAAAAAAAAACTCAGTTTTATTCTCTGACTTTCTAATGTCATAAATTTGTGAGAGAAAAAATGTGAGTAGTTTATAAACATCTGTAGTGTTTTTTTTGTCCAAACAACAAACTTGGCACTGCACTCACTTGGGCCATTAGAAAGACGGATACCAAATCTCACGTCAGTCAGTATGAGTGGTTTGAGAGATGCATAGAACAGACTCACAGACAAACACACAGAGACACAGACATAGACATTCCTCTATATTAGTCACTTATTCTAACTGGCTCTTCCACTCACAAAAGAAATTTACATGATTGGTGTTTGAGATTTCATATTACTTGCAGGCGTCTGGGAACCGCCATCTAAATACGAGAGACTCCCTGAGCTGCCGGGACTTGGTGCATGTGTCTTGTTAAAAGATGCTATTCCATGACAGCATAAAATGCTTAGGTTACAGATTGTGTAAACTCTCTTCATTTTGAACTAAAACCTCACAGTTATTAGTTATTAGCTTAGTTATTAGCCTACATACTGCAGGGCCTTTCCAGTATGCATCTGTCTCAGTTGTCACTAATTTTTGACAATAAACTGTCAGTTGTGTTGAGCTTTTGTTTTTTGGATTTGTTTCCTCTTGCCTGCCAATTTTTAGCATGAAGCCTGCTGATTGGGATAAGGGAAATGCAGAGTTACCAGCATGTCAGAGACCATTTGTAAAAGTTTGGGAAATTATAAATAACATTTCAATTCATATTTTATTAATGTACAGAAATATTGCAGTTCACATCTGCATGTTGAACCATGGGGGACGTATCGTACTGTTCAATAAAATACTGCACACCATTGCATCCCTAACACTTGTCACCAGACAGAGCTGGAACTATTATGCAGCAAATCCCAGTTGCACACACCACAACACAGAGTCAGTCTACTATCAAAAAAATATATATTTTTTATTTTTCCTCAAAATTCATAAAACGGTAGTATGCATGACTAGATCAAGGGAAACAATCTTGATGGGGCGTAACCTTCAGGGCCAGCTAGTAGAAGATAGTGAAAAAACCCACCCCTTCACATTGGTCAATGCACATCAAATCACAGCACATAAAATGCAATCAAATCAGGAGCACAGCAACCCACTCTAATAAATGGTGAACAACCCACAGCAACACTGCATGGACACCTAGGCTATTGCACACTCCCCCTAAACATACAAGGGGGGGGGGGTGCAATGTCCGAAGAAAACAAACAAACAATCAAAAACACAACAGCTACCTCTAAAATGTTACCGTCCCTTAAGCACTGCACCAGCACAACACAGTCTCACCAACACAATGGGAAGCATGCAGCGAACCGGCGAGCCGGCGATGACGTCACAGCGCTACACGTAATGCCCCCTCCAACACTGCCGACGTCTCCGTTCCCAACACGGAAGTGGGCGAATAGTCACTTGCTTGCACTGTTCGTCTAAGCGGTCCACGGACTGTAGAGGCAGCTCGAAATTAAGCGATGCAAGCAGGCGGCCTCTTAATTCCACCAACGAAACCCCACGTTCACATCAGTTGGATACGGAATTCAGCAACTTCCGTCTGGGCCTAGCTTCCTCGCATCAGCCACGCACAGCAGTGTTCCACTAGAGCAGTGTTCCGGTAGTAACAGTAATGCGAATTAGCTATGACGGCTTCCGGTGTAGTTATATCAAAATAGAAATCCGCAAGCAAAAGTGATCATTTTGTTGTTTTAAAATGGAGACTATCGTCATTTCAACGGCAAAATTCATCGTTATACTGTGAAACTCTTACTAACTAAATGAACAGTATGAGAACGAACACTGACAAATGAACAAAAAGATGAGAACAATCGTGCAAGGAGGCTATTTTTCTGTCTGAACAAATGTGGTTCATCCTACTGTAAGACTCACGTACTGACAAAACAATGACAAATGAACAGAGAGGTGGGAAGAATCATGCAGTGTTTGGTGGTGTATATCACTATTCCACATTATTATGGTAGGATAATATCAATTGCATTGTATTTGGACTAGCACCGCTTACATGGACACTTGTAGTAGAATAGAATAGAAATGGAATGATAGCGCAATCTGAATAGAAATGACCCACTCCACTGCCTCACTAAAAGATAAACAAACATGAATGTTCACACATGGTCTCAAAATCTGTCACTAATGCATCGCCACATAATCCACATCAATATTAAATCATCATCAAATAATAAAGGCGAACTGCATTGGAGTCAATGGTAGTACAGTGTCACAGATATCACTGTACACTGTCTAACCAAAAGATTGTGCATGTGTAAAAGTGGGGTGGAACATGTTCAGGAGACCTGGTAGACTCAGGAAAATGGGCTTGTCACTCATAATCTGTGTCGTCTCATAAGGCATATTCATTTAAAATCAACCGATCAAATAACAAAGTAGATTTATTTCAGTGATGATAGAGGGATGATCTGTCTTGCGGAGATTCATCTCAGCCCTTGGTATTGGGAACTGCCATCTCAGAGCCATTGTAAATGGGTGCTGAGAGTACATGAATCAGAATATATGTTTTATTATTTTCATAGCCAAGTGTGGGTTATGTTTGCGTCAGAAGTTATCTGCTCTAGCATACAACGCTGGCACTAATCATGGTGTGATTTAGATCGACCTGGACCTTATCTAGTTTGATTATTTCCTTGTCTTGTTTGATCAGCTAGTGGGTCTTTATGTTCAGCAACTCTTTATGTTTGTTTTAAGCAACACTAGTGCTGCAGCTGCGGTTCTAAAAAGAGAATTAGAAGCATGTTTTCCACAGATATTGTTTGCATCATGGCACCTTGCAACAGTTTGCATGTAAGCCGCACCATAACTGAAGCAGGCACAGACTTTGCCAAGTTAAGTCTGCTTTGTATTGCTCGCACAATTGTGTGTTAAAGGCATCTTTTTAATATTTAGAATTTTTGTATATAATTGCAAAATTTCTGCAGATGTGAGGAATATACAGAAGTTGGTAATTTAAATAAAATTACTCATTAAGGGTGTTTTTACCCTTTCAGCCCTCAAAACGAACTCTGCATGGTCTGTTTGAAATGTTTTTATCACATCCAGCCAATAAAATGCCTTTATTCTGGCAGACAGGCTCTTTCAACTTTCAACCTTTGATTCCTACATTACTTTTCTTGCTGTACTTTCAACATAGCTGTACCACATCATGCAAGGATGTTTCTGTTGCTGTTTCCTCACTGTCCTTTAAGTTGCTTTCAATCCACAACCGCAACTTGACCATGTGGTGTTAAATGAAGCACAGGTGGTCATGTCTCAATACATGTTATGGTTTTCTCTCATAACTTTTTATTCATTCTTTATTTTACATGGAAGATCCCATCCAGGGTTATTTAGAAAGCCTAAGGATTTCATCAACATGTAAGTGAACCTCAGAGCCATGTATCTCCACAGCTCTGCAAACCCTCTTGTTAAACCACTATCTAGTGTTAAAAATGTCAAATGGTGTGTATTTGTTCTCTATGGTGTTTGGTGATGGTGAACCTCAGTGATGATGACAAGGTTTCACTAAAAGGTCATACCTCTGATGGAGAATCAACTCAAGGACCACTGTAAAATGACATTACATTCAACTGCATTAATAAATGTATGGCCACGCAGGAACCATCAGGGGGCGCAAACACACCACTGAACATCAAAATGCCGAGGCAAAAGCCGAGGCAAAATCCAGTTTATTTGACCATACCACTTCTAAAATACAAAAAAGCAAACAATCCATCTCTTACTTTGAATCAACTCAAAGTTAGTCTCACATTCATAGGTCTCAATTTTGCCATTGTATTTTACATAAAAATCTCTGGAAGTCAATAGTTAAGTGGTTATTGTTTCATTACATCATATAGTTGTGTCTTGTGTCTTGTGCAGGGTATGAATCAGAAGGGATTTAGGATTTGCCAGTGTCCAACAGGTCACCCTAAAATGGACTAGAATGCAGGAAATCACATCACATTTTCCGCCTCCCTCAGGGCTAACCCCTCTATGTTCACAATATCTAGCCACGCCCGTTCATGAAACTGATAGCCTATATGCCACCTGTTGGTTTTGGTTCTGCAGCATCTGCAAGGGAAGATAGAAAAGTGTATTTAAACAGTGCCATTTTTAGCAAGATAACAGATTATGAGAAGAGTCCATGAGTCATAAGTCTTTAAAAGTGAGTGAGAGGATGGCAGCCCTTAATTCTAAACTCAGTGTCACTAAGACGTGCCATTTACGCAGAACATATACAATAGAGTGAATAAATGAAACCCATTTGAGTTACCTAGTTTTCTCAATTTTCTGCATTATTTGGTAATAAAATAAATGGCGTGTGTTCAGGTCATGGTGCGTGGAACACGGCCACGACCAACTCACATGCCCTGTTGAGGTCATTATGTCTTTCCTTCAACATATGTTCGAGCAGGTCCACACCTTCTCAACATTCAAAGTTTATCTGGCAGTCATTTCAGCATGCCATGTTGGTTGGAACATTGTCACCCTAAGCACACACCCCCTGGCTGGCCGTTTCATCAGGGGCGCAAGGCCTTTGTGGCCTCCCCGCTCTCTGTCAATTCCTCTATGGGACTAAGCACTGGTGATGTTGTGAGAGGGCTGGTGTGGACACCTGCCCTCCCATTATGACTGGTGACTGCATGGCAACGTTCACTCAGTTCAGTCTGTCATGTGGGATGTATAAGTACCGTGTTCAGAGGCTATGTTGTATATGTGTTCCAAATAGGTGGCGTCAAAGGGCTTCAACTGAAAGAGAACGTAAGGTTAGGGCAAATTACCTCAGTTTTCTGAAGGAGAACACAAGACGCCAACTGCCTTGTCTCTGCACACTTCATCTAATCATCCATCAAGTGTGAAAGAGGAAGATGGCAAGAATGCACCTGCGTTTTATTGTCTGAGGGCTGAGACCAGCACATGCGCGCTTAATGCCAGAGTTAGAATGGTTTCAGCAGAATGGTATCACCATTGAGGATATCCCAATAGTTGGTGTAGTAATAGTTTGGTCCTTTAGAGAACTGAGGTTATTTGCCATAATGTTACGTTTTATTCAAATAGAGATTTTGGGTACTTTAAAGGGATAGAAAGGGAGTGTGTGTGTGAGAGCGAGAGTGTGTGTGTATATTGAAATTATTTTAATGCTTCTGTAGTTCTCTAAAATAGACATGACATCTCTTTATTTGTTGTTAATTACAGATATTTCACTTTGGGATTTTAAAAGATGAAAGGAGAAATAACTGCATAATGCTGAATAAATGTACTTTATAAAATGTAAGACTTCAGATGAGCCATTTACCATTTCACTTATTTAACAACTGATCAGTATTGTTATTACAATATCTGTTAACTGTTATATCTATCAGCTACATCAGATATCTATCAGACTATATGTTAACTGTTAAATATCAACTAAATATAATAACTAAAAATAAAAAAAGACATAGGTCTTGTGTTACTTCTGAATGTGGCTTCAGGCTTGATTGTGAAAAGCGCCACTGTCATCTCATCTTCACACTCATTTCCAGCCTCCAATGAGATTTTGCTGTTGTAACAGAAAACAAGGTGAAATGCTGTATGTATAACCTGGATAATTAGCTTCCCTACAATAGTAGCTGTATAGGCCAAAATATAATTTGTCCAAATACAATAGGGGTTTTAGACACAAGATAAATGGGTCAGCCCTATGTTCCCAAGGCGCTATGTTCCCCAATTTTATATGATAACCAATTGGAGCATGATAAAGACTTCCGGGGGTTTAACTTCTTTTAACACACTACGTTACATTACATTTACATAACTGGACTGACATGATCACGTGATCTTTCACTAGCTCTGTAACACCAGTGACACAGAGAGCTTCGCACAAATGACACCACCTCAATGCTAAAGAAAGTCATGTCAGGCCATCATTTCATAGGTAACCGACAGGAGGTACTTGCCTTTCTGTGCGGCTCTCTGTGTCACTGGTGTTGCAGAACTACTGACATGGTTCAAAAGAATTCCAATGTCTAAAACAACAAACACCTCACACCATCCATACCAGAAAGTAGGTTGAGGATGCAGTGTTGGGAGGTAGACAATTCTCCACAATTCTTTACTTTCCACTTGCAAAAACTAATGCTTTAACACTGAATAAATCATTTCATCTCATCTTGAATTCATAAGCGTTACAACCATAAATGACAAAGTCTTACCAAGTTGAGTAAATAGAATATAAACTTTATCAGTTTCAGTAGAATTGTTCAGCTAGGAATGATGTATTACAGCAGATACACCTAGTGTGTCGGAAACAAATCCTTCCCCAGTGTTGACATTATTTATGGATATGAAATCTTTCACTTTTTTTGGTAAATAGAACACGGAGACATGTCTCTTCAACTCATCATAGTAGGCGATATCCCTGTGCTTTGTAGCGACACGCACCATCTTTTTTATCTATAAATGCAAGGAATGTCTGTCTATGTGTGTGTCCATCTGTTCCACACATAACTCTCATACCACTCATCCAACTAAATTTGGCATTTGTCTTGCTAACGGCCGAAGCGCAGCGCAAGTTTGGTGTTGTTTGGACAAAAAAATACTAAATATATTGTCAAAAGGAGCACAGTTGCCTTCTGTCACTCTATGTGCTTTAGCCCCCTCTCACATACTCCCAGTGCAGTAACTGCCATGGAGAAAAAGCCCTTGACTTCTGTGCTCAGTAGCCCATCATGTTTCAGTGTCAAATACACTACACCTCTTACCATTCAAAGGAATTGTGACGTCTCACCTCAACAATGTGCACACTATTTAAAGTTTGCAGATCTTGCAACACAGTAAAAAATAACCTCTGAGCTCTACAACTCCGTAGTCTATGTGGTTGCCGTGCATTCAATCATTATGAGACAACAGGGAAACATATGGGTACGCTGCAAAAAGAGATGTGTTAAAAATGACACATTCTGTGCATTCTGTGTTAAATACATGTTTGACATATATTGTGTCAAATTTTACACATTCAATGTGTGAGCCTTTTCAACACACAAATCGTGTCAGGTAATTTCACACAAAATCACATCATTCATCTCAAGTCATCTCAACACATATTTTATACAATAATATGTGTCAGTTTTAATAATGTTAAAATATTTACTACACACTCTATCAGCACACTGACATGTAATTTAAAACAAAATAGGCACAATAATGTGTAGCTTAAAACTGCTGTTTAAAATTATTATGGATCATTATATTATATTAATTATATTGTTATGGACCATCTTTGTAACTTTTTTCATTAAACAAGTGCCTCTTCCTAATGCACAGGCCAGATTCTACACAATCACAGATTCAAGATGGACCTACCTGCACACATGTAACTGGGCAACCAGTTTCCTGGAAAACATTTTTTAATTTTTTTATATGGGTTATATAATATATGTAGCCTATATATATATATATTTATTATTATTTATTTCCCTCAAAATGCTGGTTTTGTTCATACAGGGTATCTGAATACAAAAAACAAATTCTTTGCTCATTTCACGTTTATGTTCACATACACAAAAATTAACACACTCCACACTCCCTCTCCTTGCTTTCAGTGACAGCTTCCATAATCTATTTCCATAAACCTCACAGAATACCATAGGCTCAGTTCAGTGGGCCCACAGGCCATAACTAACATATGAAAGTTTAAAATGTGTATTATTCAAGAGTGCATAAGTTGATACAGAAGTCTATCACAAGACTAAATGATAATAAATGTATTATTATCAGTGCTGTTATTACTTATGTTATGTAATAATATATTAATGCATGTGATTAATGCAAAATTTTAAAAGGTACATCCATACATCTTTAGGGTATGTTAAATTCTTGTCTGAGGTCTCCAAAGATGGTATGTAACTTTAGCTGGGCTGAAATTATATTGGAATTATAGCAATAAATATATGACTAGAGTGGGTCTGAAAATGCAGAAAGTTGTATAGACATTTAGATCAGAGTGGCATACCCTTTTGGCGCATCCATCCATGGTGCATCAATATTGTTACTTGTGTGACACAGGACTGAGATGTACATTTTATGAATTGAAACTAAACTATTTACTAATCAGCGACAGTGGCTTAGACAGTGACAAAAACATTTTTGTGACCCATAGTGTAGAGATTTTCTCTGAGAGCTACATTGATGAAAATCATCGTGGCCAAGAGCTACTCTACTACTATTTTACATCAGTATTATTGATAGTCCTGGTGATAAACGTTACGTCGTATCGCAGCCTTAAAGTTGTCAATCATATCGTATCGTGGGTTGAGTGTATCGTTATATCCCTAGTTACATTCTTTACCATCTTGCACATTTACAGTGCAATGCAAACTCAAAATATTGTCTATATTTGTAGGAAGAAAAATATTTTCTCACCTTGGAAAAATCTTTCTGGCCTTGGAAAGAATCATTTTGTACCAGACAGAGCATGTTTGAATTTGATTTCTAAGAGATTTTTACAGGTTTAATACCTTTTGTGAGATTTTATCAGATTTATTTACATTTCCTCTGACCCTTTGGAGAGCTACTTTTAAGTAGGTGGCGAGCTACTAGTAGCTCCTGAGCTACCTATTGGAGGACCCAGCCATATAGGGGTAAAAAGAGCTACCCATTAATGAGTTGCTTCTGTCCTTTTTCATTCCATGTTATTGTTGTTTGCATCACTTTGCAAATAACGCAAAACGTACTGACAGCCTATTTAAGTGGCTTGGCTGTCCAGACAGAGACGCATAAAAATCTGATTTGAATCACAGAAACCACCTCAGATTTGGAAAAATTGCACTCCATGTGTTTTTCTGCTGTTCAGACTACTGAAAATTCAAGCAAGTTCAATGTGGATAAAGATCTGGGCTGGTAGTCTGTACAAGGCCACAGGGTGACAGTAAAGAAGAGACATCAGTCTCAGTGACACCATGAGACAGCAAGCATTTTAAATAGTCCAAATACTGCCACGAAACTGCACTGTAGTCCACCAGAACTTGAAATAATGCAGAGTCCCACTTAATGCAATGCCAGAAAACAAAAACATTCATATACACTCACCTATAAATGCATAATATCCCACAGCTGATGATGATAAATATTCCTACTGTTGCAGCAGAGATGATGTAGATGTTATTCAGTGGTCCTGTGCTGGGGCTGTCATCTGCTGTAGGTGACAGAAATGTTGTAGCTATAGTCATAATTTAAGTACTAATTAATCAACACATTATATGATGAGAAAAAAGGAAATACCTTTATAAATGGTCAAGTTCCATGTTTGTATTTGTAGTTGATTTTGTGTCAGAGCTGCTACTTCACATGTGTATATTCCCTCATCAGACTCCTGCACATGTGATATATGGAGAACTGTTGGAGTGGCAGAATCAACACTCATCCTGCCTGAGGTGAAGTTTGTTCCTGGTCTCTGGTTCCTTGGACTATATGCAAAAAATTGGGCTTTATTCTTAAACCACTTGATAAGAGTTATGTTACCATATGGATTACAGGTAATAAAAACATTCATTCCCTGAGATGTCCTGAGGTTTGTTGCCATATTTATGTCTGTACCTAAAACAGAACAAAGGAAAGTTAATTGCCATGAATGAATTAAATGTATTTTACATTATGCCAGCATGATGCTAAGAGACCAGATTTAAGAATTACATTTCAAGTGTGATGGTTTTACCTCTGCAGCTGAGCAAAGCTAAGCAGAATCCAAGACCAAGGAGCCCAGTGGATGTCCTTGCCATACCGATTAGTCTAGCACCATGAGTGATAATAGTCATCTCTCGGCCGTCTGTTAAGTTGGGCAGTCCCACTGCAGAGCTCTCTGTGCATAGGAAGAGAATCCTGTTTGAGAGAGGAAGTGGTTGCTTGCATATGAGACAGAGAGCCTACGGACAAATCTGCTTTTAGGTCTCTGGACCAGAGATGACATCATGATAAGAAATTCATACCACCATTTGTTTAACATGGTTTGTAATGCAAATACCAGCCATGTGTTGAGAGATTCCATATATTTTGAATTCAATTTCAATTCAAGAGGAAATACATATTCATACATAATACATAATCATACTTTACTTTTACATCATAATACATTGTACCTTGTTTATCAAAGGTATTACACGTCTCCTTCACCAGCATTTATATGGAAGTGGGGGGAATATTCTGAGAAGAAAAACTTACAAATTTATGAGAAAAAAATCAAGCTCTCAAAACTCTTTTTTCAAGTCATAAATTGTGAAAGAAAAACAGCAAATTTGTGCGAAGTGGGGGCACAAATATACATGAAAAAATCAAAGAAATCCTCACATCAACTGGAGTGGACACTGTGCTGAGCCTGTTGCAGAGCTTGCACAATGTAGTGACCAAACATCTCTTCAATCAAACGATACAAAACTGGTTGGTGTGTTCAACTTGTGTCTGTTCTTTGACATACTGTGTGTGTGATTAGAAAGGTTATCCTGGCCGGGGTTCATGGCCAAACCCTTCCCCAGTTTGGTCAAAGGCTCAGCTTTGGTTGTTTAAATGCAGGTGGTTGTGTATCGATGTGTTAAACTGCATCAGTGAACACAAAAGTGATTGGAGAATGTCCAACAACTTGCTTCGTTAGGCGGTTTGTTTGTACATGTACACTTTTTACATGTGCTGGTCAGCCCTCACTCACACACAGATACACACACACACACATTGTTAGTGGCCTGAATTTTGTTGAACTGTTTTTCAGATTTTCTGCAACTTAACATATACTGTGTATATGTTAACATAAACCACATTGTGCCAGGGGTTTTCTCATAGACCTGCAGCATAATAAACACCAGTTAGATTAAATTAGAGTAAGATATAATATTTTATCTGTATGTGTGTATATAATGTTCAGTGACTGCTGTGGTGAGGGTGCTGTGAGTGCCAGCCTGTTGCAGCAGCTCTCCTAACTTTTTTCTCCCATCCACTATTTTCTCTATTTTCTCTACCACTCTACTTCCACTAGACAAATGACTTTGGATACTTTTTGGTTGGTTTTTAGCCAGTCTCCATCAGTTTAGCAGCTTTATTAGCTTTGCATCTTAATGGTGCATCGATTGATTTTTTCTTTATTCTTTCTTTATTTTTTCAACCTCCTGCTATGGAGGTACTGGTGCCATTCGGCAAAGAAAAAAAAGTTGCAAGTTTGAGTCCCACTCCACCTGACTCCATCAAAGTGTCCTTGAGCAAGATACTGAACCTCAAACTGCTGCTGGTGGCAGGTTGGCACCTTGCATGGCAGCCTCCGCTACCGGTGTGTGTGAGGCATACATTGTAAAGCGCTTTGAGTGCATGTAGGAGTAGAAAAGTGCTGTATAAATGCAATCCACTTACTTTATTAATTTAACTGTTGTTTAAATAATGCAGCATTGGAGAGGGAGACATCTTGGCTTGGCTCTTGCAGACGCTTCTACACTTGCACTCTGCATTTATTCCAACCATGATTGGTGGACACACAGTGAAAATACAGTGAGTTGAAGCATACACTAACCCTGAGCAGTGGGCAGCCTGCTGCTGTGGCAACTGGGGAGCAGTGAGGGGTTAGGTACCTTGCTCAAGGGCACCTCAGCCATGCATGTGGCCAAGGTAGAGCAATGTTCAACCACTTCCCCCACCTACATGTTTCCTAGTGATAGGAGTCAGTTACAAGTTTGAGGCCCCAACCAGTAGACCACAGCTGTCCCAGTTTGCTGAAGTTGAATGCATTTTGTTATTTGAAATAGTTGAGACCTGTAGTGATACCATCTCCTCTCTTTCTATCAGTGATTTGATTACAACTTGATGCTCATTGTTTCTACAGCAAAATAGGTGTGAATTGTCACTGATGAAAGAATTAAGATTAATGCAAACAAAAGAGACTGAAACATCAGTATGTATGGATCAGATATGGCTGCAGTGTTTTATGGCCCATATTTATACTATTCAATTCAATTGTATTCATAAAATATACAATAGTATTGTATTATTATAATAAAGTATTATTATAACAATAAAGGTCAATTTGACAGTGTCATTGAAGGAGAGTCGGTCCTGGCAAGGGCGTCTAGGAAAGGCCTCTAGGATGGAGTCGGTCCTGGCAGGGGCCATCCGTAGTGTTTGTTGCAGTCCACTCAGGAGGGGAAGGTGACAGGAGTCTGCTGGAAGGAGGCAGGGATGACACTCAGCATGTCCATGATTGTGGACAGAATTCCACGATGCAAAAGAGACTATGGCTGCCATAGCGTGGGATACACTGCAAGCACATATGCATAACATAAATTAAAGACACAAAAAATGCACCACCTTGACAAATTGCTTGGGGTTGTATGTCTATATCAGAAATAATCCTCGAAGCAGACACTATGGCTGGTCCTAGTGAGCCCTTTAATTTCATAATGTTGATGTGCAAATGAAACTACAAATGTATTGAGAATACAGCATGAATATAACCTACTCTTTCAGGCATGGCTTGATAAATGAGTGTTGAATGAATATTTGTCAGTTAAAGGTTACATGTCAGGTCAGCAAGTCAGCACTTCTAAGGGGCTCACTTAAGAAAGGGAGCAAGTGGTTAGCAGAGAGGAAAAGCAACTCTATAAAGAGACTTGTCAAAAATACAGAAATAACTGTACTGTGTGTACGTGTTTAGATTATTAAAAGAAAATGGTGACGTCACACATACTGTAAGCAACATGTGTAACATATTTAATCATTTTGTTTACGTAATTAATAATTTGCACCCCCACTTAAGTTTGCATTAGTGCATGAGGTTACAAACGAATTAAATGGAATGGAAACAGGAAAAGATACACTGCTCACATCAAAGGACAAAAAGTATCTATCTATCTGACCACCACAGCAAGCACAAGCTAGTCCTCTATCAAGGCCCACAGCTGTGGTTTCAGTACACAGAAACAGGAAGTACTTTAATTTTGTATGTTACACTTCACCTTCAGAGGCCTGTCAGGGGCTGTTAGATTTCCACCTCACAAATATTCAGAGAGATAAAACACTATTAAAGGCTGTGCCATTTGCTTATTCTTTTTGCTCATAAGGGGCTTCAGTACACAGGAAAGTGATAATCATGCTTAGGGAAGGGATAATTATTTAATGTCGGCTAAGCTAAGATCAAAACATAGACACATTGTAGTCATCATTTTGTGTGTTCTCTTAAAGAATGGTTTGGTCACTAGTACTGTACTGCCTGTACATCCAGTTTGTAAAATATCCATGTTTCACAGCACCAGTAATCTCGGAATAATTTTAGCCTCTTAAGTGGCATACATTTTTTTTGAGATCTGCTATTCCCCCATTTGGCAGCTTTCTATCTGCTGCCTTTCTCAGTCCTCATAATACTATCAGAGTGCTCATAGTTCTATGACCAAAGTGTAATGCTATGTCAAGCCACCCATCCATTCATTTGACCTCATTGTGCCATAACTGGCACTGTACATCTTGACACCGAACATCAGATTGCTATGTCATAGATCACTAGTGTACATGCAAGTGGGCTGACCCCTTTTTCAATAAGGTGTTTGAGGAGCTTAGAAGAGTGGAAACACGTACGATAAAGTTTTTTGAATGTATAATTTTTTATTCTGTATATGAATCTCTGTGTATTGACTGTTTGAGTCAAAGTGAGCTGAATGCCTTTGATTTTAGTGAGTAGAAAAACAAAAAAAAAATTATATGTAAACTGTTTTGATTTGAGTGAACAGTCAGAATAATGCTAAATGTATGCATAGGCTTTATTTGCGTGTGCCACCTTCATATAATGCAAGTACTGAAATTCCTTGTTGGTTGGTCATAATGGTGTGTGCATTATGTGTGACTTAATTCAGCTTAGCAGGTAGCAGATTCTTGGCCTCTCTGCTCAACTCATACCCTGAGTTTAGAGGAAAGCATATTGCCCACACAGTCACATACTAGACAGTCAAAAAATCTGCAGACATTAGTGGTCTTCTGCTCAGGCCCTTGCGAGGGGATGCTGAAGTGAGAAGCGAGAGAGAGAGAGTCTATTGTAAAATTACCTCTTCAGCATAACACTACACAGAAGAGGCAAACTCAGTCATTCTTTTAAAAATGTACTCCTTAAAGGTAAATGTTGTGTTTTGTTGTTTAAAACATCTGTGCTGTCTATATGAAGTTGGTGTGCAAACCAACTGTTGCAAGGCTAGATCTCTTAATAGCCTCACGATTAACCACATGTATTGAATTAAGTGTGAGTGAATTTGAAAAATTAGTGATGCTAGGCTCAAGACAACTCGAAACTGACCACATAGCCAATTTAATGTTTCAGACTTTTAAAGTAATGATTGTTGTAACATGAATGTTAAATGAATGTTGTTTTCATTCAGGCAGTCAGAACCACTAAGGGGTCCTGTGGGTCAGGTATATATTGGAAAGCATATGATGCTGGGATTGTAATGAGTATCCCTAAAGTTACACGCAATAACTGCAAGTAGATATTCATTCAACTGTGAGTCTCATTTACTTTACACTTTATTACAGTGACAATATAATTAGATTATTTTAATCATCCATTCTAATTTGTCATCCATTACAGCCCATCTCTCTCTCTTGGCCTGGAGTCTTTTAAGCGCCACTGCTTCTTTCATGCACTCTGTGAAAACCACAGTATCACAGACAATTACAGTTACCCCTCACAACACGTATTTTATCTGTTCCTTCTGTGACTTTAAGCATCATTTCATAATGCACGTGCATGTGCTATATTATCAGTGTGAGAAATTTGCTGTTGCATCTTCGTCACTTGGCTGTTAGGTGGCTTTTGCTGTTGTGGGCTGCACGCACGAACATGCACGACACTTAGGGAAAAGGGTGTGAGGTTTTGCAACATCGGCAAATTCCGTTATAGACTATACACAAGCGACAGCTAACGGCTAGCGGTTTGAGGGATTCTAAACCAAGACCCCATTTTTTCAATACAAACAGGTAGATGGCGCCTGCCATTCATTGCCATCCCATCGGGTCTGAATGAATTAGCAGTCAAGACCACTAAACAAATTTTGTCAACTCACCACTTATTTGTTCGCGTGTTTGTTTCGTTCTCACACATAATGCATCCATGTACTGGGCTATATTTTTATATTTAAAATGTACTTGTGTTACGCTTTGCAGATATGGACTGGTCTGCTCGTTCATCCAGGCATATGTGGTAGGCCAAGAATCTGCTGAACCATCAGCACGAGGTAGAAATCTTCACAGGTAAAATGAAAGATTTTCAGAGGAGGACTGTAAATTGTCGCTAATTACTTATCGGTATCTAATGCTGACATAATCGATAGTTTTTTTAGATGTCTTTGAGTCACTGCGCTGCGTGCGCTCTGATAGTTATTCTTGATATTTTAACCAATCATTACACTCATGTACATGACAACAGAGAAAGAATTGTGAATATTTTAATGCGTTCTTAATTTAGAGTTATTTTTGTCATCTGGCTAGGGGCTGAGCACCCCCACTTCCCACGGCTATGGCTAAACCCTTGCTTCTTTTAAGGATGCAGAAAGAGGTGAGATCAACACTCATCCTGTCTGAGGTGAAGTCTATCACTAGTTTCATCATTTTTAGACTAAAACTAGGCTTTCATCCTGATAAAAGTTACATTATCAAATGTAATGCAGTCAAGAAAAACATTCATTCCCCAATGTTCTTTTAAGTATGCTTCCATAATATCTGTACGTAAATCAGAAGAAAGAAAAAAGCAATTTAATTAAATGTATTTCATATTTATCTGTGAGAGAGACTGTATGTTTTGAGTGAAGTGTCATGTTTCGAGCATGATGGTTTTACCTCCTCAGTTGGCAGAGTGCAATGTGAAGTAGAGTTCCAGATACAGGAACTGCATAAATATCATTGCCAGTTGTTGCAGACAAGAAAACCTAGAGAAATATGATTCATATGGGGCAGAATGACTGACTGAAAAGATGTGTTTTTTAAGATTTTTTTCAGAAATTAGTAGATATATAGTTTGATATCAACTTATTATTTTGTTCTCTGTAGAATTTCAAATAATTTGGTTGAGGAAATATGAAATCATATAATTTGATATTTATACAACAATACCAAATCAGCAAGCACAAAAGGAAGTGTTAATTTGGATTTAGTAAATAATCTCATACCTGTGCAGAAAATATCACAGCGTTCACTGCAGCTATGCAGAACAAAAATAACATTTACAAATGTCCATTTGTAATTGCTTGCTGCATGATGATCAAGTTTTGGAAACTATAAATATTTCAATTAATATTTTATTAATCTAAAAAAATTTCACAATTCACATGTTCATGTTGAACCATGGGGGGTGTATCATACTGTTCAATACAATACTGCATACTGTTGCATCCCTAACACTTCACTTGCATTGAGGGCATAAACGTTCACCCCACCCGGTCTCAAACCCGGGTCTAAATGTGCCAGTTTACCAGACAACCAAGAGCCAGGCTCATTGGTATAGCAGTCAGAGCACATACTCAACCATAGTGACAGTACTCCATCACACTGCCTTCCCCCTTTGAGAAGCGCACTCATGCACTTCACCAGTGTTGGACAAGCTACTCAGAAACTGTACTTAACTAAGCTACCAGTTACTCCACACCAGATGAAACTTCATTAGCTAGACAAAACATAGCAAGCTAAGATACAAAAAAATGGAAGAAGTAGTTTACTACATTTGAAGCTGCTTTATAGTTTACAAAAAAGACTATATACAAAATGAAATGATCCAACCTTCTGCTAAGCTTCTATTAGTGACAAAACTAACAGGTTTCTCCAATAGACATACAATAGTAACTAACTAATAGTAAGTAAGTGTAGTTGCTGATTTTCCTGTGGTTATACAGTATTTCTTATGATGCCAACAGCATTTTGCACTTTAGTTTTGCTGGTATATAATGCTTTACTATTTAGTGTACTATTTACTATTTACTATAATATGCACATGTGAGTGATAGAAGACACTGATCTTTGTATACATTGTGGACATTTCCTTTTAATTATGGCACCTGCAACAAATGCATCTCAATATTGCAAAAAACTGATCTTCTATGCATGACCTAGATGGAAGATTTGCTGCTGTGAGCTGATGCTCTGAAAAGTAGCTAATGGGAAAGCTACCACTACATGGCCCAAAAAATAACTAAACTAATGAAAAGTCTACAGAATACAGAAAATAGCTTCGCTACAGCCATGCCACTCAGAAATGTAATTAAACTTGTAGCTTTGCTGCTTTTAGTGAAGCTACTCCCCAACACTGCACTTCACCCATACTGGCGTTCCTCACTCATCCACCAGCTGTACGTCTCCCATCCCAGGGTGCTCAACACACTAGTGCTTCACGTCTCTGGGGTCCCTCACACCGGGGTCAAACTATCCTGGAGGTTCCTTGTACAGGGGAGGGGTGGAAAGCATTGTTGGGGTTGTTGGATGAGCAGTCAGCTGTGGCAGACAGAAGCTTGTGTGGTTGCTGTGACAGTGATTGTTGTTGTCCTCGCAGCTTGTGAGAGCCACCTACCGAGAGAGAAAAAAAGTCACAGTTTTTTTTCTTGAGACATGGAAACACCAGGTGTAGTGCCATCTAGTAAGACATAATAATGCAAAAATAAGATATTACAGTTGCCAAAATCTTGTGACAATCTGTCCAGGTGTCTGATACATTTTGTAGAAATAAATTCATGTGTACCTCTACAATTTTAAAAAAATTCCTAATAGGTCAGTGTCAAGAATCACACTGAAATGCAATTCACACTTACAGATCACACATGGATTCATACATACACACACACTCACACTCTCTCTCTCTCTTTCTCTCACTCTTATTCACATACACACACACACACACACACGTATGTACACCGTATGTTGAACTCTGTTGAACTATGTATCATTATAGTTCATCTCTTGCTTGATGAACATACTCAGGACCAATCTTTTTATCTCTAAAAAGAAGAATAAAGGTCTGACAAAATCTGAACTTTGTTCAGAATGCTGAAATGAAATGATATTACACCCCATTACTGGATGGAGCCATAAACAAACACAAACCACAGCTAGTGATTCTGGCCTGACAGGAAGTGTGTGACTTTTGCTCTGTGTTTTCTTCTTTCTATTTCCTATTCAAAATAGTGTTAGAATGCTGTATGATGAGCTAGTAGAAAGAGAATACAGTACAAACAGTAGGCTTACAGAAAACAGACCATTTTATTACACATATTTACCCTCATATTATTTTCGGCATATACACTGATACAGAGTGCCAACAACAGCACCACTACAGGAGTAAATAGCCCCTCCCCTTGCACTGCCCCTATAGCACAAGGGTTCATGTTCTCAAAACACTGAGCTGGCTGATCCTACTGTTGCCGTTTCCTATTTTATCTCTTGTTTTTTAGTCTCTGTGCTTTTGAAAACCACAATTGGTTTCTGTAAGGTATTTAAAAACTACACGTCAAAAAAACTGGGCAGTCAGTCCTTGTTGACAATACATCCTAAACTACCATCCTTTGGATGTGTTCAGACCAGTGGAAATACTACACATTGTGGTGAGTGTGTTTGTTTTTATTATGACCGCCGCTAGCAAAGCTAGCGAAAGCGGTCATATTGGTGTTGCTGCACGTTTTTTCCCTTTTTTTTTTTTTTTTTCACCGATTTTCCGTCAACGATTCCCGGGACACTGAAACTCAGGGGGAGATGAATGTTTGTAGGCATGTAGCCCTAGAAGTTTGTGAGCGAATATGAGCTTTTGGCCCCCAAGGGCCCCCCCCCACTGTGCCAGTGTCCGTCAAAGAGGGGGAGACCGGCAAAAGTTTTCGCTGAATAACTCGATGAACCTTTCACCCAACAACACGAAATTTTTGTAATATGTCGGTGTTACAGAGACGTATCGACCCAGCCCATAAACACTCACTTGAAGCATAGCGCCACCTACTGATATGGGTAAATGCAAAAATTGGGATTTTGAGTTGGCAATATCTTGGACCGAGAAGCTGGGAACTGCGCAAAATATGTCATGCACGATCACCCTAAAGACTTCTAAAACCACAGCACAAGCCATGAAATTTGGACCATAGGGGGCGCTGTAATTGCAGAAAATGTCATTTTGCCTATTATCTAGAGAATGCTAATGTTTACAGCAATTTTCTTTTTATTGTGAAAACTACTGACCCTCACGCATTGAAAACACTGGTCGACGCCCACTTCCAACGAAAACGGTTTACGTGAAATTTTAACATTGCCAAAACGAATCTGAACGAACTCGTCATAGGCCGTTAATGTGAATCTCACCAAATTTGGTATACGTCATCTACAGACAATGCTGACAAAAAGTTATCAAAGGATTTATCTTGAGATAAATTGTTTCGAAGTTACACGTCAATGAACATTGAACACGTAGCTTAAAATTTTTTAAAAGTACATATCTTGGCTTTTAATTGCTCAAATTTGGTCAAACTTGGCATGCCATCTCTAAACTGCTTTTTTGTCATGTGTACTAAATTTTGTGACATTTCGTCATAGGGGGCGCTGTTTATCGCCGAAGCTAGGTGTCAAAAACCAGTTTTTGTTAAATAACTCGTTAACATTTTTGCCCAAGATAACGATTTTGTGTTAGTATGTTGGTGTTACAGAGACGTATCGACCCAGCCCATAAACGCTCACGTGAAGCAAAGCGCCACCTAGTGATTAGGGTAAATGCAAAAATTGGGATTTTGAGTTGCCAATATCTTGGGCAGAGAAGGTGGGAACTGCACGAAATATGTCATGCACGATCACCACAAAGACCTCTGAAACCACAGCACATGCCATGAAATTTGGTCCATAGGGGGCGCTGTAATTGTAGAAAATGTCATTTTGCCTATTATCTAGAGAATGCTAATGTTTACAACATTTTTTTTTTTATCGTGAAATCTATTGAACCTCACGCATGGAAAACACTGGTCGACGCCCACTTCCAACGAAAACAATTTACATGAAATTTGAACATTGCGAAAACGAATCTGAACGAACTCGTCATAGGCCGTTAATGTGAATCTCACCAAATTTGGTATACGTCATCTACAGACAATGCTGACAAAAAGTTATCAAAGGATTTATCTTGAGATAAATTGTTTCGAAGTTACACGTCAATGAACATTTAACACGTAGCTTAAAATTCTTTAAAAGTACATATCTTGGCTTTTAATTGCTCAAATTTGGTCAAACTTGGCATGCCATCTCTAAACAGCTTTTTTGTCATGTGTACTACATTTTGTGACATTTCGTCATAGGGGGCGCTGTTTATCGCCGAAGCTAGGTGACAAAAAACAGTTTTTGTTAAATAACTCGTTAACATTTTTGCCCATGATAACGATTTTGTGTTAGTATGTTGGTGTTACAGAGATGTATCGACCCAGCCCATAAACGCTCACATGAAGCATAGCGCCACCTAGTGATAAGGGTAAATGCAAAAATTGGGATTTTGAGTTGCCAATATCTTGGACCGAGAAGGTGGGAACTGCACGAAATATGTCATGCACGATCACCACAAAGACCTCTGAAACCACAGCACATGCCATAAAATTTGGTCCATAGGGGGCGCTGTAATTGTAGAAAATGTCATTTTGCCTATTATCTAGAGAATGCTAATGTTTACAACATTTTTTTTTTTATCGTGAAATCTATTGAACCTCACGCATGGAAAACACTGGTCGACGCCCACTTCCAACGAAAACAATTTACATGAAATTTGAACATTGCGAAAACGAATCTGAACGAACTCGTCATAGGCCGTTAATGTGAATCTCACCAAATTTGGTATACGTCATCTACAGACAATACTGACAAAAAGTTATCAAAGGATTTATCTTGAGATAAATTGTTTCGAAGTTACACGTCAATGAACATTGAACACGTAGCTTAAAATTTTTCAAAAGTACATATCTTGGCTTTTAATTGCTCAAATTTGGTCAAAGTTGACCAAAGATGCCATCTCTAAACAGCTTTCTTGTCATGTGTACTAAATTTTGTGACATTTCGTCATAGGGGGCGCTGTTTATCGCCATATATAGGTGTCAAAAGACCTATATATATTTTTTTATTTTTTTTTTTATATAATACTCCATACAAGACAATCTTATGACTACCATCTCTACACAAACACCAAGTGGCAAGAGTTCAAATTAACACATGTAGGCTACATACATACTATGACAACACCCTTTCATAAATCACTCCTACACACTACAAAATCACACACAATCTCATTCACTTCCAAGACATAATTTCCAATCTAATTCCCACCTCACAACACTGTTCTACCACACACTTGTCATGCCAACAGTTCTCACATTTCAATACATTGCGGCGGTCATACCATGTATCGCTATGCGGTACATCTAGTTTTGTATTGGTTTCTTCAGGCGGTAACTTCAAAGGTACGGTACGCGGCAGTAGACACACTGAGCCACCTAATTGTTAGTTTTTCAGCACGCAGACAGTAGAAACAACAACGCAACGCAACAGGCACATTTGAAAAAAAATTCTACAGACGATTCTCGGAATGGACGGAGTGGATGTAAGAATTTTAAGACTTGGGTAAATTACATTTTAGACCTGGGATGAAAATATGGGTGTTTTTAAAGACATTTAAGGCCTAAATTTTAAGTTTCTGAATTTTAGACTTTTTAAGTCCCCGCGGGAACCCTGGATAGGAGAATTTTCAAGAGATGCAGCCATAAGAAATTAGGATTGGATGAGAATTATATAACCTCAACAAGAATTACATTTACATTTACAGAATGTGTTTGTTGTTTAATCACATTCTGGTCCCTCATCCAGTGGTGTAGACAAGAATGGCCCTTGGCCAACTGTTATATTTTAGACATGAAAACAGCATGGAAATTCAGAAAAATGCTGATCTTGTTTCATACTTATTTATAACATACCGGCCTTCAGAACTGTTGAACAGTGGCCATTTTCAAAGCTTTCCTTAATGAATAATGCATTGCTAAGATGAGAAATCAAAGGCCTATGTGAGAAGAGCACAGAATACTCAAACCGTGATGTATCATTAGGTCTACAGATCACAGCTAATTTTCATTTATTTGCTTCACATTCTCAGCACTGGAGCTTCATTAAACACTAGAGGTCAGAGTTACTCAAGTTTACACTTGCTGACCACACCCAACTTCCGTGTCTTATTTTATATGGTAGTTTAATGTACAATAGACTGTTATACACATTTATATTTTCATTTGTAACACAAAAGTATAGGTTAAAAATAATAAAGTAATGTGACTATTTCATAATCATAATCTGTTGTAAATTCAGATCAAATATCTATGGTATTACATCTTCACCATGGAGAATTTCTTTTATTTTAAACTGTCAACTGAATCACATGATGATCCAAAATGATACTCTGGCCTAAAGCTTACTGTAAGAAAGACGGGAGCCCACTACCCCAGCCGCTGTACACCAGTCTCCTTTTCATTTGCTGATAGACTCACCACTCACAGGAGTGTATGTCCCATTCATTCAGCCCACAGAGCTGTACATAAAGTTAAACTTTATGATGGATTAATGATGATTGGGGTTAAAGAGGTATAAAGAGGTATATTAATATATGTTTCCATAATTTGAGGTATCCTTTTTCTTAGACCATTTGGTACCATCTCCAAATTTACATTTATTTAGATAGCATAATAGTCATGTGAAGGGTGAATAAATATGTTATTTGCACCATCCATCTAGAATATAAACTGTGCAGTTCTGTGTGGAGGGTAGGAAACCACCACAAAAAAAAGAAATCAGCATGACATGCTGACTGTATTTTCATGAAATGCTAGTTAGCATCTTCTAGCAATATAAGGCTGTGGGAAGTGTTTAGAAGGTTTAGTGTGCCTTTTATGTTCACTAGTTTTACACCAAAACTCCAGAGTGTTGCTTTAACTGAATGCCGCAAACACAGGGCATAAAGTAGGCCTACTTTCCTAAACAATTTTTTAATGGCCTATTTTATAGGCCCTGCCTTTCCAAATGGGATCATATTTTTCCTATGACGCTCTCAGACAACTAAAGCAGCCCGTGGGAACATCATTATAGTGCAGTTCACACTTGTGCATCTGGTGTGAAAAGTGAGGTATCATCAGATCTAACGTGCTATTGCATTGACTGCATGGTACTTCCTCCATGCTCTTCTTCTGTTTTCATATTTTTGCTCCCTGAGTGTAGCCGGCTCTAATTGGGTGATTCAGCTGCCGGCTATTCAGGCTGACCCAGCTGCCGGACACATTTTCTGCTCTCTAAAGAAGGGAAGATAGAAGGTAATTATCTTGGCAGCCTAATAAAGACCCTACTGTCTGTGATATCTCTATGCATTGTCGATCTGCAGCAAATAGGCGACATGGGACACTCAACAGAGTCAATGCTGAGTCTCAGCAGACAGGCTGGCACATCATGTGCAGCATTCCTCAAGGAGAGTTGGGAGTAAATGTACAATCCTGTGTTGGGTGGGCCATAGTGGGGAATGCAGTCAATGGATCTTGTGCCTGTAGGCCTGTGTGCCCATATTTAGTTTAAGTTTTAGGACCACTGCGGTAAAAAACATAAAAATAGCATGTTGCCATTGTGTAACACATCCAAAGGAAAATAGTTTAGCATGTGTAGATGAACTGCATATCCAACATGCATATCTGGTTCACTATTCGGTCTGTGTTTTATTCATTTTTCTGGTGCTTTTACTTATACAAATAGCACTTGGTGACCAGAAGCAACACAGCTATTGATTGAATCACACTGGATTTCCCCTTTCAACCGTTGGCTCAAAGGCCTCTGGCGTTCCCCCCTTATCTGATTTCAGTTTGATTTCAGATTAATTTGGCGTGAAGAGTGACTGCTTATCTTATATTCTACGAGACAAATACTGCTGAAAGCAGGGCTAGTCTGACTGTTGAAGTGGTCTGGCGGTAAGATTGTGTTCATTTAAGTGAAGCCATTGCTGGAAGATGGTGTCACAATGGTGGTACAATGACAGCTAGAAATAGAGTTTGTTTAGTGTTGTTTTATATATCAGTGTCTGTGCTATGCCTGGGATAGGCATTTTTGGCTCCATCCACTTTATATATCATCAGGAGGTGGAACAAAAATGTTAATATGACATGAGTCATTTGGTCATTGGTCATTTGGTCAGCGAGTCATTGTTTACTGTGCTATTTTTTGTTCAGGCTGACATGTCACTATTCGGCCTATTTGGTGCTGTGAATGTTTGCTGCTGTAAGGTTATGGTTATAGTGACACCTATTCCTTACATGGATATCACATTAAGAGGCATTGCCCACCCATCCTCTCCCCAACACACACACTCAGTACATATACATGCGCATCTAAATCAAGCTATTGGCAATAACCGAGCTAATCATTTAACCGGAGTATCCGAGTAATCCAGGACATACTGCATGGGAAGAAAATCTAATTTTTGACCAAAGTATGTTTGACTCCACAACAGCAGGCAGCAATATACTTCATTCATGATTGAGGTTCGTCATTACAAGAATGAAGGAATACACTAGGAATACACTCACTCGGGCTTCTATTTGCACCCGGTGCCCAAGTAGTCTAATCGCATCCACTTATTCATCTAATCAAAGAGTAGTGCACACTATGCCAGGCATGCTACTGTCAGCGTAGTGGAGGTTGCAATTTATTGGGGACAAAAACTTCTACCACTGTATATATTAAGCTATATCAGGCAAAAACTTACTTGCATCTCAAATCAAACTCCATGGTCATTATTATCAAACTAAAAATTGCATGAAAAAAAAATTGCATGTTTATCAGCCCAATTTCTGAGGAGATGAACCCCCAGGCGCCTGAAGTGGAGACGCAGGGATGCATTTGCATTCCCACTTTTGGCAGTCAAAATAAAGAAATGCTGTCCACGTAATGACAATAAGTTTATCATTTTGCATTGGCAGTTACTACTGTAGAAAGATGATGCTTTCACAAATCACTCTTACACGCTACACAAACACACAGTGACAGTTTAGGCTGTTTCATGTTAGGAATTAAAGTAATTAGTACTTAGGAACTAATAGTAATTACTAGTAATCTAGGCTATAGACGTGGGGTCACATGCACAATGAAGCTAAGGAATGTTCAATCATAACATGAAGCGTGAACTTCTCTTTCACAGTGTCTTAAGCCCAGGTGGAAAATATAACGCGATTCTATGCATTCTAGCATCTAACAGAACAAATAGATATAAACTTGGATGGTTAAATTTGTGTTGCGATTATAAGGGGTCCTTCAACATTTTTCTGCTCCATGAGGGGCCCTGGCTCTATAAAGTTTGAGAACCCCTGGTTTAGTGATTACACGACGCGAATGCACACATTTTGAATGGATGGGCATTTTGTATGCCTACTAGAGCGTGTGCACAATCAGCCAAATCGATAGTTTTGTGAGCTTGCCAATTCTCTAAGACAAGAAGCACTATGCATACAAATTTTCTGAGAGAAATAGATGACTGGGACGACTGGAGGTTGGAGGATGAATATCTTCTGTTTAGTCAGGATGAGAGGGAGGAAGACTGTTTCACCTAGTCTTACAGGTTCATTCTGTTTAATTATAAAAAATATAATAAGGCTAGGCCCACTTTAGTCGTGATGTTAAATAATCATGACAACATTGTTTTCTTGCATTCACTTAGACATATTATTTCTTTTGTCAAAAAACAGTCTTTGTCTGGCAACATCATATGTACCCATGTGTTTGTACTGAATTATTTTCTGTTCCCATGTGAAGAAACTTACAATTTTGAGGCAATCACAACAGATATGTAATTGTTGAGTATCAGTGTTATCAGTTACCTGTATGCATGACAAATTCAAAAATTTCAAAAGAGTTTCAAGTCCAAACTGGGTCTTATGATCTACGTTATGAACCTGATGGAGCTATACAGGAATTAAGAGAGAAAAGTAATATTATTAAAATAATAAATAATAAAAATAATAATTTGTAGATATCAAAAATGCATTACTTGAAATGATTGACTTCAGTGGATATCGCAAAAGAACACAAACCATAGGAAATACCACAGGAAATAAATGTGGGTCATTTGTGACCTATGTCTGAAAATTTGACATGACAGTACAAAAAATGTGTTTCTTCATAAAGTAATGGCATGAAATGAAAACATATGTGAAATATGATATGTAGTAATCAGAAACAAGATAATTAATGAATATCAGTAAAGTGTAATGGAAGTGTTTCTCAACTGATATTGCAAAGAAAGCTGTTTTTTTTTGTGCTTTCGTGTATTGTGCTGTAGCTTGAATGTTTATCCTCTTTTGTAAGTCGCTTTGGATAAAAGCGTCTGCTAAATGCTTAAATGTAAAATATTATGTAAATGCAGAAACATTGTATGGTGTATCACATCATCTAATTCTTTTTTCTGCTTAGATCACTCTATGGTATGTTTCTAATACAGCAGCTGCCATGCATATGCCACATACAGAGGTACAGAGCCATACTGCTGCTAGCTAGAGAACACAAGTGGAAACAAACAATATAAGGACAGAGCAGCTCCTGAAAGACAATCCTGGTTTGAATACACATACGCACACATGCATGCACGCACACACACACCAGCACAATCTAACCACACCCAAGCTGTGATGAATGATCTTGTGTAAATGAGCTGCTACAACACAGAAGTTACACAGACGCCACAGGCAGAGATATTGTAACTAAATCATGCACCAAAGCGTCATATTGAGTGTCAGGGCCTGCATGGCAGAGTTCACTTCACAGGAGGGCAAAACACAGGCAAGACTCATGGGCAAAAGCTCAGAAAAACAAGGTCACATAGACTTGATCAGAGCAGCAGAATAATCATCATCATCATCATCATCATCATCCAAAAGAGACAAACCACAATCTCACAATGAGCATTGTCCTGGGCCTGGTTTTTAAAGCTGTGGCTGATGAAGAGAGTGGGAGCAGGTAGACAGGCAGTGGTTGGTGATTGGTTGTCCAATCAGCCTATTAGCCAGGAGGTGGAGCACCCCTGCCTGCCTGGCTGCACGTTGGACAAGACAGGCTCAAGGCTGGATTGTGACACAGAGACATATAGGATTACTGTGTAGGCGTAAGCTACAAAGCTCTCTGTGTTTTCTTGTCTGCTGAAACTTTGAAAGAGCATGCAAATACTCAAGTTTGCACGTTTGTACAGTGACAACGAAACAGGAAACAAAGGTCTACATTCAGACAGACCCTAAATTATGTATAGAACAGATGATGTTATGCGGAACCTGCATCACACTGTCTTGTGTAATGTTTCCATGGTCATGATATGCCTTGATGATCATATGACTTTTCTTCTTCTTTCTTCACCTGCAGTCACTTAGCTGACTATAATGACACACTTGCATAGGCAACAAGATGGCAACAGGCCTTTGCATTAAATTATTCACAGAATATACTTTTGCATAGTTTTGAGTAGTCCTCAGCAGTTTTTACAGTACAGTTTTTAGCTCTCCATTTACACTTAGCGACCATTTGTACTTAACAACCATGTGTGGTTTATCTTCACAGCAGCTGGTGTCAGTTGCAGATAAATGCAGCTTGTCACTGGACTATGTCCTTTGCAACTGTCAGACAAACCACAGACACTGCTTTCAGTCTTATTTTTGTCTCAATAAAATAGAGGTTAGAAAAGAGATACAGATTGTTACAGAGTTATCGAGACTGGAGTTAATAAGTTAATTAGTAACCTTTTTTCCTCAATGCATTCATTCATTAAATATGCCGTTAATCAAACAGTCTCTGCCTGGAAACTTCTGGTAAACAACGAGCTTCCCACACTAATAGTATAGTTTAATTTTAACCTTCCCACAGCGACTGAAACCTGGATGAGAACAGGCAGGTCTGTTTATTTGTATTGTCAAGACACCAGCTTCATAGCTATTCCAACCTGCCAGGGTTGATCCTCTGAGAACAAGCCAGCCCACACATGGATATGACTTATGCATTAGAATTATACATTTGCAACCCAACCATGCAAATTACACGTTCACTATGTTTTAATGGTCACTTAACATTAATAGTAATAACTTAACAAATAAAAGCAAAATCCATAATTTAATGTAAGTTTGATCTACGGCATCCAATACTGTAGGCCCAGTGAAAGTGAAATATAGTCATTGCAAACGTTTAAACAACACAATGTTATGAACTTTCATTGAACTGAGAATATTCATAACCTTTGTTGACACTGGAACATGTGATGCAGGGAACAGGGAAGTACACAGGCGATTGAACAAAGAAGTATAGAGGAAAGTAGACACACGAGACATCTGCAAACAAAGAGTCCAAACAAACTAGAAATCAAAGGCACATTAACTAGTCTAAAGACTAGTTTTTTACTTCTATCCTAGGAATAGATTTACACTTACCACAGCTTCAGAAAGAGAATGAAGCAAAATCGCGTCATCCACGATTAAAGGCATACCAGGCAAGGTAGCCCCACAGGAAGCCCCACAGGAAAATACACTGGATAACCAAAAGATAAATCTAATTTATAGAAAACAATACTTTGTGGATGATTTGCCTCCTTGCTATTATCAAAGCAGTGGAATATTAAGGTCTTTAAAAGTTTGTACTCTCCTTGCAGTAAACCTGTGAGTTCAGTCATCAGTCCTTTGTCGGTCGTTGTTCAGACCAGAGGTTCTCAAACTTTATTGGGTTGGGGAAAATTTCCAAGGACCCCTCGTAATCGCAAAACAAATTTGACCATACAGACGTATATCCATTAGATCAGTTAGATGCTAGATGCTATTTAGTAGCTAAGGTTTTTGTGGACCCCCTGGCAATGAGCTGCGGACCCATGGGGGTCCCCGGACCCCAGTTTGAGAACCAATGGTTTAGACTATTAAACGCAATTCAAACTGGAGTGCCATTGGAACAACAACAGCCAGCAAGTTGATGCACAGGTAGCTTTTTACTTTTCAACAACGCCTGTATATAGAATACAAGTCACAAACTATGCAGACCTCTCATCTAGTAATTATAGTAGTTAATCAGAAAAGCAATGACAAAAAAAACTTAGCATGAGGAAAGGAACTTTTGAGTGTTTTGCTTTTCTGTCTGGATAATTAGCTGAGCCAAACAAGGGTGGTCTCTAAAAAAGCCTCTATCAAAAGTGGGTCGTTAGTTCAATCTGTTGTCAAGCCTCATACCCAAGCATTCTGTCCTGTTTTTGGTAGAATCACCATTTACCATACTTCTAAATGCAGTGTAAAAGAGTCAAAATCCATTTTGGTCACAAGTTAACATGTTGCTCTGGTCAGGCTGCTAAATTGCAACCCTGTGTTAACATTCATTTAAACTTCTCAGTGAGTTGGGTGAATTGATGCAAGTGTAATACCTCCAGAAAAGTGGAACTATTTCATAGCTGTGGTTATCTGAAAATAATGCACATTCTAAATTGCATTCTAAATCACATTGGGAAATTTGATGAAGCAGTGCCTTATCACCACGAGTGTGCAATATTCACATATACGCACACTGTGTCATTCACTATCCCTTACATATCAGACCTTGGAACGTTGGGATTTCCCATTGAACCTGTGACCTGTAAACCCTTAAACACTTTTTTCTCCTTTATTTTTTCCTTCAACTATCCTTCAGAAAGCAGTGCTCCTCTGAGGAAAACAAAGCTTTGACTCTGTTGCATTTGTCTGTCTGTCTGGTCTGTACATCTGGCCAATGCTGGCCAGTAATAAAGGTTAATGGAACAAATGTAATTTAACCATCGAGACATCCAGCTCTGTGATGTGTCCTAGCAACAGAGGAGTTGCTGCAAAGATGCAGCTGGACTGGGGCAGAGGAGATTTGTGTAACTATCAACCCTTGGCCACATTTAATCTTCTGATTGTTGCACAACAAGATGCTTAAAGGCAAGTTACCTTTGGCTAACAAGTGATCTCATGATCCACCGCAGTGTGTTAATAATGTTTGTAAAGTAATGTTATGCATTTTAAGTGGTGCACTGCTTCTCCCAAAACATCATATCCAGTCCACTCGCTGGTGTTGTAATGTTGGAAGAGGCACAAGACTGGGTTTGGCCAGACCCTTCCCTGTGGGGACACTTGCCCAAGCAAAGAATCTGATTAATAGCTTCTCAGAGTTTGTTCACATCTGCATCACGAAGGGTCAATGCAAGCATCTATAGATGTATTCATTATATCTTAAATACTGTTCATGAGGCATGGAAGAGGAAAGCGAGAATGAGTCAACAGGCCATGGATGGAGCAGCTGTGAGCATGTCTGCCTACTTGTTGGTTTGTCATTTTTGCCTTTCCTGTATTTTTTCAGTTTCTTCTTGTATGTTTGCAAATGAATTCTTATGAATAACAAAATCCTGAAAACCACAAAGCCGTTTAACTCACAGCGTTTCTCACAATCACACACATTTTTTGCCCACATGATTTCTCAAGAAATAACTGACTGCCATCTCCAATTGTGTAATGCTGTGAATTGGAAAATGGCTTACAGTGTAAAAATCTAAGCGTACAAAGTTAACCACAGCAACTCCCCAAATGCATGAGGAGTGCCTAAATGTAACGACCAGACCTGCATACCACTAACATCTGTCAAACATAAACACACCCCAAACAGATGAACTCAGAGCAAGGTTTGGGATGGGTGGATGTGGGAGAGTCTCATTATGACAGATGCAAGACATCTGTAAAAGACTTAAAATCTCAACACTTGCCAGTGTTCTTTTCTATGCTGTGATGTACTGTAGATGCAGCATTAAGATGAGGCTAGGCAACTTGCTGGTATGCAGGCTTTGTGTAGGCAACTGGACTTCTTTTTGGAGCTTGAAGACATTTCCCAAAAGGCTTCTTCAATTCTGAGAACTGATAATGATGACCTAATTGATTTAGCTTACCACTAGAGAGGTCATGAGTTAAGTCGTGAATGCACCCTAAGGGCCAATTCATAGTTAATGCAAGCATACGCAAACGTAAACGTAAACGCAAGGACATCGTGTTGTGTCAAGTGTGTAGTGAAAACCATCCTGACGCGGCGCAGTGATGCACGTAATAACATGGAATCAATGCTCGTGCGCGTACACGTAAGCTTGAGACTTTAGCAACGTTTGCGTACTTGCATTGACTATGAATCAGCCCTAACACAGGTCAGGTGTGAATTGGAGTGTTATTAAGGTCACACAAGATCCAAGGTGTGAAACCTGACCAGGGTGAAGAGCAATTAAACCTCCTGGGATAAGGTCTCAAGGCAGCAATGTCACCAGTGTCAACCTTTACATTGTGGAGGTGGAGAGCCAAGCTCTGACCTTAAGCTGCCCTTGCATAGCTTGGGCTTGAGATGCCAGGGAGAATCATTCTCTTGTAGGCTGAGTCAGAGATGCAGGTACACCTAAATAATGTTTATTGCAGCCATTTGTGTAACTTGTCAATTTAGCCTTTGAATTAATTTGCATTTATGACCTGACCTAGATGGTTTCGGCCTCCATCAGAAAGAGTGGCCATTGCTATGTTGCCTATGTAAATGTAGCTTAATTCTAGCTTTTCCAGCCTGTTTTTGTTTGTGTCTCCTGTAACTCAGCCTACATTTAGACAGACCTGTGTTCACCATGTTCAATATTTAAGCCCTGGTCACATACATAGTTACTAAGCTAAGCTTTGACAGACAACAGAATGTGAATGTGTTTGAGCAATACAGTGGCAGCGACAGGCGAGTGACAACTAGTGATGTGGGCAGGTACTGAGATAAAATGATTTTAACTTTCAGCGATATGAGTGAAGCAGTTACCAATACGAATGGAGGATAGCGTTGACTGACAGTTAACTGAAACAGCGAGTTCTCTTGAGGTTTGCCATTCAGAGACGAAAAAGAAACAAACTAAATGACAAGTGAGTGAACTGTAAACGATGTATATGTAACCCTATGCACAGGTGTGTGATTATAGCATGTAACGTGTTTCCCGCCGACATTTTAGTAGTGACTAGTAAACAAACGTAAAACCTTGGTAACGAGCCCACAAGTGAGTGTATGTCAGCAAGAAAGCGAAACGCGATGAGTAAGTATGTGAATGTGATGTGGCGCTAGGTCTTTGGCTGCCCCAGTAGTCTGCTCTTGTAGTGGTACTGGTCATGTTAATTTTTGTATTTTCTCAGCCTTGCGCTGGCTAGTTGTAACCTATGCCCTTCTCTCTCCTCCCAGCTATATATGGACATAGAGGATATTGCTGCTGTTCTACGGGATAGGTTGCCGTATCTGATTGACATCCTGTCTCCTTGCAGGCAGGTAGCCATTATTTTCCCCTTAGTGCCAGGTAGCCTTGAATGTGTGACTGGATGTGGCTCTAGTTCTTCGTGCAACAGATAAATTGACAGTGCATTCTTAACTGAATTACTTATTAATAAATATTGTTTATTTTCTACTGCTACAACACATCCAGCACATTGTTATCTGTGTGAGAACCCTCCTAGATAAGGTATTATAGAGAGAGTATAATGCATATCATGAAATTTACACATTTATTTATACAATATACATGCTTTTTTTTACCACACAATATAATGCATGTGTTGAGGTGATTTTCAGGTGGCATAGTTGAGTGGGTAGCCACATCTTATCGTCCATTACCCTTGTGATGGCTATAGCCACACATGCTAACACCAGCACTTACTCTACTTATGCACATTATTAATTTACTTTGGTACATTATTTGCTGTGCATTTCATCATTTGCAGGCACATGTACTATCATATTCAAGTAACCCTCACAACACTTTGTTTGATTTATGTGCTTTTTTAGTTTATTTACTTTAGCCTTATATTGTTTTACTTGGTTGTACACATTTTAACACTGTAAGGTTATGCAATTCATTTGTTACTGATCATGTGTGTCATTGTCTTGAGTTACCTGGTCTGAGTGTTGGGGGCGGCCCCTTTCTGTTTGGGCAAAGGCATGGCTGAGGGCTAAAAACACTTAAGTGTTGGTGCATGCATATTAGGCCATACCGAGTGCACCATGTGCCTGAGGGGGGAATTTGACTTTAGTCGCTTTTGCTTTGTATTATGTTTGAAGTCGATGTATTCAGTTTATCCCTTTGTGTGCCTTTTGGTTTGGCCAAGCCAGTAAATATGTTTCCCATTGTTTTGTTCAGTTAAACATCATATCTGATGTGTGTCAAATGTAGTGATATTTTAGTTCACCACTTTTACAAGCCTAGTTGTCAATTTTGGTCTGTCAATTTTAATCACTTTTTTTTAGAAAACTACATCTTTAACCAAACTCTTTGTGTCCTCATCCCTCATTGATTGGTCCCTTACAACCAGGCTGTGTTTAAGTCCACAGTTGTATTCTCTGTATACATACAAATGTATGGCTCAGCTTGATTCCAACATCATTAAGTTTGCTGATGATACAGCAGTGGTTGGTCTAATTTCTGATAACAATGATTGCCAAGACAAGACATGAACTTGCAATGCAATCAGCCAAAACGTCTACCAGCTCCTTAAAATTAACTGATCCCAGGTGGAGATGTTCATGTTACTGAAGACCTGACATGGACTTGGATACACAGATTACTTTGTGATAAAGGCACAGCAATGTCTTATATGACTTGTGAAGTTTAAGCTCACAAAGCATCTGCTTAAGAACTTCTAAAGGGCAAGTGTTGTTAGAGAATATAATAATTGTGTATGTCAACAACACACAGCAAGACTGCAAAGCCCTGCAAAGGATGGTGAAGTCAGCAGTCACCCTCAAAACCAAGCTACCCAATCTACAGGACATCTACAACCAGAGATGCCAGAGTCCAGTCTCATCAGAGACCCAAGTCATCCCAATCATAGCCTTTTGTCTGTGTTAAAGTCTGGGAAACATTACCAGTGCCAGAAAGTTAGACCTGAGAGACTGAGGAAAAGCTTCTATCCTCAATCTATCTGCTTCTTGAACGAAGGTCACAAGACATGGTAACATTTCTTGTATATAGCAAAATGTATTATCTATCTATTTATTTATTTTAGTATATTTTCATTAATATGTGCATAGTCATTGGAGTTAATACAACAAGCATTTCACTACTGCATATTGTATGGAACAAATAAAAGGTGAATTTGAATTTCATGTGGTATCTATTACAGAAAGCCCAAGTATGATTACTTCATCCAACTCTGGCCGTAGGTTATATTGGATTTTACAATGTATATTGAATTCAGTTCATGAAACTGGTATCACATAACATACCCTACTGATTGCATTTAACTCAATCCAAAGTACGTTGAAACACATAAGCATATTAATTTTTCAAAAAGTCTAGCACAACAGATATTGCCTTCACATGCGAAAGGATAAATGTTGTCATCAAGACTCACACCTTTCATCATGTTTTTTTGCTTTGTTTGTTTTATTGTCAGTCATCCTGGAAGAGCACCTGATATTTGAAAGATTTGATTCTGGTGACCCAGTGTCTCATTCAGCCTCAACTGCCATAACATCTCTTTAAACTATATAACTGTGTTGGAAAGATAGTTGCCAGATTCGCTTCAGTTAGACCACAGAAACGAAATACAGGATGCACATGTTGAAGAAACTGTAGCGGCTTTTACAAATTTACAGTCATGTAAAAAATGTCACAGCTCTGGTTGGAGGTTGGCAAAGGTCTGTGAAATGTTACAGATAAAAATGTTGAAAATATTCATTTTTACCTCATGAGAGAGCTGCACTCTTATTGGGTTAAAATTGTCTCATAAATATCTGTAAAAGCACAACATGATCTACAAATTGTTATTGGTTTGCACATATGTTTTTTGATATTTACCAATCAAATTCCCTATTTGTAACTTGTATGTTGGACTTTACAAATAAATATAGGCCTACTTGTAAACATATTACTTTCCATGGGTAAAAAAAAAAAAAAATGTAAAACTGAAAATTCTGTTTGTAGCACCCGAACCCGTCTTCCCCTATTTATACATCAACAGGAACTTGTGGAGCAATTGCACTTATGGGCTTAAAGTGGCAGCACCCAATTCAATCACCAAAGTGCCGTGAACTTAAGTTTTCCTTTTTTTTAACCATGTGCATTACTAAATAAAAAAAAACATGAATTATGCAAATCATTAACTTATATGAAATTACTGTTAAAGCCAAAAAATAGACATTTGGCGCCTACACTAGTAAACTAATGAGTTGCTTCTTATTCACTTGTTAATACCCAAGCCTATACACAACACTCTGTTCCTTGCTCCCAACCTCAAATGACACAGTACTGTACAAGTAGCCAAAAATTAAACAAAAATTAAAAATGACACATTCCATTAACAGATAAAAAGGCAAGGAAAAAAATCTGCAATCATTTTAACCATCTATTATGATTTATAAGCACCATGTCTTGGCCCTGGTGGTCCTGCCCCTTGAGGCCTGTTGCCAGGAAAATTGTTTGAGGTTTGGTCCGGTTTAAGCCTAGCCCAGTATGTGTGTGTGTGTATATATAAACACACACACACACACACACACACACACACACACACACACACACACACACACACACACACACACACACACACCTCTGGAGTTTAATTACATACAAACACACTAACAGACTATGTAGCGTTCCATAGTGTTCTGAATGAAATATTTATTATCGGATGGTTCATGTAGGGCTTTGCAGTGCTTTATTCAATATTCAATTTTCACTGTTGGTAAATGGGTTTACAGTGCCCATTTTTTTCTTTCAGGCTACTCATGAAATAAATAATTGAGGTTATTTGTAATGTTATTGTTGTTCACATATCAAGAAGATGCTGAATTTGAAACAAGTAAATCAGTCAATAGTATAGCGCCAAGGCTATCTGCCGTATTATGGTTTGATTCTCCTGCAGGTGTTCTCCGAGGGCAAGTCTGCTAAAAGGAACCTGCTTGCAGCAGAATCCCAAAAGGAAATGTGCATCACAGGAGCATGACTATGAAAGGATGAGTGAATGTGATTTAATCCTGATTTTTTCCTAGGTATAAAAATATATGCCATTTAGTGCGTTTCAAATAAACAATATCATTTTTTAAAAAGATTGGAAAAGATTACCATACTCTCAAAATCAACACTTCTCTGCGTAATCTGTTCAAAAACAGTATATAGTGTATATAACACTATATATAATAGTTGTAAAAACACTATATTCTAAGCCACGCCCAGCTGATACGTACTGATGGGAGAGTGAACGTTAGAAGATGTAATTTCCAGTGAAGTCAAACTCATCTCAACCAAACTTGAATTTCCACTGAAAAACAAACAGTAGGCCCAAGCTACTTTGAAGCTGGATAGTATTCGGGGAAGAGTTAAGGATATGGGTAAGCTACTCGTTTTATTATAGGAACTTTTAGGACATTCAATGAAGGAAATGATGGTGTTTTGCTTTTGCCCTTTGTTGGCGAAGGATCCCACTGTTGTATGTCTGAGTGGAATGGGTCGTGTGCGTGGGATAGCGAAAGCCCATATTGCACACTCTTGGTTTTAGCCTACAGTCTACCGCGTTGAGTAACTGTTATTATTATTGTATTATATGAAGTAGGCTAATATTATTTTGAGCAAACGGAAAATATTTACCCTCTTCAAAAATCAGCAGACGTCGACAATTCAGCAATGACAAGCATCTGAAGTCGGGCTTTCTGCTCGGCTGGAGAACTGCTGCGAGATCGGAGTAGAATCCACCAACAGATTAGTAGGCATGGTCAATCTTCACAATATTGAGCGTATTATGATTTTTACGTTCGCCATACGGAAACGATTTCCACTCATTTGTCATCTTGGTCAACCTTGTGGGCTATCGGTGTATGTGTTACCTGAGTAAAATTAAAGCCTGTGCTGCCACCATCTGTCCAGATGGGTCAAGAGTGCATTTGTCCTATGTTGAGGAGTGAGTTCTTTTAACTTGTTTAACCTCCCTTTCCCTACGTTACTACGCTACGTTCTTGCGCCGACCCTCCCCCAAACACAAATGCGGAAGGAAACGAATCATGTAGGCCATTAATTAAGGATGAAGAGTCGATGCAGGCGACATGAGAAATGAGACTGCAATATGAATTAGTAGCCTAGCTATGTTGAGTAAACCCCCCCAGTTTTGTCTGTAAGGGGCACGAAATGTTTTCCTATTGAAGAACTACTGAAAATTAACTCTTGATCAAATAATTCACTTATATTTTTAATAAGTCATAATCCAGACACCACGCTCCTTGTCAAACTCTTAAGTCACTATTAGCCAAACTCTTAGTTAAACTCTTTCTCATGTTTAGTCTACTGTTATTCGCAAAATAGGATTACTGCATCACAAGGTCTTTACCCAAAACAATAATTTGATATGTCCACCCCCTGCCACGCTACCTGCTGCACCGCAAACGTGCTAGTTTATCAGGCAAGTCAACATATTTGGTAATTTCCTAAAACACATACAAAAGTGTCCTTCCACGCTTCGCTGTGAGGTGGTAGAACCACTTAGCTAATCACTAGAGCTCAGGTAATGGCATCGGACCAATTACTAGTCACCTGGAGCATTTCAAACTTCAGTGTGCTTCCAAAAGTTGTAAGCATCTTTACAGGGCTCCAACACTTTCAGTCATAACATCAAAAAACTATCAATGGCAAATTGATGAAACTCACATATGGTTGAATAGTTGTAGTCTACTAAATTTTGAGATAGAAATTGCTCAGGGCCTCTAGAAATCAGGGAGTATTTGGCATGAAAAGAGGCCAAAATGTGTGGTTTTGGCCATTTCATGACCTTAGAACCATCTCACATTAAAATTAAATGACATAATTTAGTATGCATTTATACTGTGACACTAATTATGGCAAAAATGGATATAGTATCTAAATAGGTAATTTTATAGTCTTTCTGACTGAAATAGCCTATATTAAAATTGGATCACATTGGCATTTTGTGTTTAGAATGATTAGAAAACTCAATTTAACTCTTTGATCACTCAGACGTTTTATTTAGTTAGTTATTTTTTAATCAAAATTCTTGATGGGGACAATCCAGCAGTTGGTGGATATGCTTGGCAGTATGTCCCCTCTGTCCACCCCAATTCTAATCCTTTGAAATAAACGTTGGCTACATGCAGGTCGGTTTCTTCTGCGTACTTTGGAATCAAATCCAGCTGGCATGAGTGTCATGAGTGGATATGCATGCAAAATAGGGAAAAAAAGACACAGGTTTATGTATGAATAAAACTCACTTCAAAATCAATGATTTATTCTTTCATTGAACATCAATTCTTGAGCAACAAAAATTATACGAACTGGTGAATATGATTTTTCCTAGGCGTTAGTCTAGCATAAGAGCTTTGTACAGACTTATGGTATTCATGTACTTGCCCTGTCTGACATTTCTCCTGAATGATGGGTGTCACTGTTGACCTAACAGCTAAACAACTGCTCTAACAGACTCAAAGCAGAGAAACATAATTGCAGACTTGATAAATCCTAAAAGTTTAGTCAGTGTCTATTTACTGTGTTTCCAGCCATATTAACCTATTTATAACTAATGTTTTTAATTGGAAAAGTCCTGATTTTTGGTAGAAGATAGGATTACTTGGATAGTTAGCCTGATAAACACACTTTTCAAATTGTTCAATCTATATATGTTAATTAAGAAGTTGATACATTATCTAGGAAAATACTGACAGCAGGGAATCAAATCCCTACTTTGCTCTCATAGACATGAACTACCATGAAGTATCTTGCTCAGCCTATTAAAAATCGTTGGTATAAGCCAATGACTGTATATATAGATGGACAGCGCATCTCACTTAATGCTGTTCTATGGAACTAAAGCATCCACAACCGGCGGCGTGAGTGCAGGATGGCCCCTCAGCTGTGATGTAGGCGGTGGTGGCAGCGCGGGTGCAGGATGGCCCCTCAGCTGTGATGTAGGCGGTGGTGGCAGCGCGGGTGCAGGATGGCCCCTCAGCTGTGATGTAGGCGGTGGTGGCAGCACGGGTGCAGGATGGCCCTCAGCTGTGATGTAGGCGGTGGTGGCAGCGCGGGTGCAGGATGGCCCTCAGCTGTGATGTAGGCGGTGGTGGCAGCACGGGTGCAGGATGGCCCCTCAGCTGTGATGCTTTACCGTATTTACCGTATTCAGAGATGTTTAAACAGTACGAGAGGTTATGACATTTTTGGCGCTATCTGCAGCGACAGCTGTCAGTCATTGGTCAACCATGCCCATTTTAAAATAACATTTAAAAAAAATAAGTCCTAGGCCTTAGAGATAGATATGGGAATGGGCGGGGTTATAAATTGTACTGCCACCAACCACCAGGGGGCGACTAGACTTCTTGGTGCTTCAAGTTTTACAGTTGATGCGCTGTCCATCTACCTTTTAATGGCATTTTCTAATAGTGTTATTTAAGTTGGAATCATCAACATATCACATGTTTCATGTTATTTTACAAGCATTGTGAGGATGCGGGTGAAATTCATGTTACTGACAAAAAACTTTATTACTGACGTGAAGTTGGTTACAGACCTCTCAGGATGGAGTTGGTGACGGGATGCCAACTAGTAGGCAGGGATGACTCTGTGCAGAGATGACTGTGGAGTATGTAGGCAGAGGAAACAAATGAGTTAGGCCAGTCTAGGTGATTCACAGATCATGTGTCATATGTGCATGTATGTAAAGAAACAGAAAGAGAGAGAGTTGTATGGCATGACACATGAGAGGTCTGTGGCAGCACTAGCCTATAGCAGCAGTTTACTATGCATTGAATGTTTAGTTAGTCTATAGTTATGTATGCATTATCTTTGTGTGATCTCTGCTTGTGATAAGATTGCAATAATTTGTCCTCTCGAACACAAATTAGCCTAAGTTATCAGTTTTTAGTTTAAGCCCTTCATCCCTATGGAAAGATAATGAGAATAAAATATTCTCTCAAGTTTGTATTCATGTGCTATATTTTATCTGGTATACAGAAATCATTATTTTGTCTAAATGTATTTTTATATTATTATAATCAATGTTGTAGTCATATTATAATCATGTTGCGTATGTATACCAGAGCCTGAAGACTGAAGAAGTATTTTGTTTTCGGTCTCATGCTCCCTGACTGCTGTTACATATATTGTCAAATTAATGTCTGCAGCATTGGAAGGCAGTGTCAGACAGATTAAGGATAACTTTCATTTAGTTTGTGTTATTCCAGTTTACCTGTGCAGTAAGTACATGCTTTGCTATACCCTTCTTACTCACTTCATAGCCAGCGCTTCATGTAGTTGTGTGTGCTTGTGTTGTGGTTTTGTGTCCTTGTCCAAATTGTTGTCTTCCTGTGTGTGCCTCCATCAGATGGAGTTACTCTTTTTTCAAAGTCTTATCCTTCCTATGTGAAACTTTGTTTCCTTTTTAGATCTATGAAAATGGTTTAAATGAAGGATGACTCTTATGGTGTTGCTCTGCCTCAGCATCACTTTTCAAGGTAGTTACTGATATAATGTTTTACAGTGTATACAAGAGATGTGGACTCAAGACACACGGTTTTAATGACTTGAGACTTGACAAAATTAGACATGATTTGCAACTAGACTTGGATTTGAATGCTGTTCAAATAAGGATTAGTACTGACTAAATACATCTATCCAAGTGCACATCTTCAGCCTTTTTACGATTAAAAGTGGAAAGAAGAGCTGCCGGCAGGTCATACGAAAACAGCTGGGTTGACGGAATGTTAGGCCAAGATCCGCAACACAGCAAGGTTCAGGGAGTGCTCGAGAATTCAGGAAATCACATTGGGATGCTCCTGATTTGATACTCATGGTAGCTTCAAAGTCTTAAATTGAATGCTCCTAAATTAAGGCCTTAAAAAGTCTTCATTTTTTTTACAACAAAGGTCAGTTGCACCAGCAGAACTTGCGCCCGGTCTGAGAATTCAGATTTACAGTGAAGAGTGATACACTTTGATCTTGCGATGTCGACCAAAGGAAAGAAAGATTAATTTTGCTGGTAGTGAAATTAGGAAATTGATTGAGCTGTATAGTGAAGACGTGCTGACAACGACATGCTGACTGCCAAGCAGTCAAATAATGTTACAAATAAGTAGAAATTTTTAATTTGGGGGGAGACAACGGAAATGATCAATAGCTGCTCCGACTGCCTCCGTTCGATAAAAGACATTAGGAATAAGTTGAAGATATTCTTAGCAAAACCAGGAAAGACGCATCTGTTGCAGCTCTGCTAATGTGGAGGAGGAGTGTGAAGGTGTGTAGGCCAAGAACACAAAAAACAATAAGAAATGGCATTTAGTTCAATAGGTCATTGATTAATCAATCCTTTACTTTTAGACTCAATGAATGCTACGTGTAGGCCTAGTCCTGCTCCTTGTTCCGCAAGCCATCCACTTCCAGCGACACGGCGTCAACACATTCTAAAATTGCATAAAAATTGCACACAGAACAAGAAAAACTAGAGCTGGAGAAGCAAAAGCTTCAGCTTGAAATTCAGTTGCTTTAGCAGCAAATAACTAGGCCAAGCGCTTTGCATATTTTTGAGGTTTAAAGATAAAGAGTAATAAAATCACAAGTAGCCCAATGTAATCAGTTCAAATTGTGTATTTATTCATTGTAGCATATTTCATACACACACACACACACACACAGAGGTAATCTCAAAAAAGTATTAACGATGTATGCACAGACATCGTCCAGAGACCTTTTTATGGAGAGCTACAGGGACCAAAGCATGGACATTGGTAGGTCGATTTTGAAATGTTCCCCAAATGTCTCCAAGCCCCTCTTAGGCCAGCCATTCACCTAAGTGTATGGAAATTTGCATCTATTGATCTCGGTTAAATTGCTCATGGAGTTTCCATTACACAGATACCATCCACATATCATATGAAACTGCACAATCTCAGCTTCCCGAAGATACAAGTCACTAGCTGTGATAAATGGTTTGCAAGAAAATTAACTTTCAATGCACATCAGTTTCTTAATACATTCTGCAGTTCTGCCTGTCTATGCAGAGGCATTTTTTCTTACTCCAGCAGTTAACGAACTCAACACATAATGAACCATAGCCTATATGAAAATAAGCAGGAGAACATAATCTGAGTTCAAGTACAATGAAGTAGTCAGATCCCATAAGAAATCACTGCAAATTTCTGCATAGCCTATTCTCCTCCAATACAAATCAAGCCAAAAAGATTGAGGTCTGAGTTAAGTGCTAAGTGTTTATACAGTTGTTCTACATGTTTGTCCTACATGCATTGATGGCCATATGTATAGAAAACAAAGTAAGCCTATCCAGCAGAGATAGCAAAGAAAATGCAGGGGGTTTCAAAGAGGGCAGTTACAGAAAATGAGTCAGAAAATAGGCCCTGATGAATACTCTGTAACTAATAAGAAATGAATTAATTAATAAGAAAGAAAACAATTATTAAGAAAAAAATCATGTGTGAATAAATAATAAGAATCAGAAAATTTGATGCATCATAGACTGAATAACGAACCAGCAGCTAACGTTAACTGAATGGGGCATAAGAAAATGAAACTGAAAGTTACTCTGCCCTATTCAGTGTTAGCTGCAGGTGCAGTATTGTATATGTTGTATCAAATTTTCTTGTTCTTTACTTGCCAACAGCACTCAGAGACTCAAATAACAGGGCTATGGATTCACACTTTCTGCTGTGCGCCTGCATTCACTGCTATGACCAAGGGGCTAAGCCCCCCTGGCTTTCAAAGCTAGTGACATCCCTGGTCCATAGGATCATCTTCCTCTGGTATTGGCAGATGAGTTTGTCCTGGTAGAGGGATCCTCTGGGTGATACAAATATTGTGCAGTACTGTGCTTGCTGCCATCACTGCACAAACTCTCTCCGGGTGCATCCGCATCTCCCCATGTAGACAGTGGAACCTAGAAGACCAGTTCACTTCAACCGTGAAGCTTAGACTTCATGATTGTGTTTAATGTAGTTATGAGGTTAGGCCTATGTCAGAGTCGATACAATGGATTGCAGATGTAGAAATGAATAGAATAGAAATAGAATGACAGAATAGAAATGATTCATGTAAACAGGCTGTTTGGAATAGAACGTCTGATCCGATTACAATTTTAATCGGAATGAAAGGGGTGGTTTACTCTGCTCCTATTCCGACTGTACAGTCATGTAAACACTCAATCGGATTGAACTTTTTGTGCGCAGGCTCATCGCTCATCTTTCAGCATGAACAAGCCTGTATTTTGAGGAAATAAAGCCTCTGGTAGCTATTTCACTGTCACTGTGATCATCCACTACATTTTGCTCACACTCTGAACAACTATGGGACCATGTAGGCTGGTGATGTCTTTGCCACGGTAGCAATAGTTTTCTGAGACAGCTGACAGCAGTTTACTGTGCTCACCTCATCCAAAATTCACCTATATCAGTGTGATTAGTTACCCTTCTTTGGTTACCTCCTATCCACACTGAAAGACATCATTACCATTTACCAAGTATTTGTAAAAACAGGCTAAATGTGCGCCCACTTCACATGACCACTAATCTGATCTGATCGGGTTGAATAGAATGTTGCTGCTTGGAAACAGACGACCCAGATTTTTTAATCTCAACCCAGAGTAAAACCTAGAATAATAGTTTAATCGGAATGGCAGAAAATCTATTCATGCATCTATTCATACTGTCAGTGGTGAAAAATGTAGTTAGCTTTGTTAACTGGATTAAATTAATCATTTTTTTCTGTCAAATGTATTGATTACTTGGTTTGGAGTAAAATGGTTGTTCATTATAGCATTCTTTTATTCTTCCATTACAGTAACTGTCCAGGTTGATACAATTACAACCGTCTTGGGAAATAATGTTGAATTACCCTGTATATTAACTGAACATCTTGATGAAATCATTCAAATTGAATGGATAAAAAGAAGAAATGGAAAGGAAAACAAGATCTACACAATTCTAATGGATGGGACTACTCGTTCTGAACATGTGAACGGACTCAAAGAACGTTTGAAATTTGCTGGTAATGCATCTCAAGGTGTGGGAACAATTAGTTTACAGAATGCAAAAGTTACAGATGAAGCTGTCTACACATGTAGATTCATCTTGTTTAAAAGTGCAACTGTCAGCAAAGAACTCCAGCTTCAGGTCCAAGGTATGTTTTATATACATAACACAATTATGCTTGATGTAGGATTAGGATACATTAGTAGTGATGCTGTCATGTAGAATGTGTAGTAGGCCACAGGCCAGATAGACGTATCACCTTCCCCCCACCTCCTAGTGAAACCAACTTTTTTGGAAAGCTCTAGCCATGCTGAATGTGAATTTGAATGTGAATATTGAAGTTTTTGAGATGTACTGCTTGTTTTAGCCCCAGTATTAGCTGTCCATTAAAAACCAATGCCTTTAAATGCCTTTGAAAAACATTATAGAAGTACGAGCTATGCACAGTCCATGGTGTGGAGAAATTGGGACACGTCTCAGTGCATGTTAAATCACATCTAGAGGTTATAGGCTTTCTTACACATGCCTTCCGGCCTATGGTCAGTCTATGCAGCAGCAGTGTCTTGAGGCTTGCAAAGGGATGGGACTGCCGCGGGACTCCATTGCGGCACTCCAACTTTGAGGGCTGCATGTGGTCGTGGACAGAAAAACTGAGATGTGTTTGTGGGAGTAGCATAAAGAGATTATTACTGCACTCCTGCAGTGAATATGTCCATAAAGAAACGTGCAAATTCTTCAAATTGCCAGCATTATTTATTTGTTCAATATTTATTATGCTGATGGGGAGCAACAAATGCGGAAAATCTCTCTTTGTCATGAGGGGTGATGTGCGCATATGCTTGGAGCCTCCAAATCAGTAGACAGGGAAAGAGCATAGGCTTATTCTACTAGTTGCAGAGGATAGGCTATAAACTGTGTTTTTAAACAAAGAAGCCACTGAGAAGAATGTCAGACATGCTGCATTCTCCATCCTAACCTGCATTGACAGGATCTGTTGCCACCAGTTGCAAGATTAAGGCGAGTCATGGCCTGAAAATAATAAATTTGAAGTTGTCAGTAGGCTACTAATAAATTGTGATAGCTCTCCTTTACAAAAAAAAAAAATATATATATATATATATATTTGCACATCTTTGCACATCTCCTGTAGGCATGGAAATGTCATCGCATTCAGATTCAATTCTCTCCCTGCTGCATGTAAAATTCATACAGCAATGTATCCACATATGCTATATCTGTTCTTGCTATAGCAAGTGCAAGATTGCTATATTCAAAAAAAAATATTCACAGACCAGATCGGAATGCCAGTGACCTCCTTGATTAAACATCAAAACCAATACCAATGTTTAGCCTTAAATAACTGATGTCCACATATTTAATGAATTAACTGTATCTGATTATTAACCTGTAGTCTGCACTGAGAAATCATATCTACATGGAAACAGAATGTTAGGTTATCAATGTAACCCTCTCCCTGGTGTACCTATTCTACTGAACCCTCTGCAATAATGCCTGGAAGGGTGAGTGTGCATGCGCTAGGGTGTCGTTCCTGAGCTATATAACGCATGCTCATGCTCGCCAGTCTTCCTCTTCCTCTTCCACTTCCACAGAGGCTCAAGCTGTGTATGGTCCAATGAGTAATGGTAAACTTGTGGCCAAAGGATGCCATCATGTTCACATTAATCCTTACATATTGAGGTTAAGTCTGAAAGGGCACCAGATAGGTACAAAACCACCCATTAAAAATCCCCTTTTTTAAAAGGAGTTTTTAGGTAGTTTCTGAGGCATACGTTCTATGCTCTCTGTCACGTCAAAGAACAAGGATCAATACCCTGTTGAACCATTCTATGTGACCTTTAAGCATCTTCAACATCTTCAATACATATGATACATTTTGGCCAATACCCTTAAGACACACCTGTCAAACTCAAGGCCTGTGGGCCAAATCTGAACCCCAGATAATGCTGTCTGGCCCCCCAGATGATATATAATGTCTATCAGAACTGGCCCGCCAGTCAGCACCGTTAATACTGCGCTGGTGTTACGTCAGTCGAGGCCCATAAGCACAAGCCCTGTCCCCACTACCTGCTCTAGAATCCTTACTATTAATCACCAGCCTCAGTTGTTTGTCATTGCTGTCACCTGAAGTAGCCTAGCCTACTAGTGCTAAACTTTATTACCTGTTGCTTTCCCTGAAAAAAAATGGCTAAATGAGGTTTTCAAGAGAGGTGGAAGGTTGAAGATATGTTCACCGATATAAAGGAAAAACCTGTCTGTTTTGTGTGTGGCTGTCACGAAATATGTCCGGCCCTCGACTTGGACACATTTTTTTTTTATTTCGGCCCACTGTGTATTTGAGTTTGACACCCCTGCCTTAAGAGAAAACAACATTAACTTACAAAGCATACATTTTACATTTTCTGAATGCCTATATCCTCTAGTTGTGATTTAACAAGCACTGAGACATGTCCCAACTTCCTCCACACATGGATTAAGAATAACCCTAAACCCTGAATAATGACCTGATTTCATGAGAATTGATCCTGTGAAATTTGTGCATCAAATTTGATAGAAAATCTCACAAAGGGGGTCTGATTAGATTTAGAACAGTAAGAACTCCAAACTTGATTTCATGATTGATTTATTTCATGACTTGATTGATTTCAGGTTTTTTTTTTTTCTAGTTTTGGTTTAATTTAACAGTGGCTGTTGACAATAGCATAATTCTTAGGAGATTAAATTACGAGATATTGACCAAATCAGAATGCTTAATTCTGATTTAATTCTTGTAAAACCCACTTGCTAGAAAAACATACAACTGAGCTTAATTTAAGATCTCATTTCTTTCTCAAAGACAAAGAAATGACCATTGTAAGAAGCAATTTTGGAGGTACATTCTCATCGCAGTCAATTTCCTGAAATTATATTAAAAAGTGCAATATTATATAGATACATGTATAATCATACATGAAATTGTCATTATTGGAATGTTAGGCAACACAACCTTTGGGTACTTCACTACATTACATTGCAAAATCAACAGTTTGACTTTGAAATAACTTGTATCAACTGGTAAATGATTTTAACTTCATTTTCATTCTAGTCAAGCCCAACATAAGTTTGTCTGATGTTGCCCCTCTGGCGGGGTGTGCTGTGGAAGTCCTTGCAGTGTGCAGTGCTGCTCATGCTCATCCCACTGCGGAGATTACATGGAATGTGGGCTCTCTTCATAACATCAGCACAGTAAACAACTCCTCTGTGAACTCAGATGGAACTGTGAATGTCACTAGTTACATGATGGGTGTGCCTTCTACAGACATTAACCAGAGGATCATACAATGTTTGGTCAATCACTCCAGCTTCAGTTCGGAGCAGTCCTACTATTCACTGAACTATTCACTGAACATCCACTGTAAGTAACAATTCTGATTGTTCATGTAAAGGTCTATATCATCCTGTAGTTTCTGATTGTTACCATATGCAGCAAATTCTTGAAAAACTCAGGCATTCAGGACCAGTTATACCTCAATCTGAGGTTAAACTGGTCTGGATACCTAGCTGTCGTCTACCCACTTCTCTGAGTAATCAACGAATGTAGATCAAAATGCCTCTGTTGGTTTGTTTCCTGATTTCAGTTTGGTGTTAAACCTGCCTCCAGCCTAAACCTGCCTCCTACCCTTCTGTCAAGGGTAAAAAACTGTTTTTGATTGGTTCCCTATCTCAAGCAAATTACAGCAGGCGCGTTGTTACACCTGGGCATTCAGGGCTGTAGCCCCAGATCTTCTGGGAATAGTCCTGTATCTCTGTGCCGTCAAAAAAAAAAAAAATAATAATAGTGATGAAAGAGGAGATAGAGGAGACTTTTGAGAGGTTGCCACAAGTAGCCACAAATGCAACATTGTAGCCAGTGAAAACCACAAGAAAATCTGACGTGACCATATATGGGCAGATGCAGAATCATTTGTTGCAGAATGTTGCAAATTCAATATTAATGGTGATGGCTTGTAGCTTGCACAGGTTCAGGAGACCTGCAGTTTGATTAACCCAGTCCACTTGAGATTGCGAAGGTGCTTGACATTGTTTGTTAGGCTATAGGCCTACAGGCCATCCTATCTTTAATGTAAACATCAAACTACTCAGCATGCCCGACTTTCATTCTCAAACTATGTTAAAATTGCATGTTTATCAGCCCGATTTTAAAAAATGCTCAGGGGAGAACCTCCCGAACCTCCACATAAAAAGTTAATGAGCTCCTCATACATGTCTCTGAAGCAGCATGCTGAAAATACCTTTTAGTCTTTTTCAGATCAGGCCATTTCTCATTACATTATTCTAGACTTAATATGCATTAGGGAAATTCAGTGAGTAAGCAGCATTTTCACTCAGTTAGCCAATGAGAGAACATACAATATTATGCTAAAAAGTGAGTTTTGCATAAAATGTGCCCTTTAATTTAGGTTATTGCTGTAGCACCCCCCTCCCCCCCACCAGAATGGCTGCATAGGTGCACAGCTGCAGTCTTTCCTAAAACACATTAAACTTTCACTTGTAAGGACTGAAACTCACTGAGTGGGCAGTACTGTTCACTGATATGCTGACACAAAATTCACTGCAAACTGTATGGTTTCCAACAGGTTATTGACCATTCATTCTTAATTGTGGACCTATTTTTTTCAAACTCCTTACACCTCCTTACAAGACAATTACTGACCACTCAGTGAGTTTCATGTTTGAATGGAACATTCATGAAAATGTTTATCTTAACCATTGTATTTCATCATAAATGATCAGAAAACATAGCTTTAAGTGTAAAAAAACTGAACTTGTCATTTAAGTCAAGTTATTACAGTCAAGGGCAATTCCATATCAGTTCAAATATGCTTCACACCATGGTCTTCAATTTAGTTCAGATTTATTCTTTTGTGCAAACAGTCCTCCATGTCTTGTGACACGCTTATGAAAATTTCATCCTAATATCTTTATTGGTTCCTTTAGTATGCCTGTTGACAAACTCCAATTTTACATGAGCACTACTTTTTAAATGAGTTATGATCCTTCCTGCCATTAGCATCTTATTTTATAAAACCAACACCCAGCATTTTTTTTCAGCAGCTAAGGAAATCCCTGAAAGTGGGCCTAAGCGGTGGTTTCAAGTAAAAATGTAATGGCGTGCCACATTTTAGACCACCTAAAAGTGTTAGATCCAGCTTTTCTCTTTTACCAAAAACAAATGATAAATAATAAAAAAATAACAGGCCCATATGCGAAAGTGAGTTCAGCAGGGATATGTGAAAGTCACATCAGCTGTCTTTAAAACACCCTGCAGATGAAATGTAGGGTGTTGTCTAGTGCACAAGCACACATTACTGGAGGGTGAAATGTTTATTATTATATAGAGGGAAATTGGATCTTCACTTTTGGGTAGTCTTCAATTTGGCATACTATTGCAACTAAAACAATATTTGCTTTTTGCTTTCCTGCTCTCCTTTCAAGCAGGTTGTAAAATTAGCAAAAACACCATTTAAGCCAAATTGAGGGCTCATAGCGTTTGATTGATCAATTAGGGATGCAGCGGTACACTGTATTTTATCCAAGCGAACAACACACCCCCTATGGCTCAATACACGGATGTGAATTGCAATATTAATTGGAACATTAATAAAATATGAATCTGTTATTTCATTTTTCAAAACTTGCTTATCATGCAGCAGTCCTTCACAAATAGTCTCTGACACAGTGGGAACAGCGTGCTTCATGTGAAGAGTGGTCTGGCAAGAGAGAGGAAGAAAAAAGCTCAGTTCAGTTGACAGTGTGTGGCCTGCCTAAACAGGAGGTAGGCCTTCATTAGTGATCATCGGGACAGAGATGCACTTGTAAAGGCATTGCAGTAGGCTGTGTACTCATTGCTACTATGTCAGATTTTGTTGCAAACAAAGCCTTTTATGCTGCCTACTGGAGTCCTGGGAGCTCAGATGCCCACAAGTAGGCCTAAAACAATCTCACACAAGTGTTTTTTTGAGAGGAGTTACTAGTGACAGACGTAGCGGATTAGAGTGACAGTGACACAGAGTGAGGGACTGCGAGTGAAAGGCTGAACATTGGTCCTGTGTAGTATTTTTGCAGACGTACTTTAACAGACATCCTCTGTCTCTCTCATTAGGCTATTCAGCCATAAACAATAGTAAAGCTTCTTTTGTCTTTTGACTTTTTTTAACAGCTGGTGTGAGAATCCCTAAAATTAATTTCTACAGGTTTGGATGTCTTGCAACATTACAGCTCTACAGCCTATCTCCCTCTTATGCAAGGACAAAAAGCATAGGCTAATGTCTCAGTAGCTAGATTTCCAACTTGTATATTTTTGTCTAATTTACAGCTTGTGTGTCTTTCAGATGCTCCTCAGGTGGTTAAAATAAAACGCATAAAGAGTTCTACAGATTCTTCAGTGTTTCTGTGTGAAGTACATGCCAACCCAAAGGCTGATTGCACTTGGAGTAGGTAGGTTAATATTTGTGGTCTTTTGTTCTAATTTTGTTCATTCTAATCAGTCATGATGTGTCATGATGTCAGAATTAAAAAATCTTAAAATCTAAACTTGCCTCTGTTTGACAAAAACAGTGAAACTTTTTTTGAATTTCGAAATGAATCCAGACATGAAAATGGAATTTCAATATAAAGCCGGAATCATATAGAATTTGCTAATACTGTGTGTTAATATTTTAAATCTATGTTTTTTCTCTTTTGCTATTGATCTGCAAAATCTGCCCAGATTAATGAGCTCTAGTAGCCTAACAATTGCAAACATTCAGCATGTGACTTTGTTTATATCTATGCTGTGGAAAAATTGAAAAAAAAAAGTGAAAAATTGACTGCTTTCCTGTCATGTGCTCATGTGTACAGTACAACAGCCAATTAATGGTGATTATAGTGTATGCAAAGTTTTTTACACCTTAGCAGGGTAAAGTATATTGACGTTCATCATACATTTGAATGGGAATGAGGGGTAGCAGTTACACTGAACACCTTCTATTTAATTTAGCGTTAGCTCCGGTTAACTTGCTAACAGGCAAATTGGACATAATCAGTGTACAGAGCAAAGTGGCTCACCTTACTTGTTTAAAACAAGATCATATGGGCATGAGTGTGAAAGTTGTCATGTGGGTAAATTTAGATGGAACTAATAGCATACATAGATGGCATTTTGCAATCAAACGTTATCAAACGTCCATAGGCCATCCACATTAATGTGTAGTTTATGTTTCTCTGACAGAAAGACAAGCCTTACATAAATGGTATCTTGTGGGCTTTATTCTTGTTGGCTGACATATGCCAACTTTTAAAGCCATAACTCTGCTTAAGGAGATCCAGTTGCATTTGATCCAATGTAATTAATCCACCCAGTTTACCCTGCTAATGGCTGTGGCAGCCCCTAGCTACTGTGTGTGAGGTGATGTTGCCATTGTAGATTGTTCCCTAAACCCCATGAGAATTCTATTATCAGCTGTATTAAACTAACCAGCTAATTTCTATTAAACTAATGAACTACTTTAGCTTATTATCTTTTTTTCTGACTGAATTAGGTCTATTAATGAATGCACTTGCATTTGCTTCACAAGCCTCTTTGCTTCTTGCTCTTCATTTCTCTGAATTATCTATTCAATATTTTGTGCTTTCATTTTTTTTTTATGTCTTCACTTTTCCATTTGTATCTGTTAATTTTACTTAATTTTATTGTTTTTGAGTTATGAATGAATTTACCAAGAACATTTTATTTCTTATTGCTACTACTACTACAAAAAAAAAAAAAAAAATAACTACTACAGCTCAGTAGCCTTTTATCTAACTAAACTTGTTCAATTAATTCGAGCATGTTATATTTGTGTGGTTTTTGAAGCAAAGAGACTTTGCTTCTTGCTCTCAAATTATCTTCATTATTTATTCAATGTTTTTTCACTTTTATCTATTTATTTGATTTCATCTGAACTTTACAGGGCACTTACACATAAATTCAAAGAAATGCTCAGGAACATTTTTGATTCTCCTTTGGGCCCTTATTGACCCTCATGGTGGGGTAGAGTTGAACAAGACAACCCTCATACCATGCCAGCTCTGACCCTAACCCTAAGCCCAGCCTCAAGCCCCAGGCTCACCACGCAGGGCCTAGACCCCCAGCTCTCACCCTGACCTAAGCCAAGCACCAATCCCTAGGCTCCCCCACAAGGCCCAAGGTTTCCTCCCAGCCCTTAGCCGCGGGCCCACCACACAGGGCCCAAGGCTTCCTGCCAGCCCATATCCTACCCTTGAGTGCAACCCCAAACATCAGGCTCGCTCTACAAGATCTAGGGCTGACTGCCACCCTAACCTAAGAAAAGCCCCAAAACCCAGGCTCTCCACCCAGTGTGCAGAGCTATCTGCCCACACTAAAACCCTATTGGCCAAAGACATGCGACGTACGTGAGAAGTGCATGAGAATTCACATCCATTCTTGTCTGTTAGATTACTTGCGAAGTCTTTGTTACACATACATATATCATATACGTATATCATACATACATTGTGTGAAACAGCATAGTTTTACTTCAGTATGGGGGGCTAGGTGGGGCCAGTGTTTTTTCAGAGGGGCAAATATAGAACTTGAGCCAGAGGATGTATTACTGTTTTACTGGTGAAAATCGTAACCAATAGATATTCCCCCCTAAAACTTCCCCAGATGATTATTTACATTGAGACAGTGTCTGTATTGTAAGCTTTCTGAAATGCTTTGTACATATGTAGATGTGCCATTATTTACTGAAATATGCAATAGGTCTAATACATATTAGACCACAGGCTTACCTTACACAACTCTTTTTTTGGCAAGTTCTGGCTATACTGAATATAAATTTGATTGTTAACATTGACAATTTTAGGATATATTACCTATTTTAGCCCCTTGGGTGTACATTGAATGCTAATATCTTACAATACAGTGCAAATACTGTAGTAAACTAGAGGACAAGGTAGAGGAAGGGCTTATCTCAGTGCATGCTAACTCACATGTAGAGGGTGTAAGCTTTTGGAAAATGTATAGATTAGACTGTTCAATTTTCCCCATAAACAGTAGAGTGGAAAATGTATCAGCTTTCCCCTTGATTCAGAGTAGGACTAGGTACTCTGTAAATGGTATGGTGGAAGGGATAACAGGTTAAACAGCAGACTAGATACTTACTAATCTATAGCCACTCTCTAGATGTGAGTTAACATAGGACAGGGGCCAGATCAGTCCAATGAAAGAGTTATGGCTAGGGTAAACATGAAACTACAGGCCTATCCAATGTTTAGTTGTCTTGCAACATTTAGTTGTTTTGCAACATTTGGTTCTGTCGTGGAAAACCACCTCAATGTCTGCAAACCCCAACAATCAAGTCCTAACCCACCCAATACACTTGGTTTAAACCAGGAAACTCACTGTTGGAGTAAAGCTGTTGATAAAGACTTTATTCACAATACCAGCAAAGTATACAAGAGACAATTGCCTCACAGTATAAGTGCTTAGTAGTGTGAAGGAGATCCGCTGCAGAGAGGATACCGTTTACCTTGAGAGTTGATCAGGCTCTGAATGTTCCTTCCAAAACATCTACCTTTTATTCCACTTTGGAGCATACACTGATTCCTCCTACCTTGCCTATGTCACGGGGCTCTTGTTTATTAATTAGGAGGTTTCGGGCCTAGTTCATATTGGTGGATTCCCTCACCCATCCAGTTATTAAAAAAACTATTATTCTTCCTTGCTGGGCGTTAAGTCCGACGTATACTTCCTTATGCTGGACTCTTATCTTTATGATTTATATTCCCTTCACTTAATCAGGACCCATCTGTACCATGGTTCCGATGTGAACAGCATCCATTCATACAGCGGACCCCATTCACTGCCACCTGGACTCTTATCTTTACCATGGTTCGGATGTGATCAGCATCCATTCATACAGCGGCCCCATGCACGGCCACCTTATCATGGTATCCTCCCAAACTGAGATATTCCCGGAGCCGAAGCATCTCCCTGCATTAAATCGTGTCTCTTGAACTGTTCAAGGCCTCTTGCTTGTCCTTGTCCTCTGCTTGAACTACCCAAGTCCCTACTCTCTCTCTGTCTGAACTGCTTCGGTCTTCTGGGTTACCATGACATGTTACAAACCACCCTTCTTTCATATGTTAGTATAAGCGTTACACTCTCAAGTTTATATTGTGTATACTAAAACAAACTTCATCTTCTTTATGATAATAATTTCCACAGTTCAAAGACAAGATCAATTGCTTATCAATGTACACAAAACTTTTAGTTCAGTCAGAGCCCATTTACGGAGAGACCCTCCACTCTCTACTCACCCCTATTATACCGAATTTGGCTGCAGTTCACCAGGGGGGCGATCACTGGCGAGTCTAAAATACAGTGGGTTCTATGGAGCTATATGGCTAAATGTACTGCTTTCATATATTTAACATTATAAACCTCCAGATTTAATTTTATTTTTCGCAAGTTGGACATGGATTATGTATCGAAGTGAAATAAACAAACACTCATGCCCTTTCAGTTTTTCATAATGTGCGCCGGTTTTGCTTGCACTTTGCTAATTGGTCAGTGAATGACTTGTGACTGATTACATCTGTTCAGGTCCCACTTTCAGCTGTTTGTATGACTAATGTTCCTTCGGAAAGTCATTATTTCATTATAACTCATTATAAATCATTATTTCTGTTACTTAAAAAAGTACACTCAATGTGTATGGTCGATGAAGGGAATGACAGTAGCATGAAATGTGAAAATTAATGGAAGGTTAGGTTATTTCATGCTGCATGTCTTCAAATGTTTATGTTAGCATGGTTAGCAGTTTGGCAACACTGGAGCTCTTAGTCAATCTACTCGTATGACTCTTCAACATCACTTTAGTATTACAAATATATGTTCACTTCCGAACTGTCTGCTGGAGTGTTTAAAGTTGGTATTGAGTGTAATATTTCGCTAACTGAATGTGAACCACATAAAACTCATTGGAAACACGTAACACTCCAGGTTAGCTTGGTGTAATGTTAAGCCCAATAGGAAACCCACGAGAATGCTAACTCACTTTGTGTGCTAAGCTAAGCAAAAAAAAGCACAGAATCCCTGGAATAGATGGTTGTAACAAGCAGACAGTTTCTCTTTAATAGCAGTACAGGGTTCTCTGACATAGCTTCCATATTATCTGTTTGAGGGACATGACATGTATTTAATGCACACACAGTCTCATAATCCTCATTCAGTCATCATACACAGTCTGACAAGGTCCATGGTCAGAGACCACGTCGGGCGCAAAGCATTTGATTGCCGTGAAGTGGTATGCTTGTCACGTGACAATATAAACTTTGGATACATGGATTTTACAGCAAACAAAAATGCCAAAAAATCCGTTCCTCAATGATTTGTAGAGTCTGTCTCCTGCATCATGAATAATATTGCAATTTTAAGACAAAAAAAATATATCCAAAGAAATGTGGAAGTTTGTGGGTGCAGCTCTATAGAATCCCATTCATTCTCGACTCACTCACGAGCGCCCCTAGAGTGCAGTACCACACCGGAAATGTTTTGAGAGTCGAAGTTCTCCTATTAAAACTTCTCTGGTTCAGTTTTGGAACATAAACAAAGTATCCTGAATTGAGTAACCTATTGAAAGAACTTATAGATAAGTTTTATGTAGTTTACAATGAGATTTCTGTGGGTGTCTGTCTGATTTTTGTGTGTGCACAATACCCTTAACCTTGCATTTGAAGCACAAACATAACAAGACTAAGGGGTGACTAAACACATTAAATAAGCTAAATGAAACTGGCTTTCATTATAATTTTGAACAACAACGGTAACACGAAAATATATGCCAACATTAATGTTACAGAAATGTAAACATTTTGATACCTTTGCCTCTTTGATTTTCCGATTGTCAACTTTATAATTTGCGTTGCTTGTCACAGCTGACAGCTCCAGGCAGCAGACAGAAGTGCAAGTGTCGTGCTCTAAACAGTATGTGTACAAAACTGCATCATGTTAGCTCTGACATTCGTACCAGGTCATTACACCTTAAGAAATAAATCAATTTATTATCTGTCCTGCACACGGACCACAACAGGGTCCAGGGTCAGCTCTACAAGGGCACTGGCCCCTATGTAGAACTGCCAGTGTATTTGGGGTAGGAAGAGACTGCAACGGCAAAGACTCTGTTGTCCGAAGTCCGATGTTTGTTCCTAGGGGTGTTCGACAGAAGTTTTAGAAACAGAAGAACAGATGATGAAGGGTGTATTTTGAAAATGAGTGATTTATATTGCTCTATCTGATTCTTCATAGAGATGGACATTCCCTACCCACAGATGGAGTGAAAGTTGATTACGACACACTGTCCTTTTTCTGGTCATATCCTGACTTAAATGGGCTGTACATTTGTAAGGCTATAAACAAATATGGCCAAGCAACAGGATCACTTCACATTCATGTAGTAAATCCTAGTAAGTATTTGATTTTCATTGATGAATTCAGTTTCTTTCAATGGTATTTCAAAGTTATTTTCACATTTGTCTTTTGAACAATTCAGAGATGCACCGATTGCAGTTTTCAGACCTGATACAATCTCCAGTTTTGACCGACCAATACTGATAGCATTTTTTCTAACTATATTACAACACACATAAAGATTTAGAAGTGCAAATTGTTCAAAAAACAGCACAGAGCAAACATATTGTGTTGTCTCAGAAGGACTGTGTGCATAAAATGTTGAGGTATAGGCCATTGCTTTCTTTCATACACAAATTACAAAAGCACATGTCATCATTTCTAGTTTCTCTCTGCCTATAGAAGCCACATTTTTGTGACAGGTGAATAAGATTTCCACAACTGTCTGGCCATACTGTTAATCGATTTCTCAATTTTTTTTTAGGACATCGTGGTGTGCTTTTGGCCTTACTGACCTTCTGCCCTATGATTGCTTTGGTTGCATTGGTCTTTTTATATTTCAGGTAATGCCACAAATAAAAATCCTGCTAAACAGTATGTTAGCATCCCATGATCATGGCTCCCTTAATCCAATTCTTTATTTCAATTAGGTAACCATGATCATTCATGATTTTGCAGATATCTGACTGTGGGGAGCATGCCAGTAGACACGATGGTCGCCACAATGTTATGTGTTTGCTCTGCTGGGTAGGGGAAGAGCTGCTCTGGGTGGGTTACAAGAGGCGGATGGAGGGCTCTGTTGTATTGGGCAGTGCCTCAGTGCTTTGAGCTGACAGACCTACAGCATCCTTGGATATATTTACACTACGTCTGTATTTACACCTTTTGTAAACACATTTAACAACATTTATATTTGTTCAAAAGCAACAAGGTGACAAGGAACTTAGGATATTATTTTGACTACTGTGTCTTTGAAGAAACTCATATTTGTTTTTTGGTAGCCTAAATGCCAGCGTCATTTCAGTCTGAAGTAACTTGCTAATAATAAAAATCAAGTTACAAACATATTTGGGGCTTAAAACTGTAATGTTATACGACAGGCCTACTGCATTTAGGCTAAACGTCTGGCTTGCTGGCCTAGAGCATCGGTTCTCAAACTGGGGTCCGCAGCAGGTTGCCAGGGGGTCCGTGAAAAATTTTGCTATAGTATAAATATACATATTGTCATAGTATTTTGCTAAGTATAAACTTGTCTTATGTGGAGAAAAATACTGTTACATTGTGATCTGATCAATCACATTGTGCTCATTACTCCCACGATTGCGTATATGAGGGGTCCATGAGAACATTTCTGCTCCATGAGGCCCAGTAAAGTTTGAGAACCCCTGATTTAGAGAAAGGCTTGGTGTGTGTGCATTAGCATTACCTTTGAGAATGCTCATTTTAAAGGTGCAGTGTCAGAGCATCTGTAACTTTGCGTGCTGTGCACGAGTGCTATCACACATCATCCTCTCCCTTAATGCCTACTTGCAAGTTTGATTTGAGATGTTCACTGTCTCAGCCTGTTATGATTACTGATTCCATTGATTTGCTGGTTAACCAGTGAATGTAAGCCAAAATGAATGACCGATGAAAAAATGACAGATGGAAGACTGGCACATTATCTCAGTATACAGGACACAAGACATATACTCAAATGGCTATACTGTCAGTCCAAATGTGGGACAGGTGGTCAAGATACATATCCAAGGAAAAGAGGGTCCCCTTCTGTTGATAAAAGATATACAAGGATGTGGAGGCTGTTCCTGTGTGTATTGTACCCATGACCATATTGCACCATTGTGTATTCTTTGGTCACACATCACAGAATGACTACAAGCATATTATCAGAGAATAGCGCATGATTAGTGAAGTAATCTTTTACCCTTACTTTCCTATTTCTTTCTAATTTTAGAATAATATTTTTCTTTTAAACAGGTCAGGTTGGAATCTACGTCAGATTTTTCAAAAGGTTGGTAAGCAGCAATTACATGCTATATGCTAAAAGCAGAATGCTTGTTGCTCACACTTCATTAACTATATTAGGTTACAGGATTTTTGTGTTTCCTTTTGCCTTTCCTTTTATTTCAACATAAAGACAAAAGACTGTATGTTCCTTTTTTGATTTCACAGAATCCCACAGAACAGAAACCGCCTCGGTCAGATGAAGGGTCTCCTGGTCCATCAGACAGTGTAAGAGTCACTTATAGCAAATCATGACGTGGGACCTTGAAGTAGGGATGAGAGGCATGTTTTCTGAAGCAGTAATAACAGTTTTATGCACCCTAACCTGCCTGGTTTTTATGACTATGGTCTGGATATGTTGCCATCGTCTCCCACTTCCCTGAGGAGGAATCACTGGTACAGTGTTCATAGTGGATCATCCTCAGATATCAGACTTAGGTGTCAAACATACAAAAAAGGCCTCAGATGAAAAAGGAGTAGAAGTCGCTTTAACGTTCGTAAAATTACAAGGTCGAGTCCCAGTTCACCAGCGGTCCTTTTTTCTGATAAAATTTTGTCTGAGGCTGACAAAGCTTTTTCTGACACCCAGGGGCTGCGCTAGGAGGCTGCTTGCGACTGCTGTAGCAACCCAAGGATTTGGCCAAGCAATTGCTAAGCAACCCCAAACATGTAAATAAAATAAAATAGCCTAATTAGAAAAAGACAGAAACTATGCCAGCTCATTGGCTAAAGTAGACAGAAATCAAGTGCATACAGTTATGCACAGATCAAAGCAGTGCACTGTGTGGTACAACGTCATCCTCTGACATAGGCTGCACATTTTAGCGAACGCCTTGAACACACACAAGGCTACTGTTGACCAACTATCCATAAGATCTCAAACCATGAGATTTCTGTGTTTCAAAAAGAAACGAGGAAACATTATTTCTTGTAGGTTATGTACTGTTTTACAAAAGAAGTCAAAGAAATAAAAGTTGTGCAAACCATAGAGTGAGGCAACAATTCACAGGCCATCTTCTGTGCACCATGTCAGATTGAAGGTAGCCTACTGTCCCCTGTCTATCTAACTTTTTGTGAGAAAGGCTTATGAGCACAGCTTCTATCAATTGTTGATGCAGATGAAAAGATTTACAGCACTATTAAATGAAAAGTCTGGAGTCAAGCAGCCAATATCGCTGTCCTTTGAGGCTGCCAAGTGCTGTTGGTAGGTATAAGAACCACAGCCTTTGGTACAACATAGACCGAATTTGCAAACTGGCAGCTAACATTAACAGATGGGGGCATAGTTAAATGAAACTTCCTTCCCCTCACCAGTTAGCATTGGCTGACGTTTTGCTACTTGGTCTACGTTGCACCAAATTCTGTCATTCTCATACCCACCAACAGCACTTGGCAATGTGAAACAACAGAGGCAGTGTTGGACATAACGTGTTACCAAGGAACGCATTACTGTAATTTTGTTACATTTTGTGGGAACAAAATAACCTTTAAAATATCAGTAACCTTTATTATATTATAGTTATTATAGTTACAGTTATTACAATAACTATTGTAACAGACTATTAGTAAGTATTGGGCACTGTTGCCGGAGGAGAGAGAAGACATGGGTGACAGCAGGTGGGTAGATAACGTGTCCAATGCGTACTAGGCCTACATCGATATGAAAAGACCATATCGAAAGACCATATGCTTCTGCCTAGGGAATCTGGATGAGTAGAGAAAAAAGTAGAGTAATGAGTAGTGAAGTTACTGTTTTAAAAGGAGTAACGAGTAATGTAATCCAGTTACAATTCAGAGCAGTAACTAAAGTAAAATAACTACTTACCTATTTGAGTAACTTCCCTAACACTGATTATAGGATACTTTCCAAAACAAACCCATTGATCCACCAGAGGTTAATGAATTTGCAGTTTCATGAACTTAACAGAGATTTTTCCAAGACAATTTTTTCTGAGACCAAATGCATTTTTGTCTGAAGATGACAAAAGGTTACTCTGAAAACGGAAGACTTTTAGACTACTCCGATGCCGTTTAGCCTGATGTTTTTTCATCCGAGACCTGATGCTTTTTTCAGTGGTGTCTGACACCTGAGTCACCTGATATCCTAATATGAACACTATACAACAGGTATAAATGAAAATTCCTCTGAATACTGTTGGACAGACTTACAGCCAATCTGACCAAAATGTTTGTATAGACAAGAAAGAGCAGACTGCAACATAATTTGAAACAAAACACACGTTAAAGGAACATGGAACTATTCTGGGAAAGTATCTCACTTGTCTGTCATCTCCTCTAGAGTAAACAATTGGACATGACCTTTCTCTTTTATATGCAGCCCATGTCAAAGTCTGATGGTAGTGTTCTAAATTCTTTAGCACCCAAAGGTGACCACAGAATTCCAATATTTTTTCTATTTAAATCATGATTCAGGTAGTTCAGTGTACTAAGAATGATGGGGAAATTAAACAATTTTTGAGGCAGGTATGACTTGGAACTACATTTTCAATCTGGCATCATAATCAAGGAGAAATATGCTAAAATAAGTTGAAGATGGTAAGTTGTCTGTTTCAAAAGTTATGAGCCTTTACATTTATAAATATGCCAAATTTACTGTTCTACTGGAAGGAGATTATGAAGAGTAAACAGTTATTTTTGCAGTAGTATGCAAATAGTGGAACACTTAAAAGTGTGAGATCTAGCTTCCCTCTTTTACCAGCCTCAGAAATCTATGACTCATGAGGTTACATAGGTCTTTTGGCTATATGTTAACGAGGGAATGTTATATGACTGAATCATGGTTATAGATGAATTTCTAGACATAATTTCTAGACATCATATACATGGACTTGGACCTTTAGATCACCTTTCTTCCTTAACTAGAATCTAAATTATAGCATTTCAGGATTTCACTGAATAATTAGCTAAATATGCTAATTATGCAAATTGCTCAAAGTGTAACTTTTAGCAACCAAGTTCAGTTTCATCTGCAAGGCCTATAGATAACATTACTGTCATAAAAGTTTAGACTGCTCAACATTTTTAGGTCTACTATGGGGCCCTATGGAGCTTCTGCTAGACTAATGAGACAGTAGTTTATTTTGTAGGATCCAGCAGTGAAAATAAGTATTGAATTCGTCAACATATTTTTCAGTATAGGTATTTCTGATTGGACTTTGACATAGAATTTTGACCAGGCTAAACCAAGAAATCCACAAATCAGAACTTTTAAGCCCAAAAATATTGAATGTGTGAAATGGGGGCGGGGGGTATTGAACACACCAAGAAGAAGAACAAGACCAAGATGAGAAAAGGCAAGGAATCAGCAATAATGTAATGCATAATAATATCTGCCAGGTTAGCACATTTTGGTAGGCCACGAAAAGGTTTTTCAATATTGTAGTGTGTCACAAGAATGTCTCATGGCAGTAATGGCCAAGAACTGCTGAGACACGTGCAACTTTATTGTTGCAAATGCATGTCAGTCCAGCTGTTCAGATGTATTTCAAAACCTCAGACACCTCCATTAAGCACCATTGGGAACAGCCTGTGGACAGCACATCACCCTTCCATCAACTGGACACTCACACAGTACTTATACATGCACTAAGAGAAAAGCAAATTATTGCCTTAGTCCAACTAAAACCGAACTTTTAAGATGCATGTGAACACCTTAGTCCGGCTGAAATTGAACTGAACCGGACTACTCATAGTCTGATTAAGACACTAAGATAATGTGCTTAATAGTCAAATAAGTCATGCATGTTTACAGACAAGTCAAATGAGCTACGATTGGATTGACATTCCCCCTTCGGAAATGACCAAGACATAGGGGCCAGTAACAACAACACTGCCGGCTTAGTTTGTGTAGCATGTACAGTGTCTCTCACATGAAAAACTATCAAAAGTAAAGTATATACGAAATGTACCTACAGTGCTGCAGCGTTGGCCATCTCTTTGCTCATGTTTCCATCCCCATCCATACCAATACCCCCATAGTCTACAAACTGACGTTAGAAGTTTATTGTTTAGCATCTTTGGTTTAGCCACAAATGCTTACCTTTTGTTCTTCGCTGGTAGAACATAAACAGGAGTATATCACCACCTACTGTTGCAGAGTTAAATACACTTTGGCCAGTAATTAGATTTTCTTCCTGTGCATGCATACTCGGACTACTCTCTTGATTATTGCCAATAGCTCAATTTAGATGTGCATGTATATGTACTGACTGAAGCTCCTTGCAAGAGTTCTATTCAAAGAGTCAAAGAGATAGTAAGAAGTGTTGCTCAAGTGCCAATGCGCAGAAAGTGCTAAATGATGACAAGTAGATTTGTTACAGAGAAAACAATACACAGTGTATTCCAACACCATTGCCTCTGTATGAGCACCATATTGTTTCCTGTGTAACAATTTTTTGTGCCACCTCCAAGTCCTGGAGATCTTTTTGAGTGGTCCTTGGCTCTTTGGCTACTCTTCTGACTGTATATTTGACTGCCAGAATCGGAAACCTGCAAGACGTTCTGCAGGTGTCAAGTTGACAGTGGAAAGATATTCCTCCCACTTGCAGATAATGAACCCAGTGGTCCTTAGAAGGCTAAGCAGTTTTGAAATATGTCTGAAACAGTTAAATTTGTATGTGTTAACTACAATAAGGTTGCAAGTGTCTGGTGAGAGCTTTTTGCCTGTACTCACTATGAGATGTTCCGGTATAACACCTTTGTAACAAAAACATCTTGTAGTCCATCAAAATCTGCTAGACAGGTGTAAATTTATATGTGCTGGTGAGAGGTGTATTAACTTCAAACTACAGATAGATAAGCTGGTTCCTTTATCATTAAGATTTTCTTTCATGTGTGGATTCATTAGGTGAATACCAATGTCTAGTCAAGATTGAATGTCAATAGTCCAATCAGAAATACCGGTGCTAAAAACCAAAAAAAAAAAAAAAAACAAACCAGCCCCCCCCGCATACACAAGAATGACTTATGTGGCCCTAATATGTTGTCGTAAAATTTAACTCAACAACCAACATCTGAGATGCATACACACAAAAACTGTTGTTTTGTTTTTGTTTTTTCAGCTTATGTTACAAGCCCCACCACAACAGTCAGCAAGCTCAGAAGAGGATGAAGTCGATCTTCACTCCCTGCACTCTGAATCATCTGTAAAGGCTTCACAGCACATGCAAGGAGTCAAGTCAAAAGCACATTACAATAGAACAGTGGTTCTTAACAGGTGGGGCGCAACCCACTGGAAGGTTGCGGAGACTCTCCTGGGAGGTCGCGAGTAGGCTACAAGAAAAAAAAATCCATGGCTCATTGGTTATTAGTAGATGCAAGGAGATGCAACACATTCGCCCATGTCAAAATGCAGGTGATTAGACACACACAAACAAATCAATAGTTTCGTAAAATCTAGCATACCGTACGTAGTATTTTGAGGCTGATACATCATGATGCGTCACGTGAGTACTATTACCGTGCGCATCTGCGCCCTAGCTCCACACTCACTCTAGTCTAGCCCTATGCCAAATTCGCTTGTGCAAGCTGTCGCGAGTCTATTATCTATCATCAATCCCGATATACAGTGTGTACATCAAAACCCAAACAGTCTTTTTAAAGACTAACACCCCCAAACCTGTATTTTATAACTATGTTTATCAAACATTGCGTCAGGAATTGAGGATCTTTGCAAGGCAAAGCAGGCTCAGGTCTCACATTAACATTGCCTATCTGCAAGCTTCTGTAAAATGCAGATGACATGCCTACTGTTAGGCCTAGTAATAATAACAATAATAATAAAAAATAAATTCAAATCAGTGGTCTGGTGCCAATTCCCAATTATAGCAAGGAGGAGGCGGGGCCCCATCTGCAATGAACCAGTTTTGGGGGGGCCCAGCTTGCAAAAGGTTGGGAATCTCTGCAATGGAATAGTAGAAATAATAACAAATACTTTCACTTTAATACAATTTGCAGCATTATCCATACTTTCTACTCCACTACATTTCTTAAATGAATTCTGTTACATTTCATTATCCTTGACCAATTTGCACACTACACCTGCACCAACATTCACGGCATGGCTATCACTATGGTGACAGAGATAGTAAACAAAAGGTTAACCGTCAGTCATACCACATCCAGCAATGTGATTGGTTACTTTCACTACAGGGAGGGACTTCCAGTTTCTAAACTCAGCCATCTTTGTGTTACAAACGGTCACAATACATTTCCAGGAGGACTTTTTAAGTGATGTGTCTCCTCCCACATAAGTGTCTCTGGTACAGTGTGCAGTACAGACTCAAACACACAACCTCCATTTCTATATGGCAAAATCTGTTCTAGATCTCATGGAATATGAAGAGTCTTGTATGATTGTAGTTTTGAAAACAAGCTGGGACCAAATATGCCTATGCCATTTTCTATTTCTGTGCTGATTAGAAAAAGAAGGCATCGAGTGCATTTAACCCAGATGGTAAACCAGTCTAGTCTCCTTTCTGTTTCAAAACAACCTCAGAGTGCCCAAGCGGATTTTACCTCCACTTACTGTAAAACTAGCTCCTCTGAATGTCAGAATGTCAAACAAGTCATTTTTAATTAATGATCGTATTTGCAAACACAAACTTATTTAACAGTGCTACCACCCTTATTGAAGCAGGTCCCCCAAACTTTAATTTCATGAGTACAGGTGGTGAGACCGTGATCGTCATCACTTGGTGATTTTGCGTCCTTTGAACACTGTGTGTATGTAGGGGTAGAGGACTTGCTGATAAGGAGCAGTGGGGTGGGGGGCGCAGTGTGCTGTGTATGTGGGAAAGGGCTACTGGTGATGCAGTGGGGCGGAGGGGGTTTGGCAGTGTGCTGTGTGTATGTGGAGAGTGGGCTAACTGGTAATATGTGTGTGTGTGTGCACAAAGCTTTTAGGAAGTGTTTGTGTTGAGGAGTGGATGTGTGCAAAATCGGTATAGTGTGTTAATAGTTCAGATGGCCTGAGGATAGAAGCTTCTCCTGAGTCTCTCAGTTCTGGCCTTGTAACATGATCCAACAGTTACCTGGTCAAGGCGGTGCCAGGTTACACAAAACACCCAACATGCATTATAATTGCATTTAGTTGATTTATTTGCACACATAAATCATTACAAAATATATTGCTTCAGTCATTTTTTAGGTGTGATACCTCAGTAAAGAAGTGCAATTATCAATCATGAAAAATAACAATCAATGAACATAAACAGTCAATTGACCAAAAAAGTCAACCATCAACTAAAAAAGTGCTTCTTATTTATTTAACAATCACACTGACAGATCTAAAAAACATGTTTTAGTTATGATCAGCAATAAATTAATTGATTAGTAAATAATTTATTAGTAAGTGCATTACTAATAAACAATCAGCAGTGAATGAACACTCAATGTCAAATCATTTCCATGTACAATAAACAATAATCTCTTGAATCACTATACACAGTATCAAAACATGCTTCTTATTTATATTTAGCAATCAATACAAAAATCTATCAACAGCAGTCAATCAACAATCAACTAAGAAAGTGCTTCTTATTTATGATGAACAATCATGTAATGTGCAGTCAATGAACAATTATGACGAGAGATTGATTCACCCGGTGTGCAGCTCTCCCTCTCCCCCTCCCTGCGCGCAGTCGCTTTGGCATTCTTTCTGGCGCCTCCCTTTCAGATTCAGGGTCATCATCATCCTCCTCCTGTTGAGTTCTAGAAGTTGAGATAAAAAGGAATACAAGTTGTTCACAACCTAGGTCAGGGCTAATTTCAGTCAGAAAAGGTTGCTGCAGAAAGATTGCTACTTACTAGGCTACATGCCATTACGTTCTCACAGGGAGCAAAAATATACATTTATGGAACTAAACAGAACAAATAACACTGATATTTATTTATTCCTTCATTTCTATATTCATTCCTTCATCCAGACATGCCCAGAGAAAGCGCTAACAGCTGGCTATGCTACAATGTTGGCAAAGGACTAATCTAAATTCACTCGCGCGTGAGACAAAAAAAAAAAAAACTACGATTTCTTTCAGTTGTAACAAAGACAAAAAACACCCTATACAAAAAGCACATTCTGCTGAGAGTGTTATTCCTTGAAAATATACTGTTTCATGAAGCTGCAACTAGCCTATAATACATCTTCGGTTTGAAGAACTTTATTTGTTTACTCACTCGGTCTCGTTGTCGTCGGAGTCAGAAAAGTCTTCAGCCAGTTCAAGGTCCAACTCGCACTCCTCTCCACTAGATAATCCGCCTGTTTCACTGTCATCACCGCTATTGTCATCATTTATGTGTTGACAACATATTTCTGCCACTTCAGCAGCTGAAAAACGCACCTGAGGATACTTCGGTCCGACATCGTCATGCAGCGTACAGCTGAGAATGAAACGAATCTAAGAAGTAGGCGGGACATTTTTACTCGGCGCTTCACAACATGTGTACTGAGGTAAAATTCAGCCAATAGGCTATGAAAATGAACTAAACTACTTGACAGTGATTGGCTAACTGTTGACAACATCTCTAAATGTTTTTTTCATCGGTGAAGTTAAATGCGCGATTTAAACAGGGCGAAGACGCTATGGTTCGAAATAGAACCATATTTGAACGGGCCGTCGCCAAGGGGTTAAAAACCATCAAATCTTGTCAATCACCTGTGAGATCAATCCTGGATTATAAAGGTAGCTTATCTTTATGACATTCCGGACCAATTCAATATACTTAATTGGCGATCCAAGGCCAAGTGTGTGTCATTTTTCAAGCCGATGATAAAACCATGGCTTTCAAAAAGAAGCTCTTGGTGTGTGGACCAACAGAGTTAATGGAGGTGTGTTGGGCTGTCCGTCCTCTCTGGCTGATGAAGGTTTGGATATGGGGCAGGTGCCAGCAGTGATCACACAACACCTTACCGAAACGCTGCATCATTTTGATTCATACTTCCCTTCAAAATCCCATCTCACGGAAAAGCAATGAGTAAGAGATCCCTTCACCAACCAAAAAACGAGCGATCTGCCACTTGTGGTGCAGGATAAACTTGAAAAAGTGAAGGAAAAAAATCGTGGTTTATTGGTTTTTAGTCAAATCGTAATAGTAATAGGTTAATGATGAACAGTAATACTGATCATAATAATAATAATAATAATAAGAGCAGACAAGTCAAGTGCATAGAAATGGAGTAAAGCACTGCCTCTATGTATGAAATGTGCTATATAAATTAACTTGCCTTGCCTTGCCTCGAGAAGTCAAAGAACACAAGTCAAGTGCATGGCAGGCGTGGGGTCTTACAAGAAGGAGCTGCTGAAGTTACCTACAGGCATCAGTTTAACTAAAGTCAGCTACATTCTTTTGCAATATCAGTCTAAAGTCAAAAATGTTGCATCATTAAGCTAATTAAAATCACAATCCAAAGAAATCTACCACCTCCTTAGTATGTACCCTTAGTATATCCTTTTAAGTGTTGCTGCCTTACATTTACATTTGCATTTGTCATTTGCATTTTTTGTAGCCTAGCCTTTTGGAGATTTTGGAGACAATGCTGAATTCCAGTGTACCTTCCAGGGTTTCTGCAACTCTAGACCATTCTAATTGAAATTTAAGACCAACGTGATGCCCTGGAAAAACGTTTGCTCAGCTTTGTGGGATTTGAAGTGAAATCAATGGATTCTATGTCTATAGGATATTCTTTTTAACCATGCTATCAACTACAACTACCAACTTCACATGAAAAAAAAAATCCACTTCCCCTCAAATAAAAGACAAATACCGTGGTCCACACAAAATACACCATACTAGCGCATCTTCAGTAAAAATGTACCACTCGGACTAATTTAAGGCCTAAACTAAATAATAAACACAGTAATAACAAAATGCTGTTATTTTCTATGATAGACTATGATAGAGAATAGTACAAAGACAATATAACAACCGCTGAAACCTGGGAACATTCTTTTGTGTGGGAATATGCGCTCATTTAAAAATTTGATACTTGCAGCATGTCTAAAAGGAGTTGGGACAGGGCCAACAAAAGGCTGTAAAAGTTGAATAATGCTGAAAACAACACAAGGAGGAACATTTTGAAACAATAATTTTAACTGTCAACATGTATGTGTCTATAAAAGACCATCACAGAGAGGCTGAGTCTCTCAGAATTAAAGATGTGGAGGCATTCATTACTCATTTATTACATACAAATATTGCATTACCAAGATTGTGTGTATATAAGATAGAATTCTGGAATGAAAATCATTGTATGGGTTCATGAGATCATAAAATGGCCATTGTCTATGAACACACTTTGACACTCCAACCCTGAATACGAGTGAAAACTCGACCATGCAAAGAATACTTCCTATTTAGGCATCATCCAGAGGTTTAACAGTCTTATTTGAGTCCGGGCTCATTTGAAATGGACATAGAAAACTGTCCTGTGGTTACACAAGTGAAAATTTGTTCTTTTTAGACATCATGGAGTCTTGTATCCTCTGGCCTACAGAGCAGACAAGCCAGCCTACTTGTTTTAGTGGTCAGTTCAAAAGGCAGCATCTATGATGGTATGGGGGTGCAGTAGTGCCTTTATTATGGACTGCTTACTCATCTGGAGAGTCAAAATGAATGCTGAACAGTGTATATAGGTTTTGAGTTGAATAAGTTGCCACAAAGACATATTTTTAGAGAAGGCCTTAAATATTACCAGATAACGATGGCAAACTGCATTCTATGCAAAGTTCCAACAGTGGGGCTCCATCATATGGGTGACCAGATGTTAAAAAGGCTGGCTTGCCGTCCAGATGTGTGCATTTTACGCATAGCGGAAAGGCAAACATGAAGAAGACACCTACCAGTAGGAATGTTGAAATCGTGTCAAGGATAGGAAAGAACGTTCTTTTTATACAAAGTTATCTTGGCGGTTAATGCAAATACCTGGGAAGTGGCCTCATTTGTTTAGTCTTTTGTCATATTTAGCTTTCTCACATTTTGTTGACACCATCCCAACTTTTTTGACACATGTTGCTGGCCTCAAATTCGAAATGACCGTACATATCCCATATAACAATAAAAAAATCAGATTTCAATTACTGACATGTTGTCCTTGGCCTATTCTCAAACAAATATGTTGCTTGTATGTTTGAATTATAGCATTTATTTTTTATTAACAGTTTAGACAACATCCCAACTTTTTTGAAATTGGGTTTGCAAATTGTTGGTGGGTAGTCCATGTCCATTCTTGTTTTTGTGTTTTTAGTTTGCCTTTAAATTGTCCATTTACATATGAAAGACTTTGTATTATAAATGTCTAATTTCTATTATGTTTGCTGTTATTTAAACTGAGAGTTGCTGCACAACTTTTTAGATTTAAAGTTGAGAGTGTTGGAATCACAATGTATGTCTTATTATTTTCATATCCATATGCAGTTAGTCATTACGTTTGAGCTAGGCCTGACTCAACTATCTTTCCACATATGAAATGACTGTTTTTATTTCATTCTGTTTCTGCTGTTCCTGTGATTTGAGATTAGGTGGAAAATTAAGTTCTTGGGGTGTTTCGCTGCAGTTGAGGCACAATATCAATAAAAGAAAAGAGCCCTTTTGGGGAGAATGTCTGTAGATGATATATCCAGAAAGCCTCTCTTTTATAACTGGTTTGCCTCAACTATAGAGTCCCTGATGTGCAGGATGACTTTTTGCCTGGTTTAGTAACCCCAAATAAATTTAATGCCATATATTTATTATTATAAATATTTATTATAATCCCTGTGAGTTGGAGAATATTTTGAAAGGACAGAAGAAATTCAATTATTCCAATGTTTAGTCTTTGTTAATGTTGACATTCATGTGCCCTACATGGCCTATCTTTGTGGCTTACCTGTGGAAAAAAAGCATTTGAGATGAACCTCTTGCTTGTCAAATTTGCTGATGACACAACCGTGGTGAGGCTGATAACAAGGGCCCAAGGACGACTTACCGAGATGGGGTCCTGAAACTTGGTGAGTGGTGAGCATCTAACAACTTGGCACTGACTACCAAGACTAAGGAGCTTATCCTGTACTTCCGGCGGGACAAAGCTGCCCCTGCCCCCCTGTACATCAACAGCGAACGTGTGGAGCGGGTGGAGTCCTTCAAATTCCTCGGGGTCCACATCTCTGCGGACCTCTCCTGGTCAGTCAACACCTCAGCTCTGGTCAAAAAGGCCCAGCAGCGGCTACACTTCCTGAGGATGCTCAGGGAGGAACAACTGCACACACGCCTGTCACAATATTGAACTTTTTTGGTGTTGACCACTAGAGGTCGTCATTACTGATTATTTTTTCTGTGGTTATTTTTTGCCCATTTTTGCCCATGCTGCTCAATTATCAATCTCACCTGTTCTCCATTAGCAAGTCATGTGATCAGTTTAGCCATGTATCCCACAATATTTAAAGCCTGGGTTTTTGCTCCATCCTCACTGAGTCTTCAGCAGTGCGTCTGTGTCCTGTGTTTGGAGTACAATTGTTTGAACTTGGCCTTTTTGTGCTTTGACCCTGAACTGTTTGACTTTGTTACTTGGATTTCCCTTTGGACTTGTCTGTGTTTTTTCTGATCTCGCTGAATCTACTTTGTTTTTGTCTGTGACTTTTTGGATTGCCTTTTTCCACTGTGATTTTGCCTTCAAGGATTTGGATCTGACTTTTGTGTTTGCTACTTCAGTGCCTGTTTGATTCCACTCCTGTGTAATAAATAATTTAACTCAAAACTTCTCCTGCAGTTGCTTGCCTAGCCATTGGGTCAACCTCAGTCCCTGGTGGTCTAGAGGATAGTTTCTGTGATTAGCACGTGGCAGACCGGGTTCAGATCCCGATGGATAAGTCTGCTGGTGACTTTCTATCGTTCCACCATTGAAAGCATGAAACCTACACTGTGTCAGTATGCACTCCAGCTGCACACAGGCTGACAGGAAGAGACTGCAGAGGGTGGCCAACACCGCACAAAAAAATCACTGGCTGCCCTCTGCCCTCAGTTACCACCCTCTACAACTCCCGCTGTCTCAGCAGGGCCAGGAACATTCTAAAGGACAATACCCAACCCGGTATCCATCTCTTCAACCTGTTGCCATCTGGCAGGCGTTTCAGGTCCATGCCAGCCAGAACAAATAGATTCAGCGACAGTTTCTCTCCAAAAGCTGTCATCATACTGCACTCACATTTGCACTGAGAACTGACATATTTGTATGTGGGTGAGTGTCTTATGTGCGTTTCCCGTACTGCTGCACCTAACCCTGTGTGTTTCAGCTCACACTGTGCTATGGATAGGAAAAATGCAGAGGCAGCACTGCCCCGTTGACGGTTGTAGAGTCTACACTTATATATATTTTATTTTGTGGAGAGGCACTTCAAGTGAATAGGGTATATTTTCTTTAAGAGATATCCTCTCTCTCTCTCTGACCTTCATCTCTGGAAGCAAAATCTGAACAGTGGACAAAGTCATGTTCATAGTTTTGCTGCATTTTGATTACATATTAGGCACAAAGCCTTTTAGGGAAGGAATTGGACAAGCAATTGAAATCTGTATACATAAACATGAAGTAAAATAAACACACACAGCATTGTGTAGCGCTATCTTTGCCCTAATCTGAAAGAGGAAGGATTAGGGTAAAAACATTGGAGACCGGGCATGGTTGTAAAGCTTTGTTCTTCAGCATCTATAAATCAAATCTTTTGAGCTTCAGTTCTGAAACCTTTATGTGAAGTACCCACATTTATCTACTACAAATGGCAACAACTCAGATCTCTTCAGCTTTATCACAGACTTTGTGAGATGATGACAAATGCAAGGTGCTCCTTTGTTACAACCTACTCTAACACATACTGGGGTAAGTTGCAACAGGTAGATACAGTTCACAAAAACTAAGGATACTCTTTGTGAGGTGCAATAGCAACAGATTTATTGACTTATAAGATAACAATAATAATAACAACAATAAAGTATATATGTGCATATAGAGTTATACTGTCCCACTATTGTCCAAATCAGGTTTTGGTGCCACTATGAGCAAGACCCAGACCTCTGGGGCCACAGCATCGGAGGTAGCCCTGACAGGGGCCCTCAGTAAAGCCATATAATTGGGCATTCAAATAGTAGTCCATGATCTCTCGTTCTGTATGAATTTTACTTGAATTAAAAAAAAAATCCTTAATGCTCATCATTGATCCTGTCATAGAGGGGGCTAAGATGATTTTCTGCACTTTATTCCATAATTCAGTTTTCAAAACAAGTGATACAACTTACCCCGTCCCTGTCAACCATTGTTTTCTACATACATTAGCATGGTGCTTTGAAATTAGCAGGGAGATAGATGCACCATGTTTTACTTTCAACTCTTACAACTTTATAATGGAAGACGTATTAAATACTTTCTTGCCAGTCAACCACACTGACTGCGCAAACACCATGCAGGATCATAGGGAACTGGGAGGATACTTAAAATATTACATTATTCCTATCGTATCCCTGATTCTTAGAACTGGGAATGTTACAACTCTCCCCGTGTTACAACCATACCCGGTCTCCACTGCATCAAAAAAGCGCTTTTGTCTGTAGTGTTTAAATGCCCTTTTTATTGACATGTTGCTGTACAGTTGTTTAACATAGTGACAGGAAAACAGAATTGAAAACTGAACAATTGGTATGACAGATTCTAGCTTTTCAAGGAAGGGATAAAATAAAATAAAGCTCAACTTAGTTAGTGTTCTTATTAGTCCAATTCTGTCCACAAATGCAGATCAATTTGTTAAAGGAGCTATGTGTAATACTTTCAGGTTAGAACATCCAAAAATTACATAGGAACAGCAACAGAATTAAAGAAACAACTGTGTTGACATTAGACAAAATGCCTTAACACCATGATGTCCACTTGCAAATAAATTAACTTCAGTCACAGTTTCCTGTACTATCAGACTCTGCCAGGTGTGGTTGTTGTATTAAATGCAATGCATTGCATGCAAAGCTGTGCTCAAGATGACTCAAAACCAATAGTATTTAATGAGAACTGCACATAGCTCCTTTAGATAACTCAAATTGGTCTTCATCCTAGCATATACATGGCTTTTATAGCCTACAAAATAATAGTCATAGTCAGAACTGGCCATATACTGAATTGTATCTCTCAAAGTATTGGCTGCTCTGGTGTCTTCTAGTCCTCTGGTCTTGTCTGTGGTCAGGGTTTTCAGGAACTGTGCTCTGTGGATGTATTAGTCATGATTTTAGGGAGCTGATAGATATACTTCAACAGAGCAATCATCATAAACACACTTGACTGATCAGTTATGAATTAGGTTCAAGATTACTGTGAAACTTAAAGCAGTACCAGGCAAGCCTGCAATTTTTAAACCTCTGGGGCTCCCCCTACAGGTGCTGATTTTCATGGAGTTATGTTGACTGACAAGGTAATAAGTGTGATTTAAGTTTCATTCTGTTTTTGTTTTGTTTCTGCAGCTCAGTGAACCTGCAAGTGCATGTAACTGTGCTAGGACATCACTAGATGGCCCCAGAGAGCCTTCATTCACCTTGTCATGACCCATTTACATTAACATTTACATTTATGCATTTAGCAGACGCATTTATCCAAAGCAACTTACATTTTCTGTCAACTATCAATTGTTCAGGGCCAGAAGAGCAACTTTTGGCTTAAGCGCCTTGCTCAGGGGCACAGTGGCAGCTGGGATATGAACCCACAACTTGTCAGGCTACTACCCAGATTCCTTAAACGCTACGCTACCACCACCCATTTAACCATCAAAGTGACTATTAAGCTGGTAAATAAACCTAAAACAGCGTCAAATGTTGCTTGGTGTTGCTTTAACAATTCTTTGTCAGCAAGCCATACAATTCCAAACCAATAGGTTAAACAGGACACAGCATGATCATGAGTTGTGTAGTGTAATGACAGCACTACAACATCACTTACCCCATTGGGTTCCCACGGAGCGGATGGGTTTTGTTTTTTCTTTATCCTGCATACAATGGAAATTATGTTTTGCTGTTATATTAATAGCATTTAGATTATACAGCCATGTCTGTCAACAATACAGTACAAATAATGGGAAAGAATATCTGATTCATTCCGTTTATCTGAAAGTCTGAAACACTGTGTGGCCTTCTATAGGTTGTTGTTTGTTTTGTTCCTTTTTGTTTGTTTGTTTGTTTTTGTTCCTGTTGCACACTGAATATGTACATTGTATATTAGTCCTGCAGCGAAAATTCCAACTAGGTAGTGGTTATTGCACACACCTTCTCATGTATTTGATTTGAGTGAGACAATAGGGTAATGCTTTTTATAAGGTGTGTTAAAAAGATGGTACAAAATGTTAGCAAACTATTTACGATTCATTAGATAAACATTAGATTACTTACACGTCCCTTAAAGAGACATTGTAGATGCTTAATAATCACATTCACAAGTTACTTTTAGATTATATGCCACCACAGCCATAGCATTTTGTGATCTCAAGTCTCTATTCAATAAAATGTCTAAAAACTTAATTTTAAGTCTTGAAAGTTAGCCTTACATATGTTCCAAGAGCTGATGCTACAACAGGGAAACCAGTGGAACAAAATTAATAAGGTGTTCAATCTCAGTAGTTAGTAGGGTGAACATTGGTAAAGTGGGACAACTGGTAAAGTGGGACAGTTAAGGTTCATCATCAATATCTTTAAGAGCTTATACTTTAACTGTTTAAAACTGGTTTTTAATTTTCCTCTGGGGTGTAAGGGGTTAATTATTAAAAGCATCATGAGTGTGGTGTCATGCTAGGGGGCGTGGTCAGATGACATTCAAAGGCAGGACCACGAGAAACAATAGTAAGTGAAATGACATAGCAACCTGTGGTAAAAAATGTTAAGGGTCCCAAGGCTGAAATATTGATATTAACTCTAAAAAAATGTTTTCATCTGAAAAGTGACTTATTCTGCTAGCAGGAAGTTAAAAAATTATTATTTTCTTTGATGAAATATTTTAAGTAGGGGTAAATTTCCAACTGTCCCACTTTACCAGTGATATACTGGTAAAGTGGGACAGGGTGTTATTGTTAAAGTGGGACGGGAGATAGTGTATGTTATTAATCTTCAACAAACTCTATTTAACCAAATTATTGTCCATATTGTGTAAATATAGTTATTTCAATTCAGTTTCTACCTAAATACAACTTATTGAAGGGTTAAGCAGTCAACCTCATAAGCAGATAGAATGCTACACTGTAAAAATTAAATGTTGAGGCAACAAAGTAAGGCAAATTGCTGCGAGAGACTTTTAAGTTTATTCAACTCAGTTGTTTAAGTTAGTATTCAACTCAGCCAACTTAGTTGTGCTGACTTATTGCATAGAGTTTACACAGAAGAGAACTTCAAGTTGACTCAACTCAAAAAAGTGCCACAAAGTATATAAATTTTTCCATTAATTTCTGAGTACACTGGTGACAGTCTGTGGGATAGGCCTCCATGTTCAGTGGCACTTCAGCCATGAACAAGCACCATGATATCTTAAGTACTGGTACAGGATTTTAACTTGCAACCATTTAAAATCAAGGCCAACTCTCTCCCCGTTAGACTACTGCATACCCAAGGTATTGGTATGAACCAGCCACATGCATTGCTGAATGTTGCCATGCATTTTAACACAACACTTTTTTTTTTTTAATTACTTTTTTTTTTTTAATTACTTTGCTTTGTTACTGTATCATTTCATACAAGCTACATTTATAGTTTTCGTTGAATGCTAAAATAGATGGTTAAATACAGAATGCAATGTTCTGGCTGCTGTGAAGGACTGGTTAGAGAGTTGGTCTTGTAATCAAGAAGTCATGGGTTCTAATCATGTAACAGCTGGAAAAATGTGGTTGTAGCAATTAGGGAGTTTTTAATGCACTTGTGATTTTAAGTTGAGTCAACTTAAAATTCTTTTGTGTGTGAGCTTAAGATAAATCAGCAAAACTACTGAAGGCCTGAAGTTGAATGAACTTAAAAATCTCTCGCAGCAGGTTGCCTTACTTTTTTAAGTTGGCTCAACAAAAATCAACTCAAAATTTTTTACATGCTATGTTTTAGTAAATTATATGAATGACAGAATTGTATTAATTATACACAAATAATAAATATTTCTTTTACATCTATCCCAAAATGTGTTGTTTATTGCAAAATACAGTGTCCCACTTTTACAGTAGACATGTCCCACTTTACCAGTGTTTGTAAGTTGATTTACAATTTGACCAGTTTATGTTTAAAGCATTGCCATTTCATCTGTAATGGAAATCTTTTATTTTTTTCTCCTTAGTTGTGTAAAAGACACTTTGGTGGCACACAACTATTTTATAAAGGCTGCTACGCACAAAAAAAATGTTGCGTAAATGTGCATGCATCTTTCACCACAAATGTTGGGATTTATTGTAAAATTCCATGAAGAAAAATGTGTGCAGTTCTACAGATCCTTTCACCCTTAGTTTTCAGACACATACGTTTGCCAAACCTGATGCTGACATCCAACAAACCGACAGCATTTTAAAAATTAAGACTGTTCAAAACCCATGCAACTTTTAAAGTTGCTATGGCAAAAGCAGCTGCTATAGTATGTATCATTGCAAAGCTTCAGTGGGGTATATATAAGTCCTTGCTTTAGATTGGGGATCTGCAGTGGATAAGAAAGGCCTGATAAATATGTTAGCTAACTGCCATCATACACTATATGGTTATGGCCATACAGCTATGCTTTTACTTAATAAAAATGTTATATAAAACACAAATTAAACACTGCATGCTCTATGTTCAACTTGCAAGCTTTCTGTTTCATGTCTTACTGACTTGCTTTTAACGAGTAATTTACAGCTACTACATGTGTGTGTGTATGTATGTATATATATATATATAGAAAGAGAGAGAGAGAGAAAGAGAGAGAGAGAGAGAGAGAGAGAGATCAATCGATCATGTGTATATATAGTGAGTTTAGTAATTACTTGTGAATGTGTTTATTCAGCATTTAAAATGTGTTTTTAAATGATTAATGAACAACTTGTTAGCAATCTACTAATGTTATCTAATGTCATTGGTCTGATTGGTTGTAGGCATATCTTGCAGAGGCAATTTGGTCTATGTCTATTAATTCCACCTCACGGAAGTTGGAGATGACATGAAAGTGGCCAGCAGATGAGTATGTGTGAGAACCAGGCTAACTTTGGAGGGCATTACTATCTGATATAAAAATGCTGTAGAGTTCATTTTCCCTCCTATATTACTGTTGCCACATCTGCGCTTGTGGCTTTGCTAACAATTTACACGTTTTGATAGCTAGAACAGGCTCATCTGCAGAACTACTTCTTCCTGCCACACACCGAATCATTCAAAATTTACCAGCAACTGCCGTTGCTTGTTCTAAATGGATATTTTGCTATAGTTAAAAGCAGTTAGTTAGTTCAATCTCTCGTTGTCAGGCACCACATCCAAGTATTCTGTTTAATCTTGCTTTTGTAATATCACCTTTACCCATACTCCCAAGTGCAATGTAACACATTTAAAAACCATGGTCACAATTTACAATGTTGCTGTGCTGTGAACGTCGGTCACTAAACAGCAACCCAGCGTTCAAGCAGGATAATGGCCTCTGCCTTATTCATTATTCCCCTACATTTATCTCCTATATTATCCCTAACTTATGTAACACATCTTATTGTACTCTATAACTTAAAGAATAATTTTATCTTTAAGAAGGTTATGACATATCAGAGTAGGATAGGTTGGGGATGTTGTGGAAATTTAACTTGAAGGGGTACCTGTTATGCAAAACTCACTTTTTGTGTGATTTTGTATTCCCATTTGGTATCTAATGCTTCTACAAACACTCTAAATGTGAAAAAAAGATTTTCTGATTTTTCAGGGCAGCATATTTTAAGGGCTTTGTGATATGGACACAAAAGTATAATTTTAACAGTAAGTAGATTTGTTTTTATCTGTGTGGAAACTGCTGTTATGCTCTATTAGCTCTCAGGGTCTGAGTGAATTGTAAACTCACCGGAGTTCCCTCAAGCATATTAATGAAACTAGAATTAGCTTGCTCTGAAAGTCATTAAAGTGAAAAGGCAGGTGAGAGTGCCTAATCTGACATTTGTTTTTTTACCAAACTGTTTCAAAGACATGTTTGCTGAGCTCATAGACCTGTGTTAACTAAAAGTATAACATGGGACCTTTAAATTGCAACTGCAACATAGGTGTTTAAAAAGAAAGATTTGCCATCTTTGACTTACAGAAATGTAAGTTTAATTGCAAATTAAATCTTAAAACGAAATCCCACAGGTGAAAAAAATGTTAAGTGGCTTATTAGTATGTATGAAAGATGACTAGAGATTTTGACAGGTTTAATACCTTTTGTGAAATGTTATGACTTGGCTGTCCAGACAGAGACACATAAAAATCAGATGTGAATCACAGAAACCACCGTAGATTTGGAAAAATTGCACTCCATGTGTTTTTCTGCTGTTCAGACTACTGCAAATTCAAGCAAGTTCAATGTGGATAAAGATCTGGGCTGGTAGTCTGTACAAGGCCACAGGGTGACAGTAAAGAGGAGACATCAGTCTCAGTGACACCATGAGACAGCAAGCATTTTAAATAGTCCAAATACTGCCATGAAACTGCACTGTAGTCCACCAGAACTTGAAATAATGCAGAGTCCCACTTAATGCAATGCCAGAAAACAAAAACATTCATATACACTCACCTATAAATGCATAATATCCCACAGCTGATGATGATAAATATTCCTACTGTTGCAGCAGAGATGATGTAGATGTTATTCAGTGGTCCTGTGCTGGGGCTGTCATCTGCTGTAGGTGACAGAAATGTTGTAGCTATAGTCATAATTTAAGGACTAATTAATCAACACATTATATGATGAGAAAAAAGGAAATACCTTTATAAATGGTCAAGTTCCATGTTTGTATTTGTAGTTGATTTTGTGTCAGAGCTGCTACTTCACATGTGTATATTCCCTCATCAGACTCCTGCACATGTGATATATGGAGCACTGTTGGAGTGGCAGAATCAACACTCATCCTGCCTGAGGTGAAGTTTGTTCCTAGTCTCTGGTTCCTTGGACTATATGCAAAAAATTGGGCTTTATTCTTAAACCACTTGATAAGAGTTACGTTACCAGATGTATTACAGGTAATAGAAACATTCATTCCCTGAGGTTTCCTGAGGTTTGTTGCCATATTTATGTCTGTACCTAAAACAGAACAAAGGAAAGTTAATTGCCATGAATGAATTAAATGTATTTTACATTATGCCGACATGATGCTAAGAGACCAGATTTAAGAATTACATTTCAAGCGTGATGGTTTTACCTCTGCAACTGAGCAAAGCTAAGCAGAATCCAAGACCAAGGAGCCCAGTGGATGTCCTTGCCATACCGATTAGTCTAGCACCATGAGTGATAATAGTCATTTCTCGGCTGTCTGTTAAGTTGGGCAGTCCCACTACAGAGCTCTCTGTGCATAGCAAAAGAATCCTGTTTGAGAGAGGAAGTGGTTGCTTGCATATGAGACACAGAGCCCACGAACAAATCTGCTTTTTAGGTCTCTGGAGCCAGAGATGACATCATGATAAGAAATTCATACCACCATTTGTTGAACATGGTTTGTCATGCAAATATCAGCCATGTGCTGAGAGATCCTATATATTTTGAATTCAATTTGTCATCGTTTCTCAGAGGGAATACGTATTCATACATAGTACATAATCATACTTCATACATTGTACCTTGTTTAAATCAAAGGTATTACATGTGTCCTTCACCAGCATTTATATGGAAGTGGGGGTAATATTCTAAGAAGAAAAACTCAACAAATTTATGAGTAAAAACTCAAAACCTCTTTTTTCATAAATGTCATAAATTTGTGAAAGAAAACGGCAAATTGTGCGAATGGCACAAATATACATGAAAAATCAAAGAAATCAGTCACGTCAACTGGAGGTGGACAATGTGCTGAGCCTGTTGCAGAGCATTGCACAATGTAGTGACCAAACATCTTTTCAATCAAACCATAGCAAAACAGTGCGTTCGAACTTGTTCTGTTCTTTGCTGTCAGCTGTGTGTGCGTTAGTCTAGACATACTGTATGAGTGGAGTGAGTAAAATGGTTGGTCCTTGGCCGGGGTTCATGGCCAAACCCTTCCCAACTTGGCCAGAGGCTTAGCTTTGGTTGTGTGAACGCAGTTGGTTGTTTGTCAATGTGTTAAACTGCATCAGTGAACACAAAAGTGATTGGAGAATGTCCAACAACTTGCTTCGTTAGGCAGTTTGTTTGTACATGTACCCTTTTTACATGTGCTGGTCAGCCCTCACTCACACACAGATACACATGCACACACACACATTGTTAGTGGCCTGAATTTTGTTGAACTGTTTTCTGATTTTCTGCAACTTTAACACATCCTGTGTGGTCCATGTACTTTTACGTTCAATTCAATTCAATTTTCGGAAGTAAGATCAAATTTCAGAAAGGGTGCCAGTTTCATTATTCCTATGAAAGAAAACTAACAGAAATTGTGTTATTGAATTTTCTCAACATATTATTGTTTTGGAGTTATAAGTTGTAAGTTTAGGAATTTTTTTTTATTTTAATTTCCCTGATTTTAATTTGTCTCGACCTGTGTGCCGTTCATCCTGATTTGGCCTCACTAACCTCCACAGGCAGGGAGAGCCAAAAGATGACAGGCAGGCTGAGCTAGACCAGGTGATAGAGAGAATGTAACTAGGCATATGATAATACCTATACCAACCCATCCCATTGATGGCACAGTTGATAGCACTGCCATCACTGTGCGCTGTAAATTTGGTTAGACAAATCTGTGTCTTAAGATGGATGATGTCCACAGGACATGTCCTTGAGCAAGATACTGAACCTCAAACTGCTCCTGGTGGCAGGTTGGCACCTTGCATGGCAGCCTCCGCCACCGGTGTGTGAACGGGTGAATGTGAGGCATACATTGTAAAGCGCTTTGAGTGCATGTAGGAGTAGAAAAGTACTATGTAAATGCAATCCACTTACTTTATTTATTTAACCACTTATTATTTTATCCACTTATTTATTTAACTGTTATTTAAATAATGCAGCATTGGAGAGGGAGACATCTTGGCTTGGCTCCTGCAGACGTTTCTACACTTGCACTCTGCATTTATTCCAGCTGTGATTGGTGAGCACACAGTGAAAACACAGTGAGTTGAAGCATACACTAACCCTGAGCAGTGGGCAGCCTGCTGCTGCGGCAACTGGGGAGCAGTGAGGGGTTAGGTACCTTGCTCAAGGGCACCTCAGCCGTGCATGTGGCCAAGGAAGAGCAATGTTCAACCACTTCCCCCACCTACATGTTTCCTGGTGATTTGAGTCACAAGTTCGAGGCCCCAACCAGTAGACCACAGCTGTCCCAGTTGCTGAAGTTGAATACGTGTCTCCTCTCTCTCTCTCTCTGCTCTGTGCAGTTCCTTTTTCACTTGTTCTCTTTGAGGATCTGAGGTGATGTGGTACGACAAAAGGCCATGGATCATACTGACATGCACACACACATACAAATGCACACACACACTCACACAAGTCGGCCAGTGCTTCCCACACAATTTTTTGAGACTGTGGTGGGGGAGTCACTTGAATGCGTGTGGTGCTTCCCCGCTGATTTGATTAAAACTTAATGTTCATTGTTCATTGCAAATAGATTGAATTGACACTGATAAGAATTAAGATTAATGTAAACAAAAGAGATGGAAACATCAGTATGTATGGATCAGATATGGCTGCAATGTTTTATGGCCCATACTTAGACTATGCAAAAGAGACTATGGCTGCCATAGCGTGGGAAACACTGCAAGCACATTTGCATAACATAAATTAAAGACACAAAAAATGCACCACCTTGACAAGTTGGTTGGGGTTGTATGTCTATATCAGAAATAATCCTCAAAGCAGACACTATGGCTGGTCCTAGTGAGCCCTTTAATTTCATAATGTTGATGTTGTGCAAATGAAACTACAAATGTATTGAGAATACAGCATGAATATAACCTACTCTTTCAGGCGTGGCTTGATAAATGAGTGTTGAATGAATAGCAGTGATATATTTCACACATACGCAACATGTAACATGTTTAAACTGAAATTTGCACCCCCACTTGCTATGGCGTCACTATGGGAAGGAAACAAGAAAAGATGCACTGATCACATGGTTATATTTGTACTCTTCCATTTGCTCAAAGGACAGAAAGTACTCTGTGAACCTATATATCTATCTAACCACCACACTAGTACTCAGCAAGCACATCTACAAAGCTTCCTCTCCTTTGCAAGCTCTGTCAAGACCCTCTGCTTGCCACTGTGGTTTCAGTGCTCAGAAACAGGACGTACTTTAATTTTGTATGTTACACGTTATCACCTTCAGAGGCCTGTCAGGGGCTGTTAGATTTCCACCTCACAAATATTCAGAGAGATAAAACACTATTAAAGGCTGTGCCATTTGTTTATTCTTTTTGCTCATAAGGGGCTTCAGTACACAGGAAAGTGATAATCATGCTTAGGAAAGGGATAATTATTTAATGTCGCCTAAGCTAAGATCATAACATAGACACATTGTAGTCATCATTTTGTGTGTTCTGTTAAAGAATGGTTTGGTCACTAGTACTGTACTGCCTGTACATCCAGTTTGTAAAATATCCATGTTTCACAGCACCAGTAATCTCGGAATAATTTTAGCCTCTTAAGTGGCATAAAAACTTTTTGAGATCTGCTATTCCCCCATTTGGCCGCTTTCTTTCTTCTCTTGAGGACCTCTAACAACAGGGCTAAGAGTTGGAACATGTCTGAGTTCCCCTTTAAGAAAATGTAAGCACATATCTCTTTCAATACATGCACACTAAATCCTGTCTTGGCTTTCCATGCCCGAATTCATGTGGGGACTTGACACTTTGGTCATAGTACTGTCAGAGTCCTCATAGGACTATCAGAGTCCTCTTATAGTTCTATGACCAAAGTGTCATGCTATGTCAAGCCACCCATCCGTTCATTTGACCTCATTGTGCCATAACTGGCACTGTACATCTTGACACCCAACATCAGATTGCTATGTCATAGATCACTAGTGTACTGACCCCTTTTTCAATAAGGTGTTTGAGGAGCTTAGAAGAGTGGAAACACGTACGATAAAGTTTTTTGTATGTGTACTTTTTTATTCTGTATATGAATCTCTGTGTATCGACTGTTTGAGTCAAAGTGAGCTAAATCCCTTTGATGTTAGCGAGTAGAAAAACAAAAAAAAATGGATACGTAAACTGTATTTTGATTTGAGTGAACAATGCTAGTCTGAATAATGCTAAATGTATGCATAGGCTTTATTTACAATATTGTGTGCCACCTTCATATAATGCAAGTACTGAAATTCCTTGTTGGTTGGTCATAATGGTGTGTGCATTATGTGTGACTAAATTCAGCTTAGCAGGTCAGCAGATTCTTGGCCTCTCTGCTCAACGCATACCCTGAGTTTAGAGGAAAGCATATTGCCCACACAGTCACGTACTAGACAGTCAAAAAATCTACAGACATCAGTGGTCTTTCTGCTCAGGCCTTTGTGCGAGGGGTTGCTGAAGTGAGAGGCGAGAGAGAGAGAGAGAGAGAGAGAGAGAGAGTCAATCGTAAGATTACCCCTTCTGCATAACACTACACAGAAGAGGCAGACTCAGGCAGACTCTTTAAAAATGTACCCCTTAAAGGTAAATTTAGTTTTGTTGTTTTAAATATCCATGCTGTCAATATGAAGTTAGTGTGCAAACCACATTCTACCACATGTATTAAATTAAGTGCAAGTGAACTTGAAAAATTACTGATGCTATGTTCAAGACAACTTTAAACTGACAGAATTCCACATACCCAATTCAATGTTTCAAACTTTTAAAATTGTTTTCATTCAGGCAGTCAGAACCACTAAGGGGTCCTGTGGGTCAGGTATATATTGGAAAGCATATGATGCTGAGATTGTGATGTGTATGCCTTAAGTTACACGCAATAACTGCAAGTAGATATTCATTCAACTGTGAAGTGTCATTTACTTTACACTTTCTTACAGTGACAATATAATTAGATTATTCTAATCATCCATTCTAATTTGTCATCCATTACTGCCTCTCTCTCTCTTGGCCTGGAGTCTTTTAAGTGCCTTTCTGCGTCTTTCATGCATTCTGTGAAAACCACAGTGTATTTGACAGTTACCCCTCACAACACATATTTTACCTGTTCTTTCTGTGACTTTTAGCATTTCATAATGCACACATGCATGTGCTACATTTTGAGTGTGACAAATTTGCTGTTGCGTCTTGGTCACTTGGTTGCTTGGTGGCTTTTCCTGTTGTGGGCTGTTGTGCAACAGATAAAAAGACATAGCTAGGTACAGGGCCGTGGGAAGATGATTCGTGTTGGGGGGGTGCCGATAAGTACATCCAAAGGCTGTTTACAGCACAAAAATTTCTGAAGCACAACAAACACGCATCACACTTAGGAAAAAGGGTGTGAGGTGTTGCAACATCGGTAAATTCTGTCATAGACTAAATACAGGTGACAGCTAATGTTACTGTTATAACTACAGGACTGCAACGAAACAACTTGTAAAGTGAGAATGCTAGAATCAAAAACATTAAACTAGGGTTTTGAAGGATTATACCCCAAGACCCCATTTTGTTTTTCAACACAGACAGGTAAATGGCGCAATCCTGTGCCAGACAGACAGAAAGTGATCGTATGAATAAAGAAAGCAAAGCTCCAAAATACTGTATTATATTTAATGAGAACAAAGATGCAGATTGGAGATCTTTGTCTTTTTCAACTTCGTTCTCACACATAATGCATCCATGCCCTGGGCTATATTCAAAATGTACTTGCACTACACTTTACAGATATGGACTGGTCTGCTCACGCCTCTAGGCATATGTGCAGCCCAACAGCATGAGATAGAAATCTTCACAAATAAAATGAAAGACTTTAAGAAGAAGACTGTAGGTTGTCGCTATTTGTTCTATTTCATTTCTACTGACCGCCAGAGGCGGTGCTTTCAGCACCTGGATGTTCATCACATGCACATGTCGTTCGAGTGTTTATACCAACAAAGTCGCTTGCGACAGGGGTGACGTACACCCGCTATGGTACTTAAGGTACGCTCGCCCCGGAAGTGGTCTCTTATCATCTTCTCGTGCAACTGGTTTGTATGTTCGAGGTGTGAGTTGTCTGAAGTCTCGAAAACCTTTTTTGGTGGGAGCTGCGATTTTATATCGCCCTCCTGAGACTGCGATTCATCTAAAATTACTTGTATGAATAACGTGTGTCAAGGTAAGTTAAGTTCCATCTTAATTTGGCATTGTGAGTGTTTTCGCTCTGGCCGTGTTCCTACCGCTTCGCATGGGTGTGTGTTTCTCGCCCTAAGGCGATCGGGCGCCGGTGGCTTACAGCTTCGAATGCGTGAGTAAAGCTTATTTCGAATTGCGGCTGTGAGTGATCCCCGCTAACTGCGCTGACTATCCCGTATGGGGGTGTGTTTCTCGCCCTGTGGCTACCTGCTGTGGTTTACTTGGGCCTACTGCTGCACTGCCTATATTATTGTGTCCGCACATTCTCACTATACATTCGGTTTGGAGCACGCACTATCTCTGTAAAGCACGACTGGTTATCGCTCGGGTAAGCTACGGCTCTGTCCACCCGCGATTGTTATTACCTTGCATGAAAACAGTGAGCTACGCCGCAGCTAGCGACGTTGTAATTGACTAGTATCTCTATGCATCTGTGTATCGTGGAGTAAATTAAGGCTCGCGATTTCTGCAGGTCGAGTTGAGGTATATTTATTTTGTTTATCGTTTGGGTAAGCTACGGCTCTGACTACCCTCGACCCGGTCACTGTGCTGGGCCTGATTATCGTTTGGGTTGGTAACGATTCTGGCAACCCGCGAATTATTCCGAAGCCACTTTGCTAATTTATCGTTGGGCAGGCTACAGCTCTGATTGCCCACGGTTACTCAGCTTTTGGTTTAGTTAGTTATCTATTTGTTTTTGGCTCACTGGGCTAAACTGCGCCTCTGTCACCCGCTTAGGCCTACGGTGGGTTCCGGAAACGCACCCTTGAGGGTGTTTACTCCTTTCTGATAGCCATATATGGTGACTTTCTGATAGCCTCCCTCCTCTGGTGAACACTGACGCAGACTTTTGCCTGTAGCTTGTCTGGGGTAAATCTACTATGTTTTGTGTTGGTTGTCGTGCCCCTCTCGAACCAGATGATGGTCACGACCATTGCCCCAGTTGCCTTGGCATTGAGCACCTAAGGCAGGGGCTGACTGAGCATGCCTGCATGAATTGTGGATGCCTTAGTTTCGCCTCGCGTAAAGCATGGCTTGCCCAAGTAGAGAGCAGACTGGGCCCTCAGTCGCCCTCTGCTCAAAGGGATGATGTAGTCTCCTCACAACGGCCGCGGAAACGGCTAGCGCGACACCTTGGGAAACCCCTGGTCCATTAAAACATCAGAGGGCAGACCCTCTGGCGCAAAAGGTAGACGCCTTGGCGTCTGAATTCGCAGAAATCAAGGCGCTCTTGATTAATCTTCAGCCACCGGGTGCACAGCCTGTTTGTGAGTCCGCAACAGCAGCTTCCCAATCGCCTCCTGACTCGCGGCCTCCTCCGGTACTGTCTCTGGCAACGGGTGCGCTGGAGGAGGATGTGCTGTCCACCAGGGCTTCAGAAAACTTAGATGTTGTTGATGAGTGGGAGGAGGAGCAGGCAGACAGGGTGTCATATGGCTCTGGGCCTGACTCTCTTGATGCAGAACTCAGCTCACTGCAGGCATCTGTGGCAAGCCGTACATCTGTGGTCAAGCCGGCTGTGAAGATGGCTCTGGCGCGACTAGGAGTGGACACTGCCCCTGCCGACGTGGTTGGGCAGAGTGCCTTTTTCCGGCAGGCTTTTCCCTCCACTGCCTTCACTGTGCCTCCTTCAGCCCCCTTTGTTGAGGAGCTACAGAGATGTTGGGCAGACCCGAGACAGTTCTCCCACCTCCCCAGTGACTGCAGGGCCTTGGCAAGCATGCAGGATGCGTCCAGCTATGGCCTGGACCGCATGCCGACTATAGAACCAGCCCTTGCTGCCCTGATCCTCTCGCCGGATGAAGCATTGAGACCCGATGCACGCTGTCCCCGGCCGCAGTGTCGCCTGACCGATGATTTCATTGGCAAAAGCTATGATGCAGCAGCGCGAGCCGCCCGCATAGGCAACTCCATGTCTCATTTGATGTTGGCCATGTCACAGACCCTCCAGTCCTCTGGAGTTGACCCGTCAGTGCAAAGCCTGAGCGAAGCCTCGCTACAGGCGTTTGCTTATATGTCTAGGGAGCTTGGGAGGTTAATGTCGTCGTTGACACTTGCTAGGCGTCAGATATGGTTGGCGCAGTCACCACTCTCAGAGCCCAGTAGAAGGACCCTCCGCACCCTCCCTGTAGTCCCGGGGCAGCTGTTTGGAGTGGCAGCACAGCAAGCCTTGGAGCGCACCCTTCAAGTCAGCCAAGCCAGGCAGCAGTTTGCGAGCCTGCGTCGTGCATCACTGCGATCACGCAGACCGGTTGCGACCACTACTGCTGTCCCACCAGCACCAAGACCCCTTGCACAGGCAAGAGCACCCTTGCCGGAGAGGTTTCGCCAGCCTACTGGCAGTCGGCCCTTTCGTCAGCCACAGCGGGACACCGCACAAGGCTATCGTCCCCCCAGGGGCCGAAAGGGGAGAGGGGGCAGACAGTGACTGTCCCATCCCGGCGGTCGGACGCTTCACCAGCCAACAGCTCGACAACTGGGTAGCGCTGACATCAGACACTTGGGTGATTTCCGCTCTGTCACACAGCTACAATCTCCAGTTCAGGTGCCGACCGCCGAGGTTTTGTGGGGTCAAGATGACCACTGTTTCAGACCCAGCCAAAGCCTTGTCCCTACGCCAAGAAGTCTTGGCCCTCTTGGAAAAAGGGGCCATCGAACTATTAGATCCACTTTCACAAGACAGTGGATTTTACTCCATATATTTCGTCATTCCAAAGAGAGGGGGTGGGCTTCGCCCCATACTGGATCTCAGACCTTTGAACAAACACCTCAAGGTCCTCAAATTCCGCATGCTCCGTACAACCGACGTCCTGCAAGGCGTCAGACAAGGCGACTGGTTCACAACCATAGATCTGAAGGATGCATACTTCCACATTCCCATCGCTCCTCATCATCGACAGTTCCTCCGCTTTGCTTTCGAGGGGAGGGCTTACCAGTTCCGGGCCTTGCCATTTGGTATTTCCCTGGCCCCCGAATTTTCACAAGGTTCGTTGCGGCGGCACTTTCGCCACTCCAGTGCAGAGGTATGCGCATCTTTCCATACCTCGACGATTGGCTCATATGCTCAAGGTCGAGAGTGGATGCGCTCAGCGATCTAACTCTGCTGCTCGAGCACGTCTCCAGGCTCGGACTCATGGTGAATTACGCCAAGAGCTCACTTACACCCTGCCAGAGGACCGTGTACATCGGCATCCAGCTGGACTCTCTGCTGATGAGGGCAGCCCTGTCACAGCGTCGAGTGGACGACATTGTCCAACTCTTACAACAGTTCAGGAGGGGCCGCACTCTGCCACTCAGATCTTTCCAGACGCTGCTGGGCACACTCACAGCAGCTTCCGCGGTGGTTCCTTTGGGCCTCCTCACATTGCGACCTCTCCAGATCTGGATGAACAACCTTGGGTTACATCCGCAGCACCACAGGCACAGGCCGGTCAGGGTCACTGCCGGTTGCCTGAGTTGCCTATGTCCCTGGAGAAGGCGTTCACGCCTGACTCGGGGGGTCCCGATGGGTTCCATTCCCTCTCGCAGAGAGGTTCTGACGACCGACGCGTCCTTAGCCGGCTGGGGTGCAGTCTGGCAATGCAGGACTGCCCGAGGTTCATGGACCGTACAACAACAAAGACAGCACATAAATGTGCTAGAGCTGAGGGCTGTTGTTTACGCCCTACGACATTTCCTACCTGTGCTGGCCGGGAGGCACGTCCTTATAAGAACCGACAACACCTCGGTGGTTTATCATATAAATCACCAGGGCAGTACCAGGTCCTTACCCTCGCTGAGACTGACCCAACGTCTGCTGTTGTGGGCCTACCCTCGGCTGTTGAGCCTGAGGGCCATACATTTGCCAGGCATCAGGAACACCGCTGCAGACTTTCTCTCACGGCAACGCCCCCATCCCACAGAGTGGAGACTGCATCCAGAGGTGGTGCAGACCATCTGGCACTGCTACGGCAGAGCAGAGGTGGACCTTTTCGCCTCTCGGGCCACAACACACTGTCCCCTGTGGTTTTCACTGGGGGAGTCGACGAGCCCGTTGGGCCAGGATGCACTGGCACACGAGTGGCCACGGCAGCTCCTCTATGCCTTCCCACCACTCCCGCTCATATTACCCACTTTGGAAAGGATCCTCAGGGAGGGTCACCGGGTACTTCTGGTAGCCCCCAAATGGCCCGGGAAAGTTTGGTTCCCCATACTCATCGGGCTACTGGAGGGCGAGCCACGCTGCCTCCCTGTGCGGGCAGATCTCCTCTCGCAGCTGGGAGGCCAAATCTGGCACCCGGACCCAGGTCGTCTACAACTCTGGGTATGGCCTCTGAGGGGCCTGAGCCCCTGTTAGGAGCATGCACTCCTGCAGTGGTACGGACAGTCCAATGCTCCCGCGCACCCTCCACCAACGCGCTTTACGCTAATCGATGGAAACTTTTTGTCAGCTGGTGTCAAGCCCGCCACCAGGAGCCTACACGCTGCTCCGTGCCAGTTATTCTCGACTTCTTACAATCACGTCTTGACGACGGCCTTGCGCCTTCCACCATCAAGGTGTATATAGCTGCAATATCAGCTATGCATAACCGAATAGACGGAGTCACTGTGGGCTCCCACACTCTAGTGAGTCGCTTTCTTAGAGGGGCTCAACGACTGAGACCCCCTCAACGGAGTCTGAGAGTTTCTTGGGACTTGCCCCTTGTTCTGCAGGTGCTGTGTAAGCCTCCATTCGAACCTCTTGGGGGATCAGAACTAAAGTGGCTATCGATGAAAACAGCCTTTCTACTGGCCATGGCATCGGCTAAGAGAGCGGGTGAACTGCACGCCCTGTCTATCAGCCAGGAGTGCCTACACTGGAGCCCAGATGGCACAGGAGTGACTTTATGGCCTAACCCTTCATTCCTGCCAAAGACGTTTTCCGCGTCTTATGTAAATCAACCCCTCAGCCTGGTAGCCTTTACACCTCCAACTGAGGGGGGCGAACTGACCCAAGGTGAGAATCTACTGTGCCCAGTCCGGGCATTGAAGACATACATCCAGATGACTGCTGGGTTCCGGCAGTCAGATTCACTCTTTGTCTGTCACACAGGACATAGACAGGGCCATGCCTTATCGAAGCAGCGATTGTCAAACTGGATTGTGGAGACCATCTGCTATACCTACACTAGCACTGGTCGTCCAGTCCCCCCTCGCATCCGGGGCCACTCTACTCGGGGTGTGGCGACATCCTGGGCAGCCTTGCGGGGCGTCCCACTTTCCGACATCTGTGCTGCAGCATCATGGGTCTCGACTTGCACATTTGCAAGATTTTACAGGCTTAACGTGGCCACTTGTAACCCTCTGGCCACTGCCATCCTTTCGAGCCACTCATAGGGTTGGTAGGTCTTCCTCGTGACCCTGTTGGTATATGTCATCCAGGTGCTGAAAGCACCGCCTCTGGCGGTCAGTAGAAATGAAATAGAACGATGGTTACGCATGTAACCGCGGTTCTATGAATTTCGGATGACCGCCAGAGCTTGGCTGTCACTCGGAATGCGGACGAGAAGACTGCTAAGAGACCACTTCCGGGGCGAGCGTACCTTAAGTATCATAGCGGGTGTACGTCACCCCTGTCGCAAGCGACTTTGTTGGTATAAACACTCGAACGACATGTGCATGTGATGAACATCCAGGTGCTGAAAGCACCGCCTCTGGCGGTCATCCGAAATTCATAGAACCGCGGTTACATGCGTAACCATCGTTTATCGGTATCTAATGTTGATATAGTGGATAGAGTTTTTTAGACATCTCCGAGTCACTGCGCTGCATTCCTGTGCCACTGTTTTGGCAAAAGCAAAAGTGCTATAACCCACTGATTCAGAACTGACAGTTATTCTCGATAGTTTAGCCAAACATTACACTCATGTACATCACAACAAGGAAAGAATTGTACATGTGTGTTTAAATGCGTTCTTAAATTATAGTTATTTTTGTCATCTGGCTAGGGGTTAAGTGCATGACTTGTGGGAAGTGGAGGTGTTGCAGCGGCCCCACTTCCCACGGCTTTGGCTGGGTAAACACAGTTCCGTTTTTGACTCTAAACCCGTGCTTCCTTTAAGGATGAGATATTCTAGAGCCTGTGCCTCACATGAGTGCATTCTCTTATCAGAACGCCTGCACAGTTACATGGGTAGTGATGCTGTAGCGCTTGCTCTGTCCAAGAGTCCTTTCAATGCTCTTTGATAGAGCTAACAGAGAATACTCTGCAATGACATAGCGGCTCAAACCTTAGACAGAGACATGTTGTTATTGTTGAGCATCAGATGTTGTTTGTTAGCCTGGCAAGCCAGACTATGACATCAAAATGTATAGTCTGGCCATGTCCGATAAACTGGGCTCAATCCAAGGGGCGGAATCAGCAGTTGTCTTTCAAACTGCCTCTGCACACAATAGGTAGCCTAATAAGCTACTGCTAGCACCATGTCTAGGCACCTTTCTATAAGGACACATCGATGTGCTTGGTCCGACCAAACCTTGGAAGAAGACCTACTGAGGCCCTATGACTGGACTTACTGGCAGAGCAAAACTATGAGTACCAGCGGCGATGCATTTTCCCTTTAGTGAGCCATGGATATGAGAGCAACCAAAAAGGTCATCTGAGAGACTACAATCCACAGGTTTGACAGGATGTATAAAGGCCTGGGTCTCCACCACACAAGCACAGCAAACCCACCACCAGCCATCCAGTGCTGTTGCCTCAACCTCAAACCAAGCGCTGAAACACAACAGGAAACACTATGTTTCCTGCTTGAATGTTATCCTCTTGTAGCTTGAATGTTATCCTCTTTTGTAAGTCGCTTTGGATAAAAGCGTCTGCTAAATGCCTAAATGTAAATGTAAATGTATGTGTTTTCGTAGTGGTCTAGTTCCTTGCGTTTCTCAAACTGTGGGGCACACCCCACCAGTGGGGCTTGAACACATGTCAGGTGGAGCGCAAGATGTTAGACTAAACTTGAGACAGACGGCTGGATCGTGCCCACCTTCTCTGTCAGATTACTTGTGGAGTTGTGGTCACAGATAACATACGCATATCACATGGAACTGCACACGGCAAGCTTTCCAACAGTGTTACTCACTAGTCGCTGTGATGAATGATTCACGAGACAATTAGCTTTGAATTTACATGAAAATGCAAACACAGCTCTTCACCACAGACAATGGACAAAAGCACCCATAAAACACACACACACACACACACACACCCTTATTTATCGGCCCTTATTTAGCAAAGAAACATTCTGTAGAAACCAGTACAAATTTCAGCACAGGTATTATCTCACAACAGTGCTAAATGTGTGATTCATGAAACCGTAATGCTCCAATTTCAGCATATGAATGAAGCGATGTTGGGAAATGTGGTAGCTGAAAAACATGCTCACATATCACCCCCAAATATACTGTATTGTCCAAAAACATACTTTTTTCTAAGCCTTTTCTCTGCCCCAACTCCAGCTGAGCCAATTCGTTTTGACAGACAGCACCAAAGGAGGGCAGGAAAGTGGGATATAAAAACGTTATTCTCAGACAGAACATATTTAGGGCTGATATAGACCTACAGTAGCAAATCCTTAAGGAACATATGACGGGCTGATATAAGCCTACAGTACCAAGTGCTTCAGGAACATATGACAGGCTGATATAGGCTTACAATACCAAACACTCTCACTTCAAAATCACACACACTTTGTCCCTGCATGCACTGTTGTACTTTTTAAAAAGAAATTATTTATCAAATATTAATTAGATGCAATCCTGGCTACATGACAGGGACTTATATGGCAATAGCTACACTCAGAAGAGATGGCAGGAGATGTTTTGTCCAATATAACTCATAACTTAACTCATAACTCATAGCACAATTGTCTGACAGATATTCTGCAAGCCTCTGACTGGAAAATGTATGTACACAAAGTCAGTGTTACAGCATGTGTGGTTTAGGTGTTGACATTGCTCACCTTTGTTTACTGACTGATAAGTAAGTGAAACATACATGTTTCATAATTTAAGCTGGTGTTAGGTTTTGGTGTAGTTATTAGGCCTGAGAACCCTATCAGATCCCTTTTGTCAGCCTGGATCTGAGGGGTGGTCTTAATCACATTTTTCACCCGAGATGAAAACGGGTGAAAAATATTCTACTGTGTTGGATAAGGGTTCAGGTCAGGTCGGACGCAGCCTAATTAAATTTTTCAAAACATCACGTCACGTATTTGTAGTTCATATTTTTAGACACATTAACAGTAATAAACGCTTGCATCTCAAAGTGATTTAAAATCCTACCAGTTTATCCTTGTACGCACCCTCACAGAACTCCATTCTCACTTTTGGCCATGGTCTGCTTTCAGCGCTGCATGAAGGCAAGACTTCCCTTGTGCTGAACAGGCCTACATTTATTTAGGAGCGGAGGTGTCAACTGAGACCAGTGTTTTTTTACACACCATTCTAAATCAGTAAACCAAATACAAGACAGTCTAATGCCACCGCAGATAAAGGCAGGCTAAAGTTCTACCATTCAATCAAAGGACAGTCTTGCAGAGCATGTATTATAAGATAGCCCAATACAGGCCCACGGTACAGCCTGTCAACTGATTTTAGTTACATTGCCAGTTAAGGCCAGTTAATTGTATTGAGGTGTGTGCATTATTTTCAAAGCATTCATTGTCTGGTATAGGCTAGTTAAGAGACAGTTTTGTGGGGATACTTGTGTTGTTTCCTGGTCTTTTGCCTTGTTTGCTAACTGTCAAAATATTAGCCTACCACACAGTAGCCTAGTAGCCAATTTTACACATAGTCTATTACATTCAGCGCAATATGTCATATTATAACCTTTATATTACTGTACATTGCTTTATTGCTTATTTCTTGTGCTTTATCTTTATAAAAGGCCTACTGTAGGTCTACTATCTATATGGCCATTGTGAATTTTTGCTAACACTTAACTTGAGGTTTTTGACATAAGAGTGACATGGTCCTGTGTTAAATAGGACATGGCACGTATCATGAACATGTAATGACTGTTGTTACGTGACTGTTGTCATTAAGTGTGATTACATTTTGTAAGTTTCACCCCCAGTCACCTTTACATTACAAAAACCGACACTTAATGTCAGTCATGAACAATAAAAAAGTGTCATTAATGTTCATGACATGTCATGCCATGTTTATGGCTCATGTCACTCTTATGTCGAAAACCTCAAGTACAGTGTAACCTGATTTTTTCTTTTTTTTGTTACATTATTACCCCACACAGTATGTGTATGTGCGCACACATTTATGAAAAATAGTAGTTACATATAATTACACATATTTGTTAAGATGATCCTCATCTCACCTACTTCACTTTTATGAATGGTCATTAAAAATCATTAGCAGAAGTTTGAAAAAAAATTGTGGGCCATACTCTTTCACTTCCCTTCACTTTGTGCCTAGGCATACATATACATTTGCTTCCTTGTTGGCATACTTTCTGAGAACTTTGAAAGTGCCTTCAATCTCAGTTCACTGATTGGATGATAAAAAAAAATTGTCAGAGAAACCGAAGCGTTAGAGAGTTCCCTGACATGGCACCGTAGCGAAATACAATATACAGCCGAGGTACTGAGGCGGTGCTAGCCAGGCTAGTACAACATGCCTAAGGTGAATAAATCTTAAAAGATCACGTCCTGTTCTTATCATCATGCGCAGATTCCTTGAGGTGTTTTTTTTTCACGGACAGAAATAGGGCAATCGATGGCATAGGATTACCTAAAACTAGTATGATTTCAAATAATGAAAGCCCAGTATGAAATTACTATCAGTACACCTGATGTTGTTTAGTTATGAAAGTCACTGATATCATATCCTCCCCTTCATTTTCATGTCCTGTTTCAGTATCACTGGGAAGGCTGAAACTTTACTTCACCTACAGGGTAAAAAACTAGAACAAACAGTCACTATAAACATAAGATAAAAGTATGAGCTAAATGTGCAGACAATCTTTCTGTCTCCTCCTTGTGTTACTTCCTGTTAGTTCCTTGTCATTGGTTGACCGGTTGCTCCTTGTTTACTTCCTGGTCGTGTGATCCATGTGCTCCTTTGTTTAGCCCTGTGTCCCTGTCCCTAGCTGTACCTTGTCATGTTCATTGTTAGTCTTGCCTTGTTTCACCTGCTCCTTGTTCCCTAGTTCCCTAGCCAATCTGCGTGGTATGATTCTGTCGGAAACAGTCAAAGGTATCCCAATGTTTACATGAGGTTTATGTGTATATTAATATGTTCAATGTACCCTATGGATGTTGTCTGGATAGGCAGGTGATTGAGATCTTTTGTCAATTGCAGGTGTCAATTGTAGCCACTGTTTTTCCTATTCTTAACATTAGATTGAGATTGTACATGGGCCTGCAATGCCCTCAAGGGTAGTTTAATTACCATCAGTACCAGGCCTACAGAGAGATGCCTTGGTGTAGAGTGCCTTAATTGTGTGTAAAACCACCTCCATTATTGTTTGTTTGTTTGCTTTATTTTGTTTCATTGATTTAATATTTGGCTAGGCTTATTTCTTTCCTTACTGTGTCAGCCGGGGTGGGAAAGCACGCGGTGAGGGTTTATTCCTAGCGTGTGCCATTTGGGCTTAGTGAATGTGCTGGTCATATAAGCTTGCGTGGTGTGGTGCTGGCAGTGTGTAGTGAATTAAAGTATTATCCCAGCCACTTGGGCCTGGTACATGTGCTGGTCACAAAAGCCGGGGGGGGGCGTGGTGTTATGCCGTTCTAATTGTGTGTGTAGTGAATTAACACATAAGTCCTGCCACTTGGGCTTGGTGTATGTGCTGGTCACACAAGCCTGGGTGGTGTGGCCCTGTGTAGTTCTAAGTGTGTGTACTGAATAGACGTACTATAGGCCTACCTGCCACTTGGGCTTGGTGTATGTGCTGGTCACACAAGCCTGGGTGGTGGGTGCATTTGCTGGTGTGCAGTGTTTTGTAACCACCCTCCTGGCGTGGTGTGTAGTAGACTTAGTTGCCATGCTTTACTGGTGTAGTACATTTGCTGCCTGTGTGTGGCGTATAGCTGTGTTAAATACTGTATAGTATAGGATCTTGCTGCACTCCTGTGAGTGCTCTCCTCCGGCTGGCTTCTCGCTCCCCCCCCCTCGCCCTTATTGCTGTGTGCCCTTGTTGGAGATTAATAATTTCATTTTTGTTTGATATTTTTGTGAGCGTGGGCCTTTATATCATCTGTTTCTATGTGTGATTTCTGTTTGTACAAGGCATATCATACTAACAGTGTGTCCTCAGCCTAGTGCAGTCTCCTAACAAGCTTGTGCACCTTGCTTAACAAAAGACATAAATCATTAAAGTGCTTTATTTTGTACACATCCTCTTGTTTCATTCATTTAATTGAATAGCCATAGTGAGGAATAGTGAGTCTGTGTTCCCATTGGTTTAACTGGTTATAACCTAAAGGTAGATTTAAGGTTGTTAAGATCACATATATTACAAGCATTTTTAAACAATTCTGTAATTTTTTCAGACTTTCACACAAAAGAACAACAAACTGCTGAATGGAGAAACATCAAATGAATTAACTTGGAACCAACTAATTTCATGTAGGTTTGCCTTTACTGGGAGCTACATCACTTACACAGTGTGCCAACACAAAACTTAAATACATCTCAGGCTTCAGTACGACATTATGACTCTATAGTGTTAGGGCAAGACCAGCCGTCAAAATGGCTGATGCTGACAGACTCAGGCTATTATTTTTGCTAGCATTAACTCTCAATTCAAAGACAGGCCTACTTTCACGTCTCAGAAAGCAGAGATAGGTTTTGAAAGTAGGTCTCAAGTAAATTATCAGGAAAGTATTAAGTAAGTGTCATGTATATGCCAAGTATACATATGCCACACAAAACAAATCAACTCCAGTGAAATCCACAGGCTTGAGAGGGTGCATTTAGGTTTGTCTCTCTCCATTATTTAAACCAGCACTGCATCTGTGCCAATGAAAGCACACCTCAGCAAACCCAGCAGCATGCCCCCACCTCCACCTCCATCCAACCTACCACAAACCAGAAGTTTCGCTGTTCTCAACAGACAGGAAACACTATATATACAAATTCTGAGAGGCTGCTTAGTTTCATACTACTGCTACAGTACCATACCACTAATGCCTATCGTGGTTAGGCTACCAAATAATCACAATGGTGATATGTCTGTGAAGACTCTCATTCATCCAGGTCATGGTAGACAGTGTGTTCAGTTATATGCAACTGAACTTATTTTTGGAGCTTAAAGACGTTTCACCTGGCCTGGTGATGGGAAAACTAGGAGAATTAACTCTGGACTGTGGGTGTAACTGTGAGCTGTAGACCACACCTCTCATCATGTGACAATGGGTCACATGAGTCACCCATTGACGTAATTAGCATAACTAGTCACTGTGTGAAGTTGAATTGGTCATTATGATCACAGGATCCAGAGAGTGTTAACTGCTCTGTTGGTAATGAGCAGTTAAACTTCCTGGGATGGGATCTCGAGGCAGAATGCTATGTAGCAGATAGATGATGTACCGGACCCGGATGAGACCATGGTAGCTTATGATGTTACATCCACCTACACCTATTGAGTGGAAGCACTCGGCGGTGCTAGCCTGGCTAACTCTTTCACACATGTAAACAGATTATTCAGGATCTTGCCCTACCCAGAATATTGACCTTCACTGTGCATGTAGCTGTAATCAATGATTAGCCAACTTCAATGAAAAAATCATAGCGCCGCCATTGCTGGAAGAACACAACAGTAGATTTACAAAAAAAAAAAAACTTAGCAGCACTAGGATTTATTTGTGGCAGTTGCTATATGACAAGTCAGTGTTGATCAATTTAAACTCTATCAACCAATAAATTGAATTGAATCATTTAAAATGTGTGATGTCAGAAGGCCCATAGGCGCTGCCGGCAGATGTAATCCTTTAGTAGGCTATGCACATATACAGGTTTGAAAATGATCCTGTGAATTTTTCAACATTTATCTTCACAATAAATGGGTTAGAAAACCACAAGAATATACGCTAAACAACAACAACTTTGCATTACACAGCCCTGTCCCCATCGCCTAGTAGGTAGCTTATTACTTTCAGCGACTCACAATGGTCACACATCGTTCAAGGTTTCCAGTCCATAATCAGATTGAGAGTTAGAGAGTCAGAATATGGTGTTATGCATTCAGCATTATGTCCAAATTAGTTATAATGCAGATATGCTCATCAGGATGTTTTAAGAAGTTAATCTCCGCAATAGCCAGCTTGGTGCTTGGCTGTTCTTTTGTAGCCTAACCTAGTATTTCCATCAACTGACATAATGCCCTGACATATCTGTTTGATAATGCAACCAATAACAGATCCTGCCGGCGCCTCTGAAAAGGCCATAGGATAATCCCCAGCAACCTTCTGCCCCAGCCAACTGCCTACGCGCTGAATTTAGGCTTAGTGTTTTCAGCTGGAGGAAACCTTGGAGGGTTAGCATGTTTAGAAGTTTCCTTCTGAACCAACTGTGTCTATTCTCAGTTTAAGGATTAGGCTACATATTCAAGGCACTGGATTCACTTCAACTGGAGGGACTATATTTTCAATGCCTCCAAGCGCTTTTTGACTGTGGCCTTCAACGGTGATTACAAAATAATTTGTTTTCATTTGGGAATGAATATTGCCATCAAACTGCTTAATGACATTCTTTGACTTCAGGACTAGATTAATAGAGCATTTAGTTCTTTGGATTAGTGGATTTGTTTTAGAAAGTAGCATAATTGAGTTTAACAAAACTCTGTATTTAAGTCGGTCGCAAAATAATTTGAATTAGCCTACATCTTTACAAAAGTGGCCTATGCTGATATTGGTGTTTTTTCCGTTAAAATAAAAATAATCTGTAAATAACAGTTTATGCGGGTTATATCGGGTTTATTGACTGCTGCGTTGTCGTTACAGAATTATTTGGCAGTCCCCTGGCTTTGAAATAAACCTCATTAATGGCGCTGTAAATTTTTTTCCTTTGCATCAATAATTGCTCATCAGCCTGTATTGCAAAAAGTTACACAGAAAGGGTACAGCTTGCTGTAATGGCCTGCGAATTGTTGCCTCGCTCTGATCTGATTCAATTTACATTTAGTCTTTCAAAAAAATCACATAGCCTACTGGAAATAATGTTTCCTGAATTCTTTTTGACATCTTATGGGTTAAGATCTCGTGCAGAACATGTTGATAATCTAATAATAGAAATAAAAGCCCATTTTCGCACTGGAACCTGCTACATTCCGTGGACTGAAATTGCGAGTTCATCACGGGTCGAGCAGTGTGAGAGCAAGGCGAATTATCTGCCTAAAGTCGTGTTGCTATGTTGGGAAAGCCAGCAGAGGCGTATATCAATAAGCTTATGGTACTTTCTATAGATCTTTTATAGATCAAAAGCATCAACAAATGTATTAGTTAAGCAATCTGCTGGTCTGCGGCCTATGCCTATATGACTGAAATACAGGTAATGGTGGATTTAAGATGAATGTGGATTATTGATAAAGCTAGATCATGTAAGGCAGTGCTTCTCAATTATTTTCTGTTACGCGGCCCCCCTTTGGAAAAAGAAAACATTTGACACCCCCACTCTCCGCTGCAAGTATAAATTGTTACAATTTACTTTAGTACGGCAAAAGAAAATCATGTTTACCATGGTCATATTTGCCCTGCCTGGCATCGTACCGCGCTCAGGGAGGTAAGGGGGTAAAGTAAACATTAAGCAATTTTTTGTCTACTGCGGGTGTTGTTAGCAAAATGATGTTAATGTTAATGTTAAGTTTTGCTCGCCATATTAGCTATATCACTTGACACAAAGCTCATTAGCTCATTCGTGTTTTCCAAGGTAGTCTCCAACCAACAAACTTCACCAGTGCTAGCCAATGCAATGCAAAAAATGAGTGTTTTTACAAAACTAAATGTTGACATTACTTGAAAAAAATGAGGAATCCGATTGCCTCAAATTTTTCCAGTAAACTGAACTGAAAATTATCAAGTAGACATCTAGGCAAGAAATGTTTGATGCCAAAACCAATGTTTATTTGAACAGCATGCACTATAACTGTTACACTGAACAGTGGCACAGTTAAAAATGAAAACAAAAAAGAAAAAAATCTTGTTAGGTAAGAAAAGAAGATTCTTTTGCAGTTGTTTTACTTTTACACATCGACCCTTAATGGCCTCTTTACAAACAAACACTATCAAAGTCTGTCTTCTACAAGATTTTTTTTTACTTTGTTGTACATTCCTGTTTCCTACTTTTAAATGTATGACCTTAACATACTGCATAAAGCTGTATTTTAACAAGAAAACAATCAATTAAAATATTTTTGTAAAGTGTCATACATTTAACCCTAATTATTAAACACAATGTTAATGTCCAAATTTTCTTTCACAATCTTTTAAACTTTGTTGTACTATGCTTAGACATGAACTTCTATTTAAGGCAACCTATATTTCAAAAACTAAAGCAGTATGAAATCTGTATAAAAACAAAAGGATTAAATGTGTTTGTTAATTGAAAAAACAATAAGTCTGTCAAACATAAACAAATAAAAAGAAACAATGACATACAATTGCTGCTTACATTAGAAGAAGGTTCTTCAGCGATTGTATTTTGGGCTTTAAGGATTTGTGTCCTATTGAGAGCATCACTGTCTGAATAAAATCGAAGGTGTTCCTGAGCTGTGGGGGATACTCTAAATTCAAGGCATATATCAGTCTAAAAATTAGGCACATAGCTTTTGGAAGATCAAGCTCATCCATGGTGACTGCTCCTTCCAAGATGATTGTTGTGATGGAGGCCTCAAGGTGAAGCGAGTAGGGTGAGACCGATGCGTCTTCAGGTATGACTGTTAAAATCCCAGTGGGCACAGCAGACATATCCTGGCAGTCATCACAATCCTGAAAAAGAAATAGTAATTCTTTAGAACTCTAAATGGGTCAAAGTTTATTTCACATGTCATATGCTAAAACAAGTATAATGTAATGGACCCCACCAATATTGTCTTATTGTTCGTCTATTCCAGAACTTTTTAAGCTTTTATTTTGTCATTAAATATGATTCCACATTAATCAGTTTAAACTTTGTCTTTGATTTTCCATGTGTTACCGTTTACCACTTCTAGATGACATCCAGAAATAATTATAGCTTATGTTAGTAATAAAAAGGAAGTGAAGGAGTAGTAAACATAGCATAAAGAACTGCAGTAACAACAGAACAAATGTAAATCAAGGGTGAGAGATGGAGGGAAACACATAAAACCTGATTAATATAAAACCATAAAATAGGTTAGAGTTACGCAAAATTAAATGAACAAGATGGGTTCATCACACAAACAGAATGAGATACACTTACCAAACGTGTTTTGAAAAAGTCTGCACTGTCATCTCCAAGGAGGATTGGAAGGCCACGAAGAACTACTGTGCGCCTAGCAGTGATGTCTGAGACCTAAAAAGTTATTCAAATATTAAGGGAGGGAGGAATTAATAGTAAAAAAATACAAATAAATATAAATACAATCCTTAGAACACATTAAATGATTACCTCTGGTTTGAGTTGCTTAAGAAACTCAGAAAGTGTTTGACCAACTATTCCACGCTTTGACTTGAAGATCTCAAGGAAGCGTTGAGTGTGCTGATCAAGGGCTGAGAAGAATTCTTGCTTCATTCGATTGAACTCTGCAAGAATCTAAAAACAGTCATGGGACAAATGAGTTACTGATCCTAGAAATCAAATATTGTGATGAATTAAGTACAACACATTTTGATACATAACATTTTTATAGACATGCACCTAAACAGACTACAGATTACCTCAGATTCTGTGAATAGAGCTGGCCACCTCTTCATGGTTTCACCCACTGGAGGTTCAGAGTGTATCAACTCCTTTCTTCTCAGTGCAAAAGTAGAGTCCATGAGCTGAGATATCAGAGTAACACTTGGCCTACGTTTTTTCATCTCTTCTACAAGCTCCTTGCGTTTATCCTCCAAAGTATGGTCATCCTCACCTTGAGGGAAATTGGGAAGAAAATTTATTTCAAAACGCTTGGGTCTTCTGACACTTTTCAATGAGTCATCATTTCCCCTCTTTGCACCAGATATTGCTACATCTGTACATCCAGCATGGCGAAGTTTGGTACGATAATTGCCCATTTTGAACTTCAGGCTGTTATTCCAGCCATTCCAGCCATTGACAGAGCCTGGTTCAGTGAGACATGGGTGTTTCTTGATGAGCGCAGATGCAACATCACTGAAATCTTCGTCCTTAGGATATGCTTTGAAGCTGTACATTGTCCCTGCAAGTTTCTGCAGAATTTCATGCTTCATGTCCCTGGACACTTGTAGGTATGTTTGATCCCTCATGTAGATGAGGTTTCCCTGATGTAATCTGTATTCTATATCCATGGCAAAATTTGTAATTTCAAAGGTTGCTGGCCATGGAGAGTGTCGAGCAAGTGGTGTTTGATCGAGGGAGGACAAAGACAAAATGTCTGTGTCTGCTGTACTTTGTGTGGGGGCTGTCACAAGGGAGATAATTTTCAATGTAGGTTTCTCAGGCAAGTCGTCAATATCAGTAAGACTGACAAGGGCATTGTTAAAATCAGGGTCCTCATACTGAAGAGAAAACTTGTATTGTAGCCCCAACTTTTCTTCAAGTTGTTGTACCAATGAGTCCAATGTGCCTGGCTTATCATGAAGTGTAATTTTCCGTATGTCATTTTCATGTACAATTACCCTAAAGACAGTTTTTGTCTCCATTGTGATCTGCAATCTGTAAAAATATAAAGAACTCAGTCAGTGTAACCAACACAATGAAGTAACAGTAAACCACCACTCATCTAAACTTAACATTCTTTTTAGCACAATATGTAGTGCCTAAGGGTAACAAACATTCTGCCATGAATTCTGTATGCAAACAGAGGATAAGGGTCATTCAAATCAGAGGGCTTTATGACTGATCTAGATGGGACATGACTGCATAGTTCATAAGCGCGTAGATGCTCTACATACCATGCCATCTGCTGTTTGCAGACAAAAACATCACTGTTAATGACAATTATTTTCTCAATTTGTTTGAATTCAGGAAGACCTGAGCAAGTGCCAGCAGAAACTACCATATCTGTACTTAATGCCATCGATGCAGACAGATGAGGCAGTAAGGACACAATTTTGATTGGCATATGTCTGTTTTAGAAAGTCCTGAACACTCTGAGGGAAAGTGGAGACCAATGTAGTCCTCACCTTCTCTATTTGTATCGATGGCTTGAACAATGAGGTGGAATCAAGATGGTATGCATTCATTATTTGATGTCGTACAGCCAAAGTCATTGGAACATTTTTGAAGTTTTTTGTGTGACGAATTACTTGTTTAAAAAACTTGTGCTTTCCTTCAAAACGCATCGTCCAAACATCTCTGAGTGGTCCATAGAGCTTTATGAGCTGTGAATAGTGTTCCACATAATGATGCTTAGGACGTAATGTAAAATGAGGAAACACAGCTAAAAGTAATCGCCTATGCTCTGAGATCTTTGCATCAAGAAAATCAAGAGATTCATCTGTGAATCTGAATGACACTGCCAGTTCCAGGATGTCTTTTAAAAGCATTAAAATTTCCCATGCTTGGTCATGCTCTGGAATTTTAAAACCAATTAACAGTGGGAGAAGTCTCATCAAGGCCCAGTTCTCATGAGCATTTCCACCAATTGTTCCTTTAGTGGCAAAGGTGGCTGGAATGCTCTGAGGCCGATCAGTTTTGTCATTGAATGTATATGGAAACTCTTTGATAGCTTTGTTCAAAAAATTCAAGTGAAATGTACTTTTTTGAGATCAAATTACTGAGGCATAATGACATCTCAGTGGGGATGATGCCCTCCGAAAGGTCATGCATTATATCAGGTGGAAAACCACTAACAGTATGAAAGTGTGCATTACTTAAGGGGCAACTTCCTTTCACATCATACTGCCTCACCAAACTGTGATTGTGTAAAACCTCATCCACTTGTTGGTCATGACTGGTTTTGGTTCTCAGCTGAAATGCACCATACCTTATGTCAGGCACAGACAAGGCGGAGGCAGATATACAAACAAGGAGTCTTTATTAAAACAAACGAACAAGGGATAACTAAAGTCGCGTCCGTTACTATAACGGAGAGAACTGATAAGTACAATGCTCAGAGGTTCGGGAAAACTAACACACAGGAGATGAAGGAGGCGAAACACAAAAGTACAGATCAAACGATTAGCAAACACTGAGAGTAACAATACCGTCGGGGGAGTCTTAGGCTCGCGGGGCGTTCAACACAGGAGATCGCGGGAGACGAAGGAAACACAGCTGACACGTAGGAAATCCTAGGAAACATCGATGAGGCCAGACACCAGGTGAAGCAGGGGGGAGGCTTAAGTAGGGTGGAGACCAGGTGACACCAATTAATACTCAGGGGAAGGTGAACGTGCACAGGGAAGTGGGAGCGAACGGGGAGAGGGAACGAGAGTCTGTGGGGTTGAGTGAGGGGGCGTGACCGTGACCAGATCTGCTGCCGACCTGACCCCTTATCTCTTCCTGTTGAATTTCAGTTTTTGTCACCATACAAAATCGACATGGGCGTTCCACCACAAAACTCTCCTGGAATCCTGCCAAGGAATGGGCACCCAGATTATCAGCTGAGACATATAGAACAGTTCCTCTAACACACTCTCCCAACTGTTCAAGATAAACACCATCCCTTTCAAGTGTTGAACTAGAGGGTGGAGGACATTTTCATAGCCTAACTGTTTGACTGTACTTGACCTACACAACACTAGCTAGCTGGATGGTCTGAAGAGAGGAACGATATTTTGAGGGGAGACTGGCAAGAACCCAGTAAACACCAAACAATTTGTGTTTGTTTTTTGAAGTTCCCAGTGGGTTGGCAATCTCAAATTCATCAACATAAAGACCAAGCACAATCTTAAAGTTTTCAGACAACAAAAACTCATTATCACAATAGTGTTTACCATCTCTGTAAGAATTATAGCCAGAAACAGAACCATTCTCAGGCATAAGAACTTTGTCTAGAACATCTGCTTTCTTTAACATCTGCTGTAGCATTCTCAGAACCGGCACATAAGCTACTGTCTGGCCTTCTTTGTCAATACTGTACTCAACTGGCATAATCGTGGGAAATTCTGTCTGAAAGTATGAAGCTCTTCTACTAACTGTAGAGAGACAGCTACCCTTTTTGGTCAATTTCAAGATCATGTTATTCTGTCTGATTGCATCCATGAGCTCTCTAGCAATTGCATTGCTGTGATTGACACCATGGTCAGCCAGGTTCTTCATCAATGAGTTATACCACAGTGGCTCAGATAGCATTAAAACCTCACCTAACTGTTCAATCACCTCCTGTATTGCTGTGTCAGACATGTGTAATATGGCCTGCATCTTTAGCAAAAGTGAGGCCAACTTATGTTCAAGTTCCTCTGGTAACTTATCCAAATTTTCATATTCTGTCTCATCTTCTAGTTCCTCAGCATCCTCAGCGGGGCAATCACCAGAGGCCTCTTGCAAAACAGGGTCTGAATCTGAATTTTGAGGTCCAATGTGTCGAATGACGTCTGACCTAAACTGCCTCTGACTGAATAGTTGGTGTTCTTTACATTTATGAGCATTAAAGGTTGAGTATATATTGCTCTCAAAACTGCAGTTTTTGTATGGACATTTGGCTCTCTCCAACTTCTTAAGATGCTGACGCAAATGTGAGAGAAAAACTGATTTTGAACAAGGCTCTTCAAAGTCACAATGAAGACAACTAAATGTTACAGAAGTCTCATCAGCTCCAACTGACTGTCCAATATGAATGGTGTGATTCCTTGTCAAATGAACCTTAAGAGCATTAAATGATTTAAAAGAGCATAAGCAATCTGAATGGAGGCATGGAATAGGCACTGTTCTAGTATAGCTTCCATGTTTTAAACGGTAATTCTTCAAAAGTTGAGCTCTCTTCTCAGAGGAAAACAAGCAATACTTACAGTTCCATTGCATGTTTGCATCACCGAAGATGAACAACTAAAGAGAGAAACCAAAAAGCTAGTCAGTGTATGGAGGACGTTCAAAACACAAACGCATAAACTAAAAATAGATGGCTGTTCAATTTTCATGTGGCTGACTCATCAAAACCGAATCTTGTGCATTGCTAATCCTAAACAACTCAAACTACAACACACGCTGACCAACTTCGTTTCAGTCAACCTATAAAAGACTTCTGATCGGACAACATTCCACTGCAAAAGATTCTACAATATAAAAAGAACCTTGACAAGACTAAAACTTCGATGTGCAGCTAAATCCCTATCCGTTTCTGTTACTAGCTGGCTTTTAAAGTTGAAACGATAACTTAATAATTTTCCAGCTACTTTCAACAGTTCGCTAACTTATCTATTACACACATGTAGAACAGCCACATGCCGCTGTAGAACAATTTTATTAACTGAATAAAGCTGGCAAAGCCTACCTCTTGTATCGTTGCAGCAAGCACTCAACGGACTGGTTGGTTGGTTGCTTTGTACTGTTCCCGCGTTGTTCTTTTCCACCATAACGTCGAAATGGACAACTGCGCATGATCACACGCGCCTGCTCTCTCTGCTTATGCTTTTAAGTATAGATTACTAAACATTGATGAGTTTATCAGTTTCAGCTACCAAAAAGGTCGCATAACTAAACAAATCTAAGTAAGCTGAGCAAAACGTGTTATTTGAGTTGAAATAACTTGGTTTTAAAAGTTAGGAACGCAGTTTCTTTTTACAGTGCTCTATCGCCTGGAGGTAGACCGTATGGGGTGAGAAAGCGGCAAATACACTCAGCTTCTTACGCGATGGATCCCCACACACCATTCCTTTGGTAGTATACCAGATCACTGTAGCCCCAGTTCATGCCGTCCCAGCTTATGGTTATAGGCGAATCCTATCCACCGGCCAGTGTGAATGAACTACCCTTTTCTAACTTTTACTCATTAGACACAGGCGGTGAGACTTCGGTCCAACTTTCTAGCCATAGGCTCCGTGTGAATAAACTGTTCTCAAGCTGTTCCTTGCCATAGCATAACAGATCACTGTACTGCACTGTACTGTGTACAGCTTGCAGCCTCACAGCTTAAAGTTATAAGCAAAGACAGTGTGCCGGCCAGTGTGAATAAACTTCCAAAACCCAACTTTTACGCATTAGACGTGGAGGGCGAATGGTCCAGCATTCTAGCCTTAGGCTTTGTGTGAAAAACTACTCTCCTCCAAACAGTTTGAAATGTTCTTGTGGTCTTTTATCCCATTCTTTTTCTCACCCCTGCCATGATTTTCCTGAGTGGACAATGGAAATACAGGAGTCAGCCTGACAACAAACCGGATCTCTCTGTATGAGGGTACCCTACTAAAACCAACAACCCCCCTGGATGGGAATGGAGTGAGTCATGGAGCAGTGAGTGCATGTAAATAATAGATATTAAATGTCTCCCAGGTCTACACTATGACCAATATTAAATCCTGTCACACATGTTATTCTGCCTGGTTCAGGGCTATGTAACAAAGAAGGGAAGGCCACACGCGGATTAAAACACAAAATAAAGATATTTATTAACAACAAAGAACTTAACAACAGAGGTTAAGTAGAGTCAGAATAGGTGCTGAGTTGGGAAAATAAAAGTGTGTGCAATCAGAAGAATATGGTATCGTGTGTAACGAAACAAAAGCTAATGGGTGCAAAGGAGGAAGAGAAGTGGCAGCCCCCATGATCAGGTTTTGGGCACTTTTAAAGCCTCAGAAACCAGGCAGCAATCAATGTGGGATGCAGTACACCTGCGCTCAGCTCACCTGTTGAAGACGTAAAGGGAAAAGAGACAGAGAAAGGAGAAGGGGCCAGGCAGGGCCACATTATTAAAAGATTAACCTATTATGCAGTTTTTAATCTGTTATGTAGCTGTTATTAATTTGTTATGTATGTGTGAGAGTGACGGTGAGAAATGGAGAGCGAGTGTGAGCGAGTGACAGGCTGAACATCGGTCCTGTGTAGTAGGCTATTTTTGCAGATGACCTGTCTTTCTCATTAGGCTATTCTGTCATTAACAACAATGGAACTGTCTGATTTTTTTAAAGACAGCTTATGTGGAACTCTGAAATTAATTTCTGCAGGTTGGGATGTCTCGGTGTTAAAATTACAATAGTCTACTTAGCCCACAATAGCCTCTGTCTTGTGCAGCAGAGAGAAAAAGCATAGGCTAATATCTCATTGTTGCTTACCAGTAACAATTAGCAATAGTTCATTAAAGGCGCTTCTGACAACGTATTTCCTGAAGTTAACAAGAGTAAACATGTCTATGCTTTAAAGTGAGCCTTATTTTAGAAATAAGTTAATAATAAAATAGGCCTACTATAGAATAGAATTTACTGTCTCAGGATTTTGGTTTTAATAAGTTGTCTGTCCAATCCAGCATTCATAAGGCAGCAGAACTTTTAAATTCTATGAAATATCAATGAAAGAAATTTGAATCAAATTGGCAGACACATCATCCCTAACTGATAGTTGGTAATGTACATAGACCTACAGAGACCAGGCCTAGCCATTAAAAAACGTTACTTCACCTCTGCTCAGGGTCTATTGCTGCTTAGTGCAGTTCACAGTCACATTCACTTGAAATTGAAATTACAGATATTTTGAGAATTTAAACTATTCTTGCAGGTACAGCCATTGTGTAATTAATGGAACTTGAGCTTGTCAGTTTAAGATTTCCATGTTGGTGTGTGAGGGCACGTGACAGAAAGTGTCAGCAACTGAATTTAGCACCTATGAGGGGGGCACTTAAGAAAGGGGGCAAGTGGTTAGCAGAGTGTCATAGCGTAACTCTTCAGAGCAGGCGTGTAGGAAGCAGTTTGACATTTGGGGGGAGAGGGGGGCAAATATGCACGGGGTGGGCAGGTCCCGAAATTCGCTGACTGCCTTATCGAGACATTCATAAATAGGTGCATTAACTCATTATTTAATTCTGAAACCATTCTTAAAATGTTTAAAAAATCTGCAACAATCTCCATCCATTCTGCAGGCTTTTCATCATATCACAAACAGAAACGTCATAGTAGGCTACTTCATATCTGAATTATGCACTAAGGGGCTTTTTAGAACCAAAGAAATAATAGCCTAGATGCGGCTAATTTGGATAAGACATCAATGCTGTAGATTCGAAATGGGATATAGTGCCCGGGCCATTAAGCCGTGATTTAGCCTATGTATTTATAATAATAAATGTTAATAAATGTATTTATAATAATAAATGTCAATAAATGTTTGGCCTAGATGAAAACAAACGCAGCATGCGCAGCACAGGTTAGATAGTTATAGTGCAACCCAGGATCATATAATTGAGCCTCAGAAATCAGCAATGTCACTCCATGTAATCAATTGTGTTACTTTAGTATTATTACCAAGAACATCCACCAGGAAAGGTGTAGGATGAGAAGAACTAACCAAAATTAATTGCCAACCTTGGCGAGAGAAGCAGGTTCTCAGTCAGGCTACCAGTTGATTGATGCATTATGTGAATGTTTATCCTTTTAAGGTATCACTCTTGTCACCTTTAGATATAGTTACAAGTCATTAAGTACAGTCTGCATTACATAGTTTTTACTCATCTTTTATCTCCATGTCACAAAATGGGCTTGCATTAATAAAAAAGATAATAAAAAAGACCAGAGCAGAACAGCCCTGTGTGTTTGCCCTTATGGAAAAATAAAAGCTTTAATAAGGGCATGATAAAATGGACATTTGTTTTTATTCATAATGGCTGAACCTTGGTTATTTTGCCAAGACCTAATCTGACCTCTGTGTCAACGGAGAAGATGTGCCAATTCTTCATCTACAGCTGTATTGAGGTAGCAAAATATTTATGGCCCAAATTTGGCCCAAAACTGGCTTGCCAATTTGGCAAAGTTTTGGCACGGCACACGGCCCTATTTTGGCCCAAAATAGGAATGCCAAAATAATAACCAAAGAGGCCAAAATCAACCCTAAACCTGACCAAAAACCCCTATGGAACTCCAAAACATAGCCATAACTGCCCCCCAATTTGACAGACGGGCCGGGTCAGCACAAGATACGATACATATAAAAAAACTGCATTTGTTAACAGTACATATCAAACATAAACAGCATTAAAGTAAAAGCATTAAAGTATTAACATACATTTTAATGAGAACAGTGTTGTTGATCACCCATTTTAGCCAGTGCATCGAAGTCTGCAAGCAAAGTCTACAAGTAAAAATGCAATGAATGCAATCATTCACATCAAACCTTAATTCTGTACCGATCTTCGGCGGGTCGGATTAAAAAGACCAACGGGCCGGATGCGGCCCGTGGGCCGTATTTTGCCCACCTCTGCACTATAGGCTAGTTAACCCGATTCGTCATGTTGACCTGAATGAATAGGTGGGTGAGACACAACAAGCTGCCATTCAAGCTTAGCGATAGCAAGTTGTTAGCGGACGCCTATGTGTATAACCTACTGTGACATTACACTGTCATGCATAAAAGTTACAGATATACATTATATTTAGACATTGGTTTAATAGGAAATTGCAAGATTAACTTTTAAACTGTCATAGAGACTTTCACAATAATAACAGACGAGTAATAGTTTTGCATATTAGGGCCAACATGATGTGTAGTCAAGATGTAGAGTCTCTCAAAGCTACGTAACATTAACACTATCTTGAAGGATGCACAGAGCTACGATGGGCATTGACATGGCTGGGCTACTTTATGTTTTTGGATATCGTGTTTTGGATTACGGTGTGTTAATGTGGATAATGGCAAGATCCAACAAGGTAGGCTAATGATCCATTTTTTTTCTGATGATTTTTCTGATGCTTTTTTCTGATGATACCTGGAACGAGATGGTTTGGCAGCTGCTGCGACTAAACAGTCAACATGATTTACCAGTAGGCATAATAGGTAATAGAGTTTGTAAAGGTTCAGCCTATGGTGTTATTAGTGTTAATTTTTCAGGTTGGTTTCCCGTTTTCCACCAAAAAGGGGCATGCATGCATGATGACCGCGCTACATAAGGTACAGCATGGGACTGATGGTCTGGCCCAGTCGGTCATCGCAAAAACAACTAGCTACCTCAGTGTCTGGGCGCTCTCCATCTGTGCAGCATGGCACGTTTTCCTCAGCAGTCCTGATCTCATCAGGGTCTGGGGCCGTTTCTGTCCAGCATTGTTTACAACACTGTTATGCCGGGCAGTGGCCATTATGCTTATTGGGTAATCGGTTAATATGTGGAACTTTACGAGAGACATGTTGCTCATTCGTCCTATCTGCACTACAGTACCTGTTCTGATCATAGGGCTAGGACATGCTCCACATTTCTGGGGGGCTGCTGACCACGTTGCTGATTCTTAAATGCAAGTAGCACATATTGTCTTGCAGTAGCCTACGGATGACTCCCTAACATTCTGTAAAACCATTAGGCCTATAACTTTAACATTGTCATTCACTGAGCATATTTTTTTAACACCAAGTCCTGACCCCCTTGCATCAGAAATATACATTAACCTTAGTTAATTATCAGGAAATTATCAAGAAGTTATTTCACACATGCAATATGTGTAACATCTTTAATAATATGCAAAATATGTGAGACATGCATTCTCACTTAAGTGCATGTGGTTAAAACAAATGGAATGGATTGGAAACAAGAATAGATACAGTGCTGATATGGTTATACTTATATTCTTCCATCAACTCAAAGGACAGAAAGTACTCTGTGAACCCATCTATCTATCCGACCACACCAGCACAGGGCAAGCACATCTACAAAGCTTCTTCTCCCTTGCAAATTCCACCAAGACCCTCAGGATGTGGTTTCAGTGCAGACAGGAAGTGCTTTAATTATAGACGTAACATACCGTATCACCCTCAAAGGTCTGTCAGGTGCTGTAGGTTTCCACCTCACAAATGTTAAGAGAGAGTAAACATGAAGAAAGTGTTGTGCCATTTCTTTACTTCTTTTTTTTTGCTTTGGCCTCATAAGTTATCCACAGGAAAATGGTAATTATGCACAGGAAAGAGACATTTAATGTAGACAAAAAGAAATGGGCTCATGGTAGTCATCATTTTGTGTGTTCTCTTACAGAATGGTTTGGACACTAACTGCCTATACAGTGAAGTTTTAGATGCTTTTGCAATTAGTAACTTAACCTAAGGTTCCCAGAATTATCAGTATCAGTATTGTACAGCACATGCAACATGTCTCACTGCCATGACAGCACTTGTTTTGTTTGTTTCTTTGAAAATGTTTTAACCCAAGGTAAGATTTAATTGCTCAGTAACTGCAGTGTGCATGCAAGTGGACTGACCTGTTTTTCAATAAGATCTTTGAAGGGACCTGTAGTGCTTTGAAGACAGGAATCATGTATGGTCCTTTAAAATGACATTTGTATTTTGGTGTAATTTGTTTTCTGTGTATGTACGTATTTGTGTGTGTTGACCTTATCCGAGCCAACATGAGTCTACAAAAAAACATGCTCAACTCATGTAAGACCTTTAGAGGAAAGCATGTCGCTCAAACTGTCACATGTGTATTGTCATGCACCACATAGTCATAAAAGCTGCAGACACCAATGGTCTTTCTGCTCAGGCTTCTCTGAGGGGGGCTGTAGAAATGGAGAGAGATCGTAAAATCGTAAGATTACCCCTTCTGAATAACATTGCACAGAAGAGCAGACTGAATCTTTCTTTTACAAATGTACCCCTTAAATTTACACATGCTATTTTGCTGCTTAAAACATCCAAATTGAGGAACAGTATGTGAAGAAATAACCAGCTAGATTTAGAGGCTGTCCACACGGCAACGGCATTCCACATCTATTTGTGTGCGCATAGTGCACAAACACAACTCCGTTGTCCTCCATTGTTGTTTTTACCACTTGTTGTGTGCCGGGATCTTCACTGCTCTTCTGGTCACGTGACGGTGACAGATTGGCGACGTCATAGTTTTCAAAAAGCTGCATTTTGCTTGTGCACACAGCAACGAAACGACTGCATTTTCAGATTTTTCCACTCTGGAACCCGTTTTCAAAAAACGTTGTTTTAGGTCACCCAAAATGCCAGCGCCGTGTGGATGCAAGGCCAAAACGCATAGAAAAACGTTGCCGTGTGGACGGCCTCTTAATGCCAAAAATGCCTTGGCTCGTGCTGTCCAGATGAAGATAATGTGCAAACCAAATATCACCTGGCCAGCTTTCTTATAATATCAGATTCTACCACACGTGTTGAATTAAGTGTAAGTGAAGGTGAAAAATTAGTGATGCTGTCTTCAAGACAAATTGAAACTGACAGGATTCCACATAGCCACAACTTTTAGAACTTTGACGATATTTTGAGATCATTATAATCGTCCATCACATTTGTCATCTTCATCCATTGCAGCCTCTCTCAGTCCCTGCCTCTTTTTGTCCCTCTCTCCTCCCACTATCTCTCTCTCTCATGGCTGGAAGTTTTTTTAGTGCCTCTCTGCTTCTTTGATGCCTTCTGTGGAAACCAGAGTGTCTTTGACTGTCGATCAGTTAAAGATAAGTGTGCATCTTTAGAGAGCAAAGTGCTATGTCTGACACCCAACTTATCATTGTCTTCAAAGTGCTATAACTTGTGTTCAGCAGCGGATCCATGAGCGCTGTAACCACACACACAAGATCCCCTCATGAGGTCACATTGTAATCACTCTGAGAAAGAACCCATGAAACATGCTCAGAAGCTAGCTGGAGCGGTATACAAACCTTCTTTTTCTTCTTTTGGGTTTCCTCAGGCAGCACGGGGTCACTGAGGCGTTTGAACTCCTCGCAGGTGCCCAACCCAGTGGGTGAGCTGCGACCACTCTCCCCTAGCCCACGTCGCTTGGCACAGCCTGCGGAGAAAAAGTGGCCTCCTCACTCTGCAGTGGGCCAAGAGGAACGCACCTCTTCACAAGTATTACAGACTGAGCAGTATCAGCAGATTCCACAGATTTAGCAGGTCCAGGAGATTCAACAGATCCTGCAGATTCCACAGCTGCTGGTCTTGACAACTCTGTGTCTCCATCCAGAAGGGAGTTCAAAGCCTGGTTCTCAGCTGGCTCCATTACACAAAGCTGAGGCTGCTCTGAATCTTGTTCAGGCTCATTGGGAACCTCTCGGTCTGCATTATCAGCAAGTTTCTTCAGAGCGGTCATCCAGGGAGGTTCAACCCAGTCTGGTAGCTTCTGAGGCAATGCATCACAGAGCTGCCAAACACACAATTTGACCACCGATGACAATAAATGAAATGCGCTAACCATGAGAACCTCTTGCCATGCTAGAACTGATATTTACACAAGGTTTCATTGAAAATACGCAAACACTGCTCACCTCCAGGAGTCTGGACATAGTTGGGCAAGGTAATGCTGAGGTGGCTAAGAAGAATTTTGCGACGGCCTCTGAGTATTTAAATGCCTCAACAACGCCTCCAGCCATGCATGATCTTACAAACCTAAAACACAAAACCCAGAGAGTAACCTCATCTAGTTTATGACAATATGTTTACATGTTACAGAAAAGTAACCGATCCAAAATATATTTGTATACATTATTTTTGAATGGAAAAAGGTCAATAAATATTTACCTGGAAGCATGGACAATTATGTCCTTGAGGCAGAGCCAACAGGTATTCATACACTTCCGTTCTCTCAATTGCAGTATCAGCAGCAAATACCGTGAATGGCAGGCTACAATAGGACATATTGTGTATATTTAAATGAAAGTGTCTCAGTCTCTGTCTCTATTTGCTTGACCTTGAGTAAATCTAATCCATGACTGACCTGAAATCTTGTCCGATAAGAAATAACTTTGGACAGTAGAAGATGGGCAATGTTTTGGTGGCCATGTAGCAGAAATGAGCAGACCAGAGCTGCCCTTTCGATCCTGGGGGACATTCAGAAGATGACAAAGTTCAAATTCAATGGTTATTGTCCTCTGTTCCATTTGTCCTCATCCTCTGAGGCTCAGTAATTTATGTCTTACCAAAATTGTCTGCTACCATTGTCACTCTGTCTTTCAGTTGACGAGGGCAGGCAAAGTTTGACAAAATAATGGCCAGATGGGGGCACCACTCTCTCCAGATCATGTCCCCACATTTCTGGAAGGAACAATAACACAATATTCAGCAATGACTCCAGGAATCCAGGAAGGTTTTCATGAGATCACCGTCATCAAGACTGTTGATGAACCTAGAACAAAAACACACATCAATATTTGAACCTTACCAAAACCCATGGTAAATGGTGTCACTGTCTTGACTGCTGACTTATGAAAGAGTTCTTACCTAACTATGGATGGGACACATGATGCTCTCCTAAAGAAGCTATCAAGGATTAAGGCGTGCTTCCAGTATTCTTTCTCCACAGCCAGGTTTAGTGTCTCCTATTGGACAATTTAATGAGGTGGAATATTAGTAATGCACTTTACATTTCAAATTTGATTATTGTGTTCTACTGGAAGAGGTTATCTGAATTATCACAGGAGGTCTTGCCTGTTTTTTGCCCGAAACGAGCAGTTCTATCAAATCCAGTTCCACCGTACGGCTGTCTGGAGACTCAGCTGCATGTAGCTGCTGCAGCAGCAACATGGCCACATCCTTACCAGACACCATCTGGAAAAGAGAATAGCCTAGTGTCAAACTTGTGAAGTACATGAGATTTTTCACACACACACACACACACACACACACAGCTCAATACATTGGCCACACTAGTAAATTTGTATGGTAGCATAAATGGGAATAAATGATTCTATCCATGGTGTATCACTCTCTCAGTCACATAAAAACAAGCAGGTTCAACCAAAGCTGTCCAGTCATACTTACGCCATTCTTCCTCCACATCACAGCCAACATGCGCCAGACCATGACAGCTCCCTCTTTATTTTCCATGGAGTCATCACTAAGGCACCGTTGCAATTCAGTAAGAATGTAGCGGTACACAGCTATATGGTCAGTCTCACCTCTGCCATATGGCAATCATATTGTATTAGCTCATACATTTCAGTCACAAATTAAGTAAACTGGTAGGCTACTGGTTGTATTTTGACTACTTTTAACTACTCTTTCGAAGAACTCACTTTGGGGCACCTGTCACAGTGTGCTGAAACAGTAACGAAGAGTAATTACTGAATTTGAGTACATTTTATAACCCACAAGTTTCAGAATACACGTTCTAAAAGAATGTGATCAATCATTTGAGTGTTGTCAACTTTAGCCTTTTGGATGGATTAATCACGACCTGATCACTTATAATCACTACTCATAATCGCACAATTCATTTTGTTTGGTGAGAAAGATTTGCTTTTGCGTGATATAACTATAAATATTTTACCTTGATCTCTGATGTTAAATTCATAGTTGATTTGCGCAAAAACATGCTCAATGCTCAATATGTTAAATTTCTTTTTACATATTTGGTTTAGGCTGGAATTGGTGTGGTCCATTCTAGAGGCTACCTTGAACATCTCACTATTTATAGGTTATTTGGCACAGATATGCTTTGCAATCGATAGACACCATCTAGGTTTCTGCCGTTTTTGTCTTTCTTGCCTTGTTGCTGCCACTTTGGAGAGAACATGTTCGCAGTGTTGAATTGATGTTAGTTGGTATTGGTAGGTATTTTTACGCATGGGGAGATGATTGAATCCATCAGCGCGCACTAAACACTGAACAGCTTGTTAAAGAATAGTGGACTTGACAACACAAGCACATCGGACAGGAGAGCACATGAAGAAGGCTCCACTTGGATAAACTGGGTGAAACTGGGTTTTGTTTCTAGGTTAGATGCCATTAATTTAAATGTTAATTCTGAGAATTTGTGTGTAACTGTTAGAGGCTACATGTCACAGTTTCCACCCAAAAAGGTTATCTGAGCAAAAACCCACTCTGTACCCTGTTCGCACACAGAGAAAAAAAAGGTGTGACATTTAATCACAAGGCTTCACACCTTCCCTCTGCAAAATGTACACTGCTTGCCCTAAGCAGAAGTTTGCTAGACAAGTCCAATTTCCAAGCACACACACACACACACACACACACACACAGATGCGCGCACACACACAAACACACGCACACAGGTGCACACACACACACACACAAACACACAGACACACGCACATACAGGTGCACACACACACGATCCATTAGGAGAGTTAAAGTGACTATACAGCAATATGTCATGCCCAATTCAAAGACTGTTGCACTGCCTCTGCAAGGCTGGTGAGGGTCCATAGGTGAGTAAGGGAGTAGTAGTAGTAGAAGTAGTAGTCATTTTTGATGGCAGCAATACGTCTCAAGTTGGGACAGGTAAAACAAAAGGCCGAGAAGGTTATGAAATGTTTAAGAAAAACAAACGTATTTAACAACTAATTACAGCACCATGACTGTCTATGCAAAAGTGCATCCCAGGGAGGTAGAGTCATCACAGAGATTTACTACATAAACATACTGCACTGCTAACATCTCTGTATGAAACTTAGACCAAATACTGTACTGAAAAATTGTATGGAGTCAGTAAAACTTTTGATGTGTACATGTATATGGGTAAACATTTCCATGCAAAGAAGAAATGACATGAGACACCTGTATGAGTTCATCGAAGAAGACTGCAGGTACAAAAAAGACATGTCTGGCACTGGGTGTGTCATGGAATGAAAAAACACATTCAAAATGGCAGATCGGGCTATTCTTGTTAGCATTAACTCTCAATACATTTCATAGTTAAATAAATGTGGAACCTGTCGTCACATCCAATGTATAACCTTTAGATTCAGCAGTATGACACGGACATTAACTGGGACAGGAAACTGAGAGAGAATAAGTGTAGCGAAGGTAATTCATTATTCTGTCTGTCCACTGTCTGAAGCTTAGAAATGTTAGAGAGAAAGTGGTTAGAAAGCCTGTATAGTGTGAGAAGTACCCTCAAAGACAGGCCTACTTTCATGTCTCAGAAAGCAGAGATAGGTTTTGAAAGTAGGTCACAAGTAAATTATCAGGCAAGTATTAAATAAAGTGTCATGTATATGCCAAGTATACATATGCCACACAAAACAAATCAACTCCAGTGAAATCCACAGGCTTGAGAGGGTGCATTTAGGTTTGTGTCTCCATTAGTTAAAACCAGCACTGCAGCTGTGCCAATGAAACCACACTACAGCAAACCCAGCAGCATGCCCCCACCCCCACCGCCACCTCAACCTCATGTTTTGGTGTCGAAACAGACAGGAAACACTATATACACATTCTGAGAGGCTGCTTAGTTTAATACTACTGCTAGAACCATACTACTGCTATCTATCATGGTTTGGCTACCAAATAATTATAATGGTGCTTGAAATACACCATATGCTAGGCAAACAGTAGTCTACAGTGAGTAAAGTGTGTGTGTGTGTGTGTGTGTGTGTGTGCACACTTTTTGTGTGCATGTGTACATGTGTGTGTGTGCATATGTGTGTATGTTTGTTTAGCTGCAGGTGTGCATGCTTGCACGTGCTTGCGTGTATGTGACTATCTGTCTGACATTTAGCTTTCATTGTCTGGCCCACCAGGTGAGTAAATGCATGTGCAGGGAGGTGTCATCTAATTTTTTCTGTAAAAGTGTCGCACTGAGTATGAGAGAAATAAGTGGCCTTTAAAAAAATAACCTTTTTGGTTGAAACTTGTTTGGGCATGGAACCTTATTCTTAGAGCCCCAAAAGAAGTTTTTTTACAGCTTGTAACATCACTTCTATGGGAATGACAAGAAGCCATTGGTTGCATGTTACATCAGTGGATTTAGTGCTTTCTAACAGAGCTGTTTTGAGAGCATCCATAAGGACAGCATCCATGTCTGTAATATACTCCTACATACAGTATATGCACACACTTTCCAGCCGACTGTACAATCTTGCATGAATTCATGTAAAATTATACATATTAAAATTTTGATATTTACAATTTTACATAAAGTCAAGCAAGATTTTAATTTAAAATATAGCTGCACAGTGCACAGTGTGAAAAAAAGCAGTATATCGTCTTATAAAATCTAGCCAATCTAACCCTTTAGGAAAAGGCCTAGCACTGAACAAACAGCATTAGATACAGTCGGATGATGGATGTCATGTTTCTGGTTAATAAAACTAGAGCTGTCGGTGGTCAGTTGAATCTCCCAAAAATGGAAAGAGCTAATGAAACACGACAGAATGAAGGGAAGAGACAGTTGTGAGACTGTGTGTGTGTGTGTCTGTGTGTGTATATATGAGTGTGTGTTTGTGTGCAAGAGAGATTTCTAAGGGGAAACTCCTGTGTTCCACCACAGAGTGAAGGCAGATGTCTCTTCTATCTGCACGCATGTTACTGATATAAGATAAGAAGCTTTCTGGTAGACCTGATAAGGCAAATGTAAAGCACTGTTATACTCAGCTAAGCCTAATTAATCAGCAATGAAATAAGACTCATTTACTTTGTATTTCAGTATGTGTGTGGCCTCAGGAGAATCACAGGCTCTTTTTTTAATTCTAGCAGTGTTCAGTTCCTGTTCTATAAATTTACTTTGAGGATCTGAAGATGTGTGGTCTCACCAAAGGGTATGTGAACTTACACGCACACACACACACACAAATATACAGACACATACACACACAGAGCAAGTGCAGGCCATTTGGGTGCCTTACACGAAATTGCTTGGTGTGTGATCTGCATAGTGATTGATCTGTATTTGATGTGTAATCTACATGGTGTTTTAGAGCTTTAGCATAGAGTACTCCATGGAGAAATGAATGTACCGTAATCGTGCCATACGGAAAAATCAGTGGGTGGTTTTACTGTAATCTCCTGCCATGAATTTGCTCCTGTGAACTCTGTACAACTCACAAATCACCCCCTCTGCTGGTGATATTAGGGAACTGAACAAAATTTGAATTTGTCAGTATCAGGTTCACATTAATGGAGAGTAAACACAGAGATGGATCTTTGGCAAACACAAACTTTTATACAATATTACTACAGTAACTACAACTACAGTAAAATAATATTTCAATAGTAAAATTGCAGGTTTGATTCTCAGAAAAATGCTAACAGTTATTTTTGTTAGGGCCTATCAGTATAAATTAAAAACTTGATAAGACCTGCATAAACCATAAACCAACCATTATCTTAGTTGTGTTTCTGAGGTAATAAGTGACCTATAGAGAGTAGACAGTTTAAGGATTTATGATTTCACCTACGTCATCTATGTGACTTAATGTAACCAACTACTTTCCTGTAACTCATCTGCTTCTTTTTGTAGGTGCCAGATGGGCATTCAGCACAGTAGTTCAGTGCAGACAGCTTTTTAGTATTTATCATTTTAAAATACAGGACCGACTCCCCTTCTCAGAGGCTTTGTGATTGACCCTCCCTCACAATGGCACTGTCAAATACACCCTTATTGTTACCCCCCTGACCCATCTCACTCCTTGACTTTAACACTATGTCTGGCTGCTACTACACTGTCCAGCCATAATTCTTGATAACCACCTATGCTCACCTATGCTTAGCTAAAACCATGGACAACTTAGTCTATCATGGTTACTACTGATTGTACTTTTCCTGCATGACTCCTGGTAGTTGGGTAAGCCCCTTGAGTCGGGGATCTTCCCAAGGTTTCTTCCAAGATCAACTAAAGATAAGAGAGTTCCCTTGCCCATGTTGCTCTCGGGTGACCCTTGCAGTAAAGCCCCATGAGAAAATACTTTTTTAAAAGGCGCTGTATAAATATAATTGAATTGAACTATATTCTTCAATTTACTCTTATCAACATGCACATCACACCGAGTCTTTAAAATAGGTTAAGCTACAATGGAACCATCGGACCAGATAAGGGCTCCACGAAGGATTCGGTATACCTGCCATGTTTGCCACTGCTTGTGCAATGGGGCCATCAGTGCGCTTGAACCCTGTATACCAGCGCTCGATCAATCTCGACAGACGCGCCAGCGGTGACATTATTCTGCTATCCTCCAGTAGCGCTAATAGGTAATTAAACCCATTGAAAACAGAGACAAGTCAGAGACACTTACATAGGAGTAGAGACGTCACTCAATAAGTCCTCCCATAGAAATGTATAGCGGCCATTCGTAACGCAAAGATGCCACAGTTAAGAAACTGGAAGTCCTGCCCTGCCGTGAAAGTAACCATTCGCATTGTTGGATGTGGTGTGACGGACGGTTGCCTATCTAACTAACTTTTCAAGTGAGAAGTTAGTTACTTTTGGTGAACAGTTCTTGTCAACAGTGGGACTGGACGCGAATGATGAACTTAATAAACATTCCTGAAATCAGTTTCAGTGACGTTGATTCAATTGTTGATAGAGATCCAGGCTGGATTCCAAGAACAGTTTATCTTTAATTACTAAGGTCAGTTGTCAGTTAGACTACGTTTATTTAGACCAGGGGTGGGCAAACTTTTTGGCTCGGGGGCCACATTGACTTCAGCACTCAGCACAAGACACGATACATACTAAAAACTGCATTTGTTAACAGTACATATCAAACATAAACAGAAACAAACATTAAAGTATTAACATACATTTTAATGAGAACAGTGTTGTTGATCACCCATTTTAGCCAGTGCATCGAAGTCTGCAAGCTAGCTACCAACCTGTCAGCGGTAGCCGTAAGTTCTTGTGTTGAAAGGTTGCTGGCATAATTGGCATGTTGTTGTATTCTTTTAAAACCGCAACGGTTTCTTGACAAATAAGACATACAGCCTTGGACCGGACTTCAGTACAAAAGTATTTAGGCGTCCATTCTTTATTAAACACCCGGCACTCAATGTCGACTTTTCTTGTCTTTGACATTGCTGCAGATGGGCTCTCATCTGACCAGTAGAAGAACAGCAATAACTGGAAACGGCTCGGGCTCCGCAAAATCAATGAAGTCACTGCGCCTACTGCGCCACCTAATGTCGAGATGCCTGTCATTACAAGTAAAAATTAAATGAATGCAATCATTTACATCAAACCTTAATTCTGTACCAATCTTCGGCTTGCCGGATTAAAAAGACCAACGGACCGGATGTGACCCCTGATTTAGACAGACCTACTTGCAAGTTGCATCTTTTATGTGGTGGAGCGTTAAGAGGGCATTTGGGAAGCCAACCCTAGCAGTTCACAGGTTCAAGTTCTCTCTCTCTTTTTTAAAATAATTAATACCACTCACTCTGCTTTCACTAACACCTGGGGGGTATACTACAAAGCCAGGTTACTAGCTAAACTGGGTAACTTCGGAAGTAACCACTGCTCTCAAGGCAACACGTCACTTCAGAAACAACTGATGCTCAATGAAGGGGTTTTTTTTAGAGATCAGTGGTAACTCCCAAAGCTACCTGGGTTAACCAATAACCTTGCCTAGTAGTACAGGCCCCAGATCTACCTTGTAAAGTCAACATTGTCCAAATTCATTCCATTCACCCTGCTTTGACTAATACCACACATACTTTGTAATGTCAAAAATTGTGACAACTGTTTCACTCACATAAATACTGTAGATAACCATTCACATGGTGGAAGCGGTGAGAATGCAAGGTATGGATGTTCATGCACTGCTGATAGAGGAGTGTGCAGCCTCGTTGTTGCACTCATCTACCAGAAAGCGCATTATAGCTAAAGGTAAACAGCTAAACATTTGCACTGGAATAGTATACTTTTATTGAATTAACAAGTTCTCAATGCACTTTACAACTGCACATTTGCATTCACTTACTACTCTGCAGCTCTGGGGTGAAGTCCATCCTGTATATGCCCTTTAAAGGTTGGTCTGAACTAGTGTGTTCTCAGAATACTGGGAAGTGGGGAATTTCTGATGTTTTATATTATTTAGCTTTCTGCACTTACTTAGTTATATGGAAATGTTTAAACTAGTCTTATTTAATAAACCAAAATGAAATAAACACACCTGACAGGGTTTAGGCTCCCCCCGGCCTTTTTCTCTGTGCCTATGTTGCACCACACCTTCCACCTTTACTGCCTTGCTATGACATCTGGCTTGTCGGTTGCCCTGGAGCAGGTGTCCTCTATGGAGCACGGCTCGTGAGAGCAGATTGACAGCCGCTTTCATGAGGTCCTACATGCAGCGGCTGGCTGTGTGTATTTTAAAGGGTACCCGCCAGGCTGCTGCTATGAGGAGGGCCCTGGAGCTGGAGCATAATGGCAAACGCAGGCTATAGGTATAGGTATGCCAAAAACATCAACGACACCAAAAATAGCAACAAAAAACTGATGATTGACACAATACACCTACGACAAACACACTGTGCAAGAGTGCAAGGTAAGTGCACTTGGTGTTTCCCAATACAGTCTGGACAAAACGCCCTGAACTTTTGTGGCAGTTGTCTCCTCGCCTCTTCTCGGGTAAGCCAGAGAGGCAATGAACCCAAAACCTGATATAGATAGTTTGCCATGTAATGACAGTGTGGCTAACAGTTGATATGGACACACCAAACATATCTGCTAAAACCCTCTCCCTGTCTCAGCCGTGCTTCTAAGCCCATCTTCTGTGCTTTACTCTAGTATATCAATACGCTTGCTGAAAATTCAATAGCCTGCCAGAATTTTCTGAAGATGCATTCTGAGAGGAATCTGGTGTATTAACGGAAATCAGCATCTGAGGCAAAATATCTGGAGAGTTGGAACACCTTCATGACTTTAAGTCTTTTTTCTTGGGCCTCTAGTTCTTCTACCCTTGCCAAGGCTACATCCATTGCACCTGATGTGAGCACAGAAGAGCACACAGAAGACAATTTTTTGTGATTAGATGGTAAGCAAACAAATTTCATTTGCATTTTAACCAGAAATTTATAATAACAACAACAACAACAACAATAATAATAATAAAAACAGGACAAGATGTTCAATTTTGATTCCATAGAGATTTTTTTTGTCATAGAGACAACCGGTTGGAAACCTCTGTACTAGACTAAAACTGAACATGAGGAAACCACTGGCAAAACATCTGGACACAAAAATGTTTGTGTCCTCATTCCCATGTATATTTTGAACTTAGACATGTAGACTGCTTAGACAGGATGAAAAAGTTTTAGCACGCACTTTGCGTGCGCATTCATACATGCATGGGGTTAAGCGCCCCCTATCTCTCAATCCTAGAATCGCCCCTGCCCAGTCTGTAGATTTGACCTGCTCAATCTTGTTTCAATCATAATACATTTTAATCATGTACATGAGACCAAAACAGCACAACAGCCTTGTAGCATTTATACTGTCTCTAGAATTACCGAACTAAACAAGAATAGTGTTATCTATGTAAGGCCAATAATGACACAGAGCCTCTTCAATGGCACAAAAACATTTTAATTTGATGTTAGGTTCTGGCACCCTGATGTAACTGCCCTGGTATTCTCGCCAGTAGCACTTTAAGTCCACTAAAAGCATGAGCCAATGTAGAATGATATGATTCCTCACAACTGCTATTTGAACTGTAAATGTCCTTTTTATGCTCACCTATAAATACATAAGTTTAGCAGGATGATGAATATCCCTAATGAGGCAGCAATAATTATGATGTACTTTGGTTCCTATGTGCTTTGGTTGTGATCTGTCAGGTAAAATTAATTTGTGAATGATGTGTTCATATAATTCAGTTTACCAAAGTGTTATAGAAAGAAAATAAAATACTGGCGTAAATGGCCAGGTTCCATGCTTGTCTTATGCTGCGTTGAGGAGTTTCTCTCTCACATGTGCATATTCCCTCATCAGATTCCTGCACATGTGACTATTGTAGCACTGTTGGAGTAGCAGGATCAACACTCATCCTGGCTGAGGGGAAGTTTGGTTTTGGTTCTACAAATAGACTTTATGAAAAGACCAGAGTTTCATCCTTTTGCCACGTAAGACTTAAGGCATCAGAAATATGACAGAAAAGAGAAACATTTGTTCCCTGATGTTTGTTGCCTTATTTACATGTGTACCTGAAATAGAAGACAGAAATGTAATTTTGATAAACTGGTTAAGTGTATGTTAGCATGATGCTAAGAAACCAGACTGAAGTTTCAAGCATGTCGATTTTACCTCTGCAGCTGAGCAAAGCTATGCAGAATCCAAGCCCAAGGACCCAGTAGATATTCTTTCCATACTGATTTAGTCTACACCATCTGTAAGAAAGGTCATCTCTCTGCTGTCTATGGAGTTGATTAGCCCACTTAATATTACTTTGAGAGAATGGCACACAGTGAGAGAAGCCTGTTTGAGAGAGGAAGTGGTTGCTTGCACATGAGACTGAGGAGAGAATACTGACAAATCCGCATCCAGGGCCAAGGATAACAGCATGATAAGAAATGCATTGTTTAGCACTGTTTCTAAGTTAAAAGGATAACAGGGTATTTTATTGTCACACAGATACTGGGCAGTGAAATGCCTGTTAGTCAGCCTATACTCTGCGTAAATTGGACAGTAACTCATCATAGTTAAGATGTGACTTGATTTTTATTGTGTGAGTGTTTTTTACATGCATTTGCTGCCTCCACAGTGGCAAAAACCTTAACACAAGTTACAACAACAACAACAAAAATGTCAATACTTCATGGCAGATACACTACATGCATAAACTGATCTTATTTTGACGATCTTGCGTCTGTGAGGAAGTGGTTAATATGGTTAACATAGGAACCTTGTAGACAGGCCAGCTTTTAAATCTCAGGCTCTTGAGTCGGTGTTTGGTCAGTGTGTATTACTAAAACAAATATTTACACTCTACAACTCACAGGCTTGATAGGGAATATAGGCTAGTATCTCTATTCGTGAAAACTGGCCCTGCATCTATGTCACCGGACCCCAAGATAACAGCAAATGTATCACTTAACCCCATCCCCCAACACCAACTCAAACTTCAACTCTTACTGCTCAAACCCAGGGAAGACTATAAAGGTGAACTGAAGTTCTACCTGCCTTTGATACAACAACAGTAGTAAATGAACAGCTCTTTTCCAAACTGCTATATCTCCATTTTCAAAAATATTCAAAAATTATGTGTTTTTATTGTGCCTCTCATTTAATATCAGTACAATTCCAGTTTTGTTGATTAAACTGAGGAAGGATAAATCAGACAATATTAACCCAACTGCAACTATCCTGATGTTACCTGAAATCAAGTAATGATAATAATAATAATAAAGATTTATAAAAATTGAATGTAAATGTCCACTATAGCATTATAAGCACTATAGAATAAATGTTTTAAAAGAATAGCTGGATCTTCAGCTGTTTTGTTTCTATAAAACTTGACTTTAAGTGATTCAAATGATGATGATGAAGGTATTGTCAACCAATTTCCTTTCATCACTCATTTAGTTTTAAATATGGATCAGCAAATCACCATTATTTTTGTGTTTGATGAGAGAGCCTTTAACCATTGCAAGCTTACCGGTTGCAGATGATTACCTTAACAAATGCACCATTGTGAGGCTTTGTGCTCAAATGTGCTCAGTGTGGTCAGCCTTCTTTCAACGGCTTCTCTATCATGAGTTTGAACAAGAGATCTGATACACAGACAAGCCAATTGGATGTTTTGTTGCTTGTTGTGTCAAGTTGCTAGAAACAGCACAGCAACTTGAGTAACACCCACATGTTTGTTATTGTGTGTGTGTGTGTGTGTGTGTGTGTGTGTGTGTGTGTGCATGTGGGCCCCCTGATGAAATGTCATGGAACATACGGGAAATTGGTGAGTTGGATTCACAGTCCTGCGTGATGTTTTTTATATCTCCATCATTTTGTGTCTACAACCTTAATATGGTTGGAGTCACGATGTAGTCATAAAGAAATATTAGTTGCTCTACTGAAGCCGGCCTTGAAATACGGAGGTAACATGGTTTTGTTCCTAGAAAAAGAACCCATCCTCATAAAGATCCCATAGAAAGTCATTAAAAAAAAAAAAATCTAGTAAGACATAACATCTAACCTGCTTATAAAAAATACCTTTCAGCCTTCATGTACACATTTGGACAATCTACTAACTGTAAAAGAAGTTTCAGGAAAATGTTTGCCTTCTCTAAATAAATGTGTGACA